>BOPP01000139.1:166609-203459 GCA_017312745.1 Gryllus bimaculatus
TTTTCACTACGGTGTCTGTTGTTAAATGCTTCTCTGGTTTTTCTTTTCAATCGCCTAATCTTTGCATTGTAATATTCCGGATTGCTGTTACTTTTTAACAATTTACCGAGTACAAAAGCCTGCTCAGCATTTACTAAAGTATTTTTAAACTCTCCCCATATTTCTTCGATTCCTCCTCCTATTCTAAGAAACTCGCTATTCACTTTCTTGTATTCCTTCACTAGAATACCAGTGGTAATACTTTTCTTTGAAATACTTAACTGTAAATCGACTAAAACGGCTTTATGGTCACTTATGCCTTCTAAAACATCGCACGACAAGAATAACTCTTTCGATATAATTAGGCAGATATCCAGAATCGCATCCTGCTGTGTCGGCCTGTCTACTACCTGCTCTAATCTGCTGTCCCAGACAAGTCGGTTGACTAGTTGTTGGACTTTCCCTTCACAAACAATCCCCTTCCAATTTGCGTCTGGGAGATTTAAGTCTCCAGCAATAACTACATGACGGTTATTTATTTTTTGGTTCTTTCGTAGAGAGCGCCTAAAATTTCATAGCTGTTGCCCGGTGGACGATAGCAAGCAATAATTTCTAAGATACTTCCTGAACATAAAATTTCTACGCCAGTCATTTCAAATTCTTTATCAACCCAATTTGATCTGATATTAAATGTGTTTTTCACGCATATAAATACACCACCGCCTATAGTTTCGCGATCTCTCCTAAACGTAATGTAGTCTGAATGAAAAATTTCCGGGTTTGCTACCGCGTCCGAAAGCCGCTGTTTCTATTATGACATCAGGATCACATGCTTCAATTAAATTCCAAAATTCGGATTCCTTATTCATGATACTACGACAGTTCACCTGAAACAATCTAGCGAAACCTCTCCTCACCTGAATGTCAGTGTTTGGGACCCGTGCATCCATCCTAGATTTCTGTGCCGGCCATCTTTTCCCACGCCGCGATCATCTCCCGCGTTGACTCGGTCTCCTCCCCCGCAGCAGTCACCAAACGCATCGCTCCCCTTTTAGCAAACATCACTGCCCTTGGCGCCATCATTGCCTCTTCCTCCAGTCGTCACTTTCCAAGTAAAAACGACCGTATTACTTGGTCGTGAAGACATCCCAGCTTCCATGCACCTCGGAAGTTGAGATGAAGGCCGTCCCGTCCTAGGTCTTCGTGCCAGAGCCAGTGATTGGGATCAACGAACAGGCCATCAAATTTCTCACAAGCCCATAGTAATCCACAATTCACGTTCCGCGTTCTACTAATGTGGACATCATTACGGTGCATAACTTCGGAAACAATGACCCTTGCATTTTTAAATTTAGCTCGGATGCCATGCCCTAGTTCGACATATTGTTTAATTGTGTCGTAAACAGGTTGCCGTTTCCGCGTATTGTTTCCTACATGAACTAGAACCACTTCTGCCTGCTCATTTGGTTTGGATTTATTCACAACCGAAGTCATTTGCGCAATATCTACTCCGGGAAAGAAAGACACATCGGCACCTTTTTTTCAATACGCCGCCGCACAGTGGTTGATTTCCAGAATCCAGCGGTATTTAAATCAAAATACATATGCTCGAAACGAATGAAAACCTACGTGGGCGGGTTTCTAATTGTTCTGCCAGGACTGTACCAGTCCCCATAAGTGCAACAGTCATTTCTCAGAAGAATGGGAGATATGTTCAGCGAGCGCTTCCGAGCCGCGCGCGCAGCCGTGCCTAAAGTCCTGCTTTGACACGCTTGGTGTTATTGCCCACTGCCACTGAATTGTTAAGGATATCTTCATTGCTTGATATGGACGAGAATCTCGAAGACATGTTCTTTAAAATGCACTAACGTTTAATTGAAAATTTTAAATTTTTGATTGTATTTTTTATGAGAAAGTATCACCATATATTTGATACAGGTTTCTTAGTGATCGGAAATTTAAACTGAGTTATCTTGAGTTGCCAGCAATTTCCAAGAGTGGTATTTGCACGATTGTATTATCTAAACCTTCTAAAACAAAATGGTGAAAACTATTTTTGCCCTGATTTGCCCCTTTTCGAAAAAATCGATTTTTTTCAGATGCTTGTACAGTCACTCGACGGCTCTTGCGTGAGAGTGAACTCTCTTATGCCACAGATTTACGGAATAGAAAAATGCTAATGCAGTATGTTTCTCGTAATGTTCTTGGAAGTATTCCAGAGGCAGTATTAAGTGAGAAGGCACGGAGATTCACCGGCCAAATTTTTGACAAATGGAAGGCATGTAACAGAATGGTAGACAGATTCGCGGCAAGGATCCCACCATGACTGGGCGACGAAATGTTGTGTGTCTAGGAAGAAGCGCAGAAAACGACGAAAGGTAGTCACGTAAAAGAATTATCTTCATGTTTGAAGAGAACAAAAAGGTGAAAAGGGCAGCGAGATTTTACAGTCCCATTAAATTCGAATTTGTGAAGGTGACAACAAATAGCACAAATGCAGAAGTAGCTCCTTTAGAAGAAAACATTAAGAAGCTTGAACCAACAAATTGAATAAGCAGATATCTCTGTATATCACAAATTATTGAATTATATGAGGGGGAAAAGTGTAATTCACTGATGTTAAAGTAGCCTCTCAGAAGTTCTTTTTTATGATACATCTCCATAGCAGATGAATAATCTTAAACAAATTATTTAAAAATCCTCGCCGTAATGAAGCTTTTTATGTTGGTCTTTCACGCTAAAATCCGTTTCTTCGAGACTCTTCTTCACATGTCTTACAGACTATATTTTATAAAATGGCGGGTTCATGGATTTGAAGAAAAGATACTGTAAGATCCCAGGAAAGCGCAAATAATTCTCAAATATCAAAAGAATGGTACTACTTTGTGCATCCTAAAACAATGATGTAGTACATCGAACGATGGGAATACTGTTTGGCAGTTATTTCAAAATCTAGAGCAGAATATTAACGTCACTGGGATAGATGGAAGTCTCGTTCGCCGCTTCTCTGTCGTTTTACAAGGAGTGAGGAGCGTGTGACAACGGAAGCTTTCAGAAAAAACGCATTTGAAACAATAAACGTTTATGTCAGTTTATATGGAAGGGTATTTCAAGCGTGCGCCAAATATTAATCCATTACGCTGATGTCATTAATGAAATGATTGTCCCAATAGGAAAACTGTCCGAAGACACGCAGGAAGCCCGGCACAAAGACGTCGAGTCACGTCGAGAAAGTTCGAAATCATCTAGAGTACGTGGCAATGAAGATATGCTTCATTTCCTATTTATTTCTTCTGGCTCTCTAATAACAAGCATCCGGTGACTATCAACTGAGGAATCAGCAACCGAAGGAAGGTTTGAAGTTGTGTATGTTCCTGGAGGTGATGTGTCAAGTGAAGGTAGAATAGCAGATTCAGAGAGCGATTAATGTCTACTATAGTAACTCTTCTTTGTTCTTACTTTTAATAATTTTTTATTTGCACTGTTGGCTATGAATTAGAATCAAAATATTTCATTTTGAGTTAGTGTCTCATGAACCTTTAGTAGGAGTAGACAATTGCATGCAGTATCTCTTACGTAGTTCCAACATGGTTAACCTGGACATCCTTATCTAGACTAGAGGGCAATGAATTTATTATTATATTTCGTCCCTACATTGCAATATAATGGAAAATGGCACAAGGAATAATTCTGACCATTTTCAACAGCGTCGGCTTTACCGTTCTCTTGATAATATTTTAATACCGTTAGATGAAGGAAATCAACCACTGTGCGCCGCTGTGCCGCAGCATCGAGTCTCCTATAGCACCTTCACCTTACTACGTATTTGACGCACCTGGCTGAAGAGACTCGCTCCTATTTGGCTGCTCGTTCCTCTCCTCTTTTTCTTGTGGGACGCGAACAGTTTGCACTTCCTTTCCTTTGCTGACGTCTTCTAAGTCCCTGATTCTTAACGTCAGTTCTCCAATATGACTGTGGGCCTGTGCCATATCCGCTTCGCTATTTCTTCGCTCGTTCCTATCATATTTGGAGCACGTCGCCTCTGCCTCCTGTACACCGGGACCAGGATTTTGCTCCACTCCTCCTATCACAAGGAGAGTGCCCAAAACCGCTGCACAAAGTAGAGCCACTCCGCCTCCTTCCCGCAAGCCCGAGAACGCCCCTTGCGCCCAAGCCACCTGACTGGGACGGGCACGCGCAGCCCATGCCCCAACACGCGCTCGTTACACAGCAAGGTCCACGCCCATTGTCTTTCTCTTGGCGGAGCTCCTCGAAAGACGTCCGCACGCGGCGACTACCTGCGAGCGACTGATATTCCTATTGAGCGACGATATTCCTATTGAGTGACGATATTCCTATTGAGTTTGGTACCTAATCTACGTAACACATATAAAATATCGAGTTTATTTGCCGTGATTGAACCTGTGTTGAAATATTGGTAAAAACATTTTTTCCAATCACATTTTGGCGCGAATTTCAAATTTTTAAACTGATAGAGGGTTTTTTTCACTATCATCTACATTGTTTAAAAATCTGAAAAAATATATATGTTGTAGAATGTTATGAGTAAAACCCGGAAGTTTGCAAAAGGACTTTTTATAATTCTTACGATTTTATAACTTTAAACAATCGGTGTTACTTAATTGTTAATCTGGAATAGTTTTAATACATTTTTATTTTGCCTTCCTCCTCCATTTTAGCTTTTGTTGCCTATATTTGGCATTTTGCCTTATATGTACCTTTTTTGTTATATTTCATTATATTTTTCGTTATATTGCCTTTTGGAACAGTAAACAAGTACCAAATTTTCATAATGTTACTCCCTCAAATTCATCGTTTTGTCTTAAACTAATGTTTATCGTCTGAAATGAAAATCTCAGAACTTTAAAAAGAACTACATTTCACAAACTATACAGAGGTGAAGAGAACAGCGGAGAATAGAATGTCATGACGGCAAAGACAAGGCATTTTTGCCTTCAGAATGATGATAATAATGATAACGAAGACAATGACGATGACGAGGACTATGACTATAACAATGATATGATATGATATGATATGATATGATAATGACAATGATAATGATAATGATAATGATAATGACAATGATAATGATAATGATAATGATAATGATAATGATAATGATAATGATAATGATAATAATGATGATGATAATGATAATGATAATGATAAAGATAACGATAATGATAACGATAATGATAATGATAATGATAATGATAATGATAATGATAATGATGATGATGATGATAATGATGATAATGATGATAATGATGATAATGATAATGATAATGATAATGATAATGATAGTGATAGTGATAGTGATAATGATCATGATAATGATAATTATAATGATAATGATGATGATGATAATGATAATGATAATGATAATGATAATGATAATGATAATGATCGTCATCATGATAATTATAATTTCATTCAGGATTTGAATTTAACGCTTTAATTAATTCCTCCTTGGCCCGTTATACTCATGCCTACAAGACATTCATTCCAAAGACATTTTTGTGTCTCCATGATCTTTTTGACACCGTTAGAGGTAAAATTGTTTCTAATTTCTGAATTATTATTAGATTTTCACAAAATTTGATTTTGTATTTTAAAAAGTTAAATTTTATTTTTTACGAAAATATTTTTAATATATTTTTTATTTATTTTGCACACTTAAGGAGACTGAAATTTATCTTTTGATTATTTTCCCCTCCCATTGCCAGTTAATAAGTGTTGAATGAGTAATTGCATCCAACTTCTTATTTATCCTTTGGGAGTAAATCAATTGGATTGATTCATTTAGCAATAGTTCCTCACAGTGTGAGTACGAGGGTTGCCTTTTATATTTCAGGATTGGAGAACAAAACAAATATTAATCATCGAAAATCACTTTATTGTTTTTCAAAATATTCCCCATGAAGACATATACACTTTTGCATGCGTTTGAACCTATTGTCGAAGCACTTTTGCCACTCTGATTGAGGTATCTCCAAAACATGCATTCTGAATGCAGCAACCGCTTCTTCAGGTGTCGAAAAACGTTGACCTCTCAGTTTGTTTTTTACGTACGGGAATAAAAAGAAGTCATTCGGTACCAAGTCAGGACTATACGGCAGATGACACATCAAATCGATGTTTTGGGTGCTCAAAAATGCAGTTGTTTGAGTCGATGTATGAGAGCTCGCATTGTCGTGGCGAAGAGTGATCCGTCTTCGGCGGTTGGTATTCCTGATATCTTGGAAGACAGCAGGCAAACAAATCGTTGTGTACCACTCAGAATTGATTATTCTGCGTTGTTCTAGTGGTACGGTTGCGACATGTCCAGTTTTTCCGAAAAATTAGGCGATTATCTGTTTGGAAGTGCTTTGTGCGCGGACAACTTTTATTGGATTTTGCTCATCTTGAAACATCTATACAGTCTGCTGCTGTTTACTTTCGGGCTCATACGCATAAATCCACCTGTTACGATGTCAAAGACGTGTTTCCAAGCACCGCGATTGTATTTTTTGAGCATTTCTTTGACCAATCGACACGAGCCTTTTTTTGAGCGATTGACAAATTGTGTGAGTCAACCAAACGCGAACAATTTTTTTACAGTCAAATGTTCATGCAATATTGAATGTATGCTGGTCCCACTAATGCCTAAGATTGTCTCAATCTCCCGATAGGTTACATGACGATCTTGCATTATCAGTTCACGCACAGCATCAATGGTTTTTGGAACAACAACTGATTTTTGACGACCTTCGCGAAATTTGTCTTGGAGTGAACTACGACCATGGATGAATTCACCATACCATCGATAAACACTGGTCCTTGATGGAGCTTCATCGCCAAAAATTGAATTAAGTTCATCCATGCTGAGTTAATCCACGTCGAAGTTGTAAAAAATAATCCCACGAAAATGTTCACGATTTAATTCCGTTTTTGGGCCAAGATGAATCTTTTAAGTTACTGTAAACAACACAAATAGCGCTCGTATGTCAAAACGTTCTGAGTACGTATAACCTCAAAACATCCAACTTTACGATAGAGCTGTCAGTTGCCAGATTGCAACACCAGGATTGCCAAATCCCGAAGCATAAAAGGCAACCTTCGTACTAGTTTCCGAAATTCTAGCACGTGTGAAGAAGAAATAATCTTTGTAGTAAAGAATGGGAAAAGAAAACTATTGAAATATGTTAACGAGAAATTTATGTTCAGTGTTTCTTTTTGTACAGCACAGATTTTTTAATTATGATTAGAAAAAACCTAGAACCTGAAATTAATCTTAAATTTTGGCCAGCGTTTCATATTGTTTGAGTTTTTAATTTTTCTGTTCACTCGCCCTGAACTAATGTTAAATGTTTCTCTTTCTACAGCCCTGATTTTTGGAATAAAAATGAGAGAATATTTTTTTGCCTAGAGCCCCAAATTATCCTTAAAATTTGGATAGAGTTTAAAAATGTTTCTGACGTTGTTTTTTTATTTTGGTGTGTACTTGCAAATAAGAACCAATGTTAATTGGTTCTCTTTGTATAGCCCTGATTTTTTAAATAAAAATGTGAGAATATTTTTGCCCTAGAGCCCCACACTTGCCTTAAATTTTGAGTAGGGTTTAAGGATTTTTCTAAGGTTTTTTCATTTTGGTGTGTATTTGCTCATAAGAACCAATGTTAATTGTTTCTCTTCTTACAGTCCTGATAAAAATGTGAGAATTTTTTTGCTATAGCCTCAAATTATCCCTACATTTTGGGAAGGGTTTTAGAATTTTTAATTGATTTAAAATAGATTTTCTCGGTGGGCGCTGCTAGATTTTGCTTAAAGGTAGCAGCACCCATGATTTTGAGAAGTCTAATGGAGCTTAAAATTTGCGAATAGAGCATTTAATTAGCCTCACATTAACTAAAAGTTTGCATATAATTTGGTTGAATTTGGGTTTTGGGCGCTGCTGGCTTTAGATGGCTCCAGAAACCGCTTGCCACAGACTCCCGGTGTCCTTGTGGATTCCTTCCCAGGACATCTGGCACCACGCGCTTCTCATCTTCAGGCATTCCATGGTGTCATCTTGTGGAATAAATAGCACTAGCAGCACTCGTACACACCATACGTGCTTTATAAATATTGTTGAATTGAATAGGAAATTATCTGCATTCAACTTTTTCGTCAAAGCAACAAGTTTCTTTCTGGAACTCCACTTTTCGGACATCTACTACAGAGTGAGGTGCTCCTTAAAAAATGTAATATAAAGGTCAAAAAGGTCTCGTTTTTCATGTTACGCCACAAGAAAGCCAGAACCCGTTATGGAGGAGTGAATGATTTTATTGACATATTAGGACGCGTACGAAGTGATTTGATACGACGATTCTTAAGTTACATAAAATATAATAAGTGTTGCGGGTTGCATAAGAACCAGCTGGTATCCCCCTATATCATAATTTGCGAAGTTCTATTTTTTTCGTCTTAAATATGATGATCACAGGTCTTAGGTGGGGTAGGGGAGGGTGTGGGAGAAGACATTTCCTATTATTATTTAATTGGCTGTCAGTTTGACCATTGTCCATTGCAAAGGTGCCGACGTTTCGGTCGCCATTCTGCGACCTTCCTCAGGGCGTCACCCGGACAGCCAAGTAAATACTCCGGCCGCGGAAGCCTACGGTCTCTGAAGACCCTCTCCAGCAGTAGCACACTAAGGAGTTTTGTGTAACGATGGTATGTTGAATGATGGAACAAAACCGTCATTTGTCCTGAGAATAATTGTTGAGGGAAGTGTTGTGACCTATTACGATATAAGATAGCGGCATTTGAGTTGATTCTCACATCGCCATGGTAAGAAAAAAGATTTGTGATTCCCAAACAAATTTATTTTTGTCGCTCTCAAACAGATTATTCTTGAAGGCAAAAGTAGATTAATTGATCTTTCTTAGACAAATTGTACGTATAAGAATTTTTCCAGAAGAAATAAAACAATTTTAACAATGGGAATTCATTATCTTTCTATGATGTTTAATTTTAGAGTGATTTAAAAAACTTGAAGATTCACCATCAATGAAATTTGTGTGATCATTTTTTTATGGAGTAATACACATTTTAGGGTTTTAGCTAAACGTACAGTGATTCCAACCTTGTATTTCATTTTTTCTACTAACGGATGATGTGTTGGCAATATTAATATGATGACTCAGCCTTCTAAAATAATTCTTTCCTGATACAGAATTGAAATACATCACGTATAAACATCAAAACCTTCTGAATTATTAATGTAAAGGAGAAGTGCATTCCATCTGATGCTTGCCTCTGGTCTTAGACGTTCAGCGCATCTATCGCAGCCACCTCCCCTGGCCACTTTTCACTTGATAGAAGAAATTGTTCCTTAATCCATCATGTTAAAGATGGCTGTATTTTCATAATTTCACTTTTACGTTCTTGGCTACTCTGTATTCACGCGGTAAAAGAGTTTTAAAAAAATGTAATGCTACTATGGAACGTGACGTAGACAAACTGAGTGAGTGCTTTTGTGTTGTGAGATTGAAAATAGTTTCCAATTCTGTAAAATGCCTGAAAACTAGCAATCTTTTATTTATTTATTTTATTTATTTATTTATTTATTTATTTATTTATTTATTTATTTATTTATTTATTTACGTCAAAAGCAGTTAAAAAGTGTGTGTATCGTGCTATGGAGAGAAGTTAATTTGAAGTTACATTTATGTCCAGAAGCAAAACAAGGGGTCATATCAGCATTTGCTCGAGGAGCAGGGAAAACCTGATCGAGATGGGGTCATTGACTCAGAAGCTGAAGTACAATACTTGTTACAGGTTCTTTACAATCCAATCCAAAGGTATAAAATACATTAAATGTCATTGTTAAAATTAATATTACTTTCCTTTTGGATGCTCGATATAGTTTCGAATTGTATAGAAACAGTTGTGCAGCAGAAAAAAATTTATTTGTGACTTAAACTTTTGTATCGAATTTAATCCTTTAATGTCATCTGGCAAGGTGTTGTAAAATAATGTACGTGTATTACGTGAATTTTTTGTAGTGAGCTGTTGATACTGTCACCTGATGAATATGATTACTACGTCGAGTGTTGTAGTTATAGACAACGCTGTTTGCTGAAAATGTATTCCCGCCGCCCTTAACTAAGTCATTTTTGACAAAAACGATTGATTCATATATCAAGAGACAATGTAACGGGAAAACACCTAGATTTATAAAGAGATGCTTACAAGAATCACGTGGGAGGTATTTTCTTATTATTCGTACAATTCGTTTTTTTAATCTAAAAGTCGGGGAGCAATAAGATGTATTTCCCCACAATATAATGCCACATCTCAGGTCGGAATAAACTTTCGCGAAATATACACAACGAGCAGTGTGGGGGCTGATTGAATTTGAAAGAATTCCGAAAGCGCAGCATTAAGAACTTAATTTAGTGTTCAATTAATTTAAATGGACGTTCCATTCAAGGTTTGACTGATTTGAAAGACCTAAGAATTGTGTTACCTTACCATCAGTCGCCGTTCTTTTTCAGTGAAGTGTCGAGCTGTTTATTTGAAATGGAGAACTGCAATGAAACTGTTTCTTTTCATTTACTGTTAATTTATTATAAAAACAATTTGTAATATCTGATATTGTACTATTTACGGTTTCTTTATTGCGAAGAATATTCGTATCGCCATCAAACAGAACTCTACTTCCGTTTCTAATCCTCAAGGGTATATCGTTTACGTAGCGTATACGTAGGAAGAGAATAGGACCTAAAATCGATCCCTGGAGGACTCCACATGCAATTGGCAAAAAAACAGAAAGGTGTATAGGAAGAATGTTCCATTATTCCAGTAGGGAATTTCTACTCTCTGAGATCGTTGTTTAAGGTACGAACATAGCCAATCTAGAGCAACACCACGAATTCCATATGAAGGTAATTGTGAGAGTAAAATGTTATGAACAATGACGTCAAAGGCTTTTGAAAGATCTAAAAATATTCCAATAGGTGCTTTGTTTTGATCCATGGATGACGCGACATCTTTAAGAAAAGAAAATATAGCTGCTTCCGTAGATTTTGTTTTTCGAAATCCAATCTGAAAACGCGCCGTATTTACTAAGAAATGTTTCCATTCGAACGTAAAAAAGTCTCTAATATTTTTGAAAAACCAACAAAAGAGAAATTGCTCGATAATTATGAATTTCATTTTTGTTTCCATTTTGGAAGAGCGGATTAATCTTATCTGTTTTAAAAATATCTGGAAAAATTCCTGTGCATAACGATACATTAAATACGTGTTAACGGGTGTATAATGGCAGGCGCACGAACCTTTAACAAACAATCCAGAAATTCATCTAAACCGGCCGAATATTTATTTTTTAGTCTACAGATTATTTTGAGAATGTCATAGGAAGACGTTTCGGAAACAAACATCGTGCCTGAAATTTTTGGGGAAACGTTTGATGCTGAAATTTGTGGCTGACGATCCTTAGTGAGATCGGCAGCAATTCCCAAAAAGGATTGGTTAAAGAAACTACATTATTTACAAGGTTTCCAGTTGATTTGGTCGAATTTTTTACTATATTCGACATTTATTTTGTTTCATTATTTGTGTTCAAAATATCCTGGCCATGTTTCATGATTTTAGCCTGCCATATGACTTTTCTTAACAATGATTTGCATTTTTTTTTAAAGAAAAGGAAACCTTGAGTTACGTTGAGATGGTTAGAAATGAAAGAAAGAATTCGTTTGTTTTTACATGATGCCCATGATGCCCATTGTGTTATCCAAGAATTGCTTTTTCCGTGAAATATTTAATTTCCTCTTTTGAAGAGGAAAGCAAGTTTTAAAGTGAAATGAAAGCGTTTAAAAAAAAACATAACAAAATTGTATTTATCGTTTGTATTAACAGGATTGTAAATTGCGTCCCATGACTTGCAGCAAGTAATTGATGAATAATTTTATTTTACTTTCAGTAAATAATCTACTCATACGTGTATTATTAATTGTCTCAGTGATCGCATTTCTTATAATGGTGCATCGTGATCGCTGTATCCTAAATCTTTTGATTCAATTTCATATTGAGTAGTCTTTTTGTTTATTATTTGATCGATTGCCTTCTTTCAATTTAGTGTGATCCGTGTAAGTACATTTATTGTAATATCTAAACTGCAGGAATTAATTAAATTGAGAAACTGCTCTCTCTCTCGCAAGATTCGACCAGAAAATCAATGTTAAAATCTCCCCTTATAACAATGGATTCAAAAGAGCGATTGGTGACATTGTTTAGTGTTATCTCCAGTTTTTTAAGAACATAATATAATCTGCTGCTCTCTTTTTGTTGGAGGTCTGTAGATGCAAAGTAATATCTGTTTTTTAGCATAGATGATGTACTACAGATATTTCAAAAACATTTTCAACGGAATACACATTTAATTCCTTCAAGGAAAAGGAGGGTTTTGGTGAAATGGTGAACACTTCACTACTACTTTTCTTAATACTTTTTTTTTATATGTAATCAAGGTAGGAGGTATTGGGTCGCGCCAAAATGATTAATATTTTTTTCGAAAATCGATTACTTTCACTTAACAAGAAAATGTATCCACATCTGGGTATATCCGTGCATCATGGTGGTAACACTGATTTTCAAGTATTCGGTGCGTCCGATCCGATGTAGCCCGGGCCCGATCACAAACAGCACGTGTTTCGTGGTGTTTCCTTTTTTGCAGTGTTGCGTGGTGTTGCGGAGGGAATGGGCTGGGCGTGGGTATGGTTATGATGTCCTGTTATTTACGGTCGTGTTTCATGACTGAGAAGTGTTGAGGAACCTGAGATCTTAGTTTACGTTCACAAACCAAACCACCATTCATAAACAAATCATGGAAGATACTGTCGAACTCGTGAAACCTGAAAATACAGATCCACCAGCTAGTGAAAATATGTAAGTTTGACATAATTTAGTAAGTCTGAATGCCAACAAATTGGTGGTAAAGTTTCATCATTTTCAGTTTATAGATTAGGAGATACTTCCGAATTCATTGTTAAAATTGAAAATGCTGAACCACCAGCGCATGAAAACTGGAATGATATCAATCATTAACAAATCACAATGCCTAAAAGTTCGAAGTAATGTTAAATCTTTTACATTATAGGTTCGAGGATACTTCAGCTGATATTGTGAAAATTGAAAATATAGATTCAGCGGATTGTGAAAACAGGTATGTATGATAAGTTTGCAAGTCTGAACATCAACAAATTGGAAATAATGCTAAATCTTTTGCATAATATAGGTTAGAAGATACTTCTGAAGTTACTTTGAGAATTGAAAATAGTGATCCAATCGAGTTTGAAAATAGGTATGTTTGATGTTAACTACTCAGTCAGGTGACCAATATCAGTGAGTGTAGCGGTAAACCTCAGAGTTACTATTGATTGATAAGTAGGGATGTTGACTCATTGGAAGTAATACAACATTTTTTATTACTTAGGCTAGGAACTTGTGAAGAATGTGGTGAGTGCCCAGCAAAGTACACATGTCCACGGTGTGAGATTAAGTCGTGCAGTTTATCTTGTGTGAAAAAACATAAAAGTGAAATCAATTGTTCAGGGGAACGAGACAAAACTGCATTTAAGCGGTTATCAGAGTTCACAAATTTGGATCTTTTGAGTGGTTTGTATTCATTACTTGTGTCATAAATATCATGAAACAAGCAACTTTTATCTCATGCACTTGTGACAGATTACAGAATGTTAGAAGAAACAACTCGATCTGTTGAAAATTATAAGCGTGATACTATGAAGCATTTTACAAGATGGAATAGAAAACTGCCTGTAGTAAGTATGGATTGAATGGAGAAAAATGGAAATTAAATATTACATATGTTTTGTCAATGAAATGGCTGAAGTAGAGAACACAGTACAACTTAAGGAAGTTGTTCTATCTGGCTCTTTGTGCTGTTCAGGTGTGGGGGAATCCATGGTGGTGAGTAAGAGGAATAGTTAGGGGTTTAGGGGGAAGGTGGGTAGTAAGCAAAGTGCATAACATAATGTGTAATTATAAAAAGCAATGCATTATACATTTAAAAAATTTAGCTACAAAAATAATTTTCAATTTGGTTACTTTTTTCAGTAAGTAATTTCATGTCTTAGTACCTTGGAGTACCATAACTATTCCGTCTGTTGAAGCAAAAGTTGTATAATGGTAATTTTCAAGTTTTATTTAGATTTTTTGTGTAGGTTGGGGTATGTGTCAAAGTGATTAGCAAATTGGCTGTTGGTCTGTTAAGTTTATTCTCTGGTTATTTGTGATCTTTGAGTGATTGTGTTATGATGGCATTTATGTGATGCCAAAAGGGGCTTTTGGCTGCGATTAAGATTCAAAACTAGGGATTGATTGCATCAGGGTTTATGTGTACAAAGGTATGTGGTTTGCCAGAAGCAAAATAATTATGAAAGGTTCTTGCCTTTCTGTGAGGGTGTCTCCAACTAGTATGAAACACAAAGAAATCACACTTGGGTAAAGTTTATTCATTTATTTCCATGCACTTTTCCTAACATAAGGAGGTACTCGTTCTAATTCCTCCCCTTCCCTGCTCTCTCTCCAACCTCTTCCCTCTCCACCCCCTTCTCCTCTCCCCCACTAGAGTGTACTCTGTTCTCTACTTTAACCAATTAAATTATAACTTTTTCAATTTATAGCATTTGGGCAGGCTTAGAGATGCAGTGACATGCAGAGGAGCAAGAATATTATTTTTGCCTCAACATTTTGCACGGCATAAGAGTAATACAACTTATTTTGATTGGAAGACACAGAAGATATCTTGGCGCATTGAATGGGTTTTCCCTCAAGCAGAATTCATAAAAGCAATTGATGAAAGGTGTAACACACTCTTTTTCCTATTTATTTACAATGCTTATGTGAACAATCTATCTCATATCTTTTTTCAACAGGGCATTAGAAGATACACGGATTTCTGCTCTTCTTAATAAATACCTCGACTGTAAGAATTGTCCGAAAGAGTTACAAGACAACCTTCAGTTTTATCAATCAGCAGGACTTTCAGAAGTATGTCTTCTGTTAAAAGCAGAACATGTGATGAAATCATCTGTAAAGTTCTTTGAAATAGACACATCAATGACTTTGAAGTCAGCTTTGAAAAATAAAACTATTATAGAATTTCCTTTGATGTATGTGGTGCTCAAAGAACACAAAGAAATGTTTGAAGTTGTTGGTTCAGGTAAACAAAATTTTAAATAAGTTAGTTTTTCAATTCTGTTCTGTTCTATTGGAATTCTGAAGTGTGCAGTTAATACCTGTTCTCTCTTCAGTTATTGTGAGGGTTTAATGACACTATTTCATTGTTTAAGATTTAGACAGATTTCAGTGCACAATTACTTATCAATGTAATGTGTCCTCCAATGAATCCAGAAAATAATATTTCTTGATTGGAGTGGTAGTGTAGAAAATAAAGTGCTACTTACAGAAGTTCTGGCAATTCATGCTTCTCAGACGATGGAGAAATCCAAGATGAAGGGGTAAGGGGAAGTTGTGATATGGGGGAAGCTTTCAATGGTGAGGGGTAGTGTGGTACAGTTGTATCTGTCGCGTACTGTGTTTTACATGTTGTAGTGTTATGAATATTTTGGATGGTATAATTGTAGTGAAATGCAAACAGTAAACAGATAGAGGTAATCGGATTTCTGAAGTGACAAAGTTTGCTAATAAATAATATCCATATTTACCATCCAATGTATTTATTTTGTATTGAAAGTCTTAATTGCTCAAAATGTGTTGGTAATTAAACATTGCATTAACATGTTTCATGTTAATTGGGACGGGCAAAGGCCCAAGGCTTGTCCTTGCCTTGGAAAAGCCTTTATAAAAGTAATTTTGCATTAAAAAGCAAGTGAAATGTACAGTATTTTGTGTACAGATTTACATATGCAAAGTAAATGCATGAAGGCTGACTGAATTAGAAATAATTCTAATTGCATTATTTAATAAACCAAATTTAGCATTCTATTCATTTATATGGATATTCCACTTTAGGTTTGATTTGAGAGATTGAGACATTTTATTATCTTAACATCAACAATTGCATATTTTTCATTTTCAATGGTGCATGTGATTGCTTGTATAAATACAAAATAGCATTGAAATTGCGCTATTGTTATACAGTGAAACTCTGTTTATATGTTTTTCACATTTCTTTTTGGCAGTCCTAAATAAATTCCTATTCTTACCATGCTAAATTATTTCAGAAAGTCCCATAAAGAGTGCAATAAGACTATAACATCTAAATGATAAGTCGTAGGTGACCAATAAGTGAGAAAGTTAATGTTATTGTAGAGGAGCCCAAGGAATATTTGTGTTGAAATCAGTATTCAGGTTGTTTAATTTCATCTGGACATTTCAACTGGATTGAATTCTCCATTTTGGACAGAAGTAGTGAATGAAATGATAGGACGTGCTAGTGTTGACCGGTGCGGTTTTGCACAATGTTATAATAGTATATTTGTCTGTGATGTGTTAAAATAATTTTATGGCCAAATATAAATTTGTACAAATGTACATTTGACCTTAAAATTATTTTAAGCCATCACAGACACATACACTATTATATTGTTTAACTTGCTTAGGCCAAACCAGAATTATGAGAATTATCTCATCTATTAATATTCTCTCATTGTTATGATTTTTTGAAAAATACTCCAATCCTTATGGTCAAAACATCTTGTAGTATAAGTATGTTAATAAATGTCTGTTTCATTTGGTCTTAAAATTATTTTCACTTACATTGCACACAGTGATGAAGGGAGGGGGGGCAGCTTGGGCAACATGCCCCAGGCCCTGATTAAATTTTTTAATGAAAAAGAAAAATGTATTCATCTCTATTTTCTGAGTTCTTTCTGGTGCATGGAGAAGTGATTTCTGTTCATGAGTTATAGGAAGAGGGAATTTTTTGATAGAAATAAGGGACCTCCTTGAATCAACTGCCCCATGCCCCTGGTTTTCTCTGGGTGCCCCTGATTTGTCGATAAAAATTTGGTGTATTTAGGATTTTGTGGCATGAGTGTTGTTTTGACTTGCATAACCTAACACTGATGCCATCAGCTTCATTGATGCCTGCTCAAACAGTACACGTAATGTGCATCGTAGATTAATACTGCACCATATGCCAAACGAGCGTTCTTGGTGATGTGTGTTGTGCTCATAACTCAAGCAAGATGCCCAAGCTACAACACTAATCATAATAACGTGTGATAAAGGCGTCATGCCGCCTAAAGTGTTAATCTATGAAGCGTGTTATGTGACTCGTGCGCAGACATTATATGATGCATGTCAATGCAACTGTTATGTGACACAGGCCTTAAAGGAAATATTAAATCTTGAGGAAATCAAATATCCATAATGACATTAAAGGACGAGCTGCATAAAGCGAATATCTTCTCCACTGGATGTGCATATGCCAGACCTGCGTTTCTTGTAAGTAATAAGTAATATATTCCAGCTTCCTTCACGATCGGGTATTTGTCCACTTTCTTTGATCCATTGTGCAAATTCTGAGGTGGCCCCATGTTTTGCTTCTGAACGTAAAAGTAGCCTTACTATGCACACATTTTGTTGAGCTCACCTTTTGCTATTAGTGGTAGGAGTGGAGCTTGTGGTGTGTTACTGATTTTTTTAGCAGTAACTTTTTCTATTAATTGGGAGCAAAAAATGTCTAGATTTCAAACGTTGCCTACATTGCTTCTTCTTTTTGAAGCTTTTACTCATCATTCGACGATTTATGGTTAAAATGATGGGTCAAGATTTTGGAGCTCAAGAAAACTTGCAAACAGATGTTACTTATCTCCTCTAAGTCTCATACTATTTTTACTGTACTTGGACTAAGTAGCATTGGTAGGAGTTCCTGCAAGCAGGTCCAAGAGTGGAGTGTACCAATTTAAAAATATTGAGCTTTTGTTTAGCTCATAAAATTCAATTTCAGTTATGTGTTTTACTATAGATTTGCAATTTTATTTTAGCAGTTTTACTGTAGATATCTTGGGATAAATGGGCCAGGCAATGGTAGAATTTCTAGCTTAATAAAGAGAAGTATATAAAAGTCACGCGAGTGGAATTTTCTTATTATTTGTACAATTCTTTTCTGTAATGCAAAAGTGGGAGCTATAAGATATGTTTCTCTAGAATTGTGCTGTATCTCAGAAAGAAATTAATATTCATAATTTGAAAGATTTCTGAATGTGTAGCATAATAAACATAATTTTATGTTAGATTCATTGAAATAGCCGTTCCATTTGAGACACGTCTGAATCGGGTCTCAAAAATGTTGGTTAGTTAACCTTACTAAAAGTTAATTGCACCTCGTTCATTTTCAGTGGAGTGTACAATTGTTTATTTAAAATGGAAAATTATATTGACACTATATTTCTTTTGACACTTTGTTTACTTTTAATTTATTATCACAAAACTAATTTGAATCTGGAATTTACTGTTTTTTTTTATTTAAAGAATATTTGAATTATTGTCAAAGAGAAGTGGTCTTCCATTTTGAATTGATTAGGGTAAATTGTTTAGCTATTGCAGGAAGAGAACAGGACCCAAATTGTGGGACCCCAGTGTATTTGGCAATGAATCAGAAAGGGGAGTAAAGAACGTCCCTTCATTTCAGTTCAGTATTTTTACTATGCGAGATCATTGTTTGAGATTTGAACATAACCAATCAAGAGCAATTCAACAAATTCAATGTGAAGGTTTTGACACATTTGATTCCAGTAAGGAGATAAAATCAGTATTATTTCTCACATAATTTCAGAAACATCTATATGCAAGAGCTGTATTTGATTCCATGGCATAAACAATTGTAATGCAGAAGTTATGAATTTGGAAAATGTTAATTTCTTAGTGAGGTAACCAGTTCGGTTCTGCAAAGAACATCTGTTTGGTTTAAATCCCTTTTTTGAATAGCCTCAATAAATTCAATCTTATTTGGAATAGTTAGAACATTATGGTGCAGCGTGTGAATCTTTTGTGAGTATTTAAAAATAATTTTTGTGCTGCATCTGACAACAGTTGCTTGATATTATTTACTCTACTTTTACCCTGAGTGCGTGGTGGAAGATGGTAACATGACCTAGCTGTGATAGCTTGTGAGGATATTGAGGCATCAAGTGGAGAGATGATGTACTGAGAGTGGGAAAATCAGGAATTGGTTCAGAGAAGGAGGTAAGAGGGATTGAAATTAGGAGTGGAAGATTAGAGAAATTAGGGAAGATGAAAGGGATGGGTTTTTGGCAGAAGATTGCGTTAGATACGAGTTCACGATGTGTTGTCAGCTCACTTGTCATGTCGTTATCCGTGCATGTCTTCTAGAATTTGGTGGGAAATATAGGTATTCATATTATGGTTCTCCAAGTCACGGCAGGAAGTATTATTTCTTCACGGACATGATGTGGGATAAGATCCGAAATATATAGCTGACTTTTTTTTACTTTGAAAATAGATTTTATTACAATGGAACAAATATATTTTTAACAATCTTTGTAAAGAACACTCATTTCTTTTTATATTCATAATTAAACTAGTATATGGCTTAGGATAGGGATCTCAGAATTGTGAAAATGTGCACAAAATTCGCTGCTCCCCGTAGCATGTCACACAGTTTTCAACTGTTTTTGTCGTAAATAAATAAAAAATAAATTCATGATGGTTTTTGGGAACCTAACTGTCGTGAATGTTGAGGAATTACTGTATTTGTGTATTATTACGTTATGTTCAATGAAGTTTCTGAAGTATTGTTGAAGAAAAGGTTAATGTGAATGTCAATAACCAAATGTTGATAATTAAATCATTTTTTTTTTTTTCCCTTTAAGATGATGAACAAGAGGAAGAGATGTACCATAGGAGTCATGATGATTATCATCATCATCGTTTTAGACATCAGAATGGAGCTAGAGATTTTAAGAGAAAACAGCAGAAGAATTTACTGTTCAATGAATCAGATGGATCTGATTCAGATGTTGGTTTGCCTTCAAAAAAATCTTTAGGAAGTGAAGTGAATAGGGAAACAGGTTTTAATATTCCTGATTATCATGAATTAATTCTTCAGAATCAGTAAAATTGAATGTTTGTAAATAATGAGAGTAACCTTTTGAGTAAGTTTCATTAACTTTGTCATATTTATTACAATAAGCAAATGGAGATTCAAAAGTGGATTAAAATACTTTATCAGGGAAATCAAGTGTAGGATGATGAATGGAAAGGCAAATTTAATGAAGTAGTTAGAAGATACCTTCCATTTCTACACTCTCCATTTTCTGTGAATATATTGCCTAAGTTTTATAAATAGCAACTCATTTTTGTAAGAAACTTGAATTTGAAATGCCTTATTGAAGGTCTTTCAGTTATAATGAATTTTAATATTTTCTGTATAGTTTTTGTGAAGGAAAGTAGACAATCCTTGGTTATTTTGTAAAAAAAAGGTTGCATTTATATACATTGTAAAAATAATTGTTTAAAACTCTTCTTTTAGTAAAATATGAATGTAATTAGCTTGTGTAATTGCTTGCTCATAAAGTTTGGCATGTATGATGTGTTTATCATGATGTAATAAAATGACTATATTTTGAGGTACCATTAAGTCAATTCGCTATACGTCAATTTGCAATTGTGTTTTATAGCAAGATTTCTTCCTACAATATATCTATTTCCTAACATGTTCAAGAAGATATTTGTATTGAAAATGGTTTTTATTTGCTTGTATGTCATGTCTGGCTAAAGATCAAAATATTGCTAATTCACAAATTAGCAGGTTAATTTGCACTTTTGCCAGATGGTATGTATAAATCTGTATGAATGACACTGAACAGATCATTTAAAACATTATCCTGCTAATGTTGGCATTTGCCACAGAATGATAAGGTAAATGATAAAGAAAGGTGATTGTCAATCTTAGTCTTGTGTGTTCATAGGATGCATTTTGGCATAAAAATGCATTAAAAATTATGCATTACATTTTATATAAATTTCTAAGTCAGGAGCAAAATCCCCCATTTGGGAAATGCTTAGTGAAAGAATCAACTTTGGTACGTGGTAAGGTTAGGTGAAGATGTGTTCAGAAAGGAAAGAAGAAACTAGTGGTGCTACAGAATTGCTCAGGCTTTCCATATTAGTTTTATATTTCCTTTGTCTCAAGTGGCTATTAGAACTTACCACGTACTCTTGCCTGCTGCCATCTGTCACCATCCCAAGTAAATTAAAAAAAAAATTCTTAATTTTTCGGTTTTCTAATAGAACGGAATTGTTATATTAAGGATATTAAAGAATGGTAAAACCTTGTCATAATGGCAATTTTCTTTGAAAAATTTGAGCTGTTTTTAATTGCTCTTTTTCACAGAAAAGTTTTGAGTTTTTGAAAAACTTAATTTGAAGCATTTTAACTCGCATATTCAATAGCATTTACTAAACTCTGGAAATGTGCATATTTATGTGCTTTCAAAAAATTATATTTGTGTAGTTTTTGGGAAAAAACAAACAAACAAAACCAAAAACGAACTTTCATCATATTGAAGAGTGCAATTAGCACTTTGAAGAGTTTGAAGAAAAAATTAGAGCTGTTTTTCAAAATATTGTGTTTGGGCTTTTCTGAAAATGTGGAAATTTGATCTAGTTTTCGGAGAAAAATTTTGAGTTTTCGAGATAATGTATATGACTATTTAAAACACATGTACTCAAAAATATAATGTGAATAAATTGCAGCTAATATAAATATTAACAATGTGAGAGACTAGTCCAAAAAATTAAACTTTGATAATTTTTGAAAAAACAAAGGGTTGGAGCTATATCATGTTTATGTCATCTTCCAGAGTGCATTTACCACTATCTCTTCCAAGAAAATATTGTTATGCCACAGCTTAAAATATCTTGAGCATTTTTGTCATTATTCTGTAGAGAATAAATTAAAAGAACATCTTGACCAAAACATGAATATAAACAAGAAAAAATGTGTTTAAAATTAAATAAAATAACAAATGAATAATATTTTTGTAATAAGATCAGTGGAAAAATGTTACATTTTATATTAAAATAGTACCAGTTTTACATGTGACACAGAAATACATTGCTCTCCCTTGTCCTGTAATATTTTCGTGCAATTGTTGCATACTTTATTTGACATATTTCTTTTACACATTTTTGTTTCACACTAATGAGAACTTGATGATTTTGACATGACAGAATTTTGAAAGAAAATTAACCCTGTCAAAGGATACTTCTCAGTTCTTGCTAAGATTTGCATTGTATTTTTATGTGATGTAATGGCTTGACTCAACATATAATATAAACATAGGTCTCTGAACACATAGATTACATAACTAGAGTGATCAGTAGACTGAAAATGGTCGTACACAACTCTGATGGCTGGTTGGAAGTAATGAGAAAGAGTAGGCCTAATTACGTGTGCATTCCCAGTCGTCCATCTGTGATTAATCACACATTTCACCGCTTTCCCACTAGCAACAGATTTTCCATCATCAACCATCCCAGCTGCTTTCTTCCATTGCCAACTATTCCATCCTCACGTCAGCCTAACAATCCACCCCATAGATCAGCACAAAGAAGGGCCACACTTTGTCTGCCCTCAAAAACAGTAAACAGAGCAAGACTAAAACACCAACAGAAAACACTCTCATTCAAATAAAGTTCTTATATAAGCAGATAACAATGGTAGGAACTTTTCCTCCACTGTGAGATAGATACTCTCTTCCAAGTTTTCTGTTACTGGTGTTTTCAAACCAAATTCCAGGATAGCACAAGTAATTGAAAACTTTCACACTTACACATCCCAGCTCCTTTGCACATCGTGACACTAATTATAGGTGGGCAGAACGACATAAATCATGCCAGTAAATTTACCCCGAAGAACGTTACCAACAATTCTTGAGACTGCCACTCACACAAATGTAATCATGACTACTGTGCCCCCGCCCCCTCCCGGGCACATTACCTTAAAAAATGAAATTAAAATGGCAAACAAACATTTAAAATATCACTTGAGAGAGACACCAATTACACAACTTCATCTTGACAAACTCTCAAGGAACTTATTTACAAAACATGGTCACCACCTAAAACTGGTAGGTTACCAGAAACTTGGTGCCAATTTAACACAACTTTTCACACCAAGCTCTTTTCCAGCCTTGCAGCCACCCCTCATCCCCACCATTTACACCTACCTTCAAATTACCATCTCGATCTCCACCACCTCCATTTCATGATCCTATCGAAACCTGTCACACACACCTGCTCCAACTAGTCCAAATCCTAATCCAAATCCCAACTAATCCAAATCCCAACTCCTAGTCCAAATCCTCAGCCAACGTACAAATTTCGGTGCAACCATAGACCACCTCCAACCTACGACTTGTAGCAACTACACTTAACAGGGAACTCACAATGCACAAAAACAAATATATGTACTACATCAAAATGTTCAGTCTTTAAGAAACAAGCTCACAGATTTAGAAATATTACTTGAACAAGACCTACAATACTTAACAATATTATGCTTAAGAGAACATTGGTTAACACATCTAGATAGTACAGGTTTCACACTAGCTAGTGGCTTGTGTAGAGAAATTCACAAATCACATCATGCTTATGGTGGTACATGCATCTTTGTTAAAAATACTATTAATTATGTCTCAGTCACAGATTATTCCTTTCTTAAAAGAAAAAGACTGAAATATCCATTATAGACTTACTGAAACAAAGAGTATGGGTTTTATGCACATACCATAGCCTCACAAGAAACGAATAGTTTTCTTAAAATATCTTGAAAATGTTCTTGTTGAACTTGAAAGATGCAGAAACTATAAAATTATATTATTTGATGATTTCAATATAAACTGTTTGTCAAAATCAAATGAAGAGAAACTATTCAAAAATTTACTTAAATCTTTCAACTTACAAACTATTATAAATCAACCCACCAGAATATTTTAAAAAACCAATACCGCCATTGATCAAATAATAATACAAATAATTGTAGCTATTCAGTTATTACATATAATAGGGTTTAGTGACCATACAGCGCAAATACTCAAACTCAAAATGAAAATTGGAATTCTCCTTTTTAAATGACATACTTGTTGCACTAAATCGGAAGGAAATTCCCATTGGCCTTTTCTTAGATTTGTCAAAAGCCTTTGACATTATTGACCATCATATACTTTTAACAAAACTAGAAATGCTAGAGATTCGAAACATTGCAGGCCAATGGATGAAATCATATTTATGAAACCGTAGCCAAATAGTTGCCCTCCAGCACACTAATGAAAACAAATTCTTCTCGTACTACTCCTGCCCTCAAATAATAAATTGTGGAGTCCCGCAAGGATCCATTCTTGGGCCAACACTATTCCTTATATACATATATGACATGCCTTTGGCTTTAAGGAACAACAAAATAATGGGCTCAGGGCCTTTGCTCTTGAGCATACTTATTTCTCATAACCTGCTTCTCCAATGAACTCGCCCAGACTGGTGCTGCATACAACAGTTGTGAATGAACTACTCCAGATATCAACCTTCTCTTGGCTTCTCGTGGTCCACATATATTCGGTAGTATTCTGGCTAAGTTGGACCGTGTCCACGCTTCCTTTTCTGCCATCACACTTATGTGTGGCCCAAACTTAAGTCTACTGTCTGTCTCAACCCCTAGATATGTTATTTGGTGCTTCCAGCTTATTCACTCTTCTCCCAGTCGGAAATCGGGAAAGCGAAAAGCCTTCCGATCGGTAATTAATACAGCTACGGTTTTTCCTACTGCTATTTGAAGAAGTCGTCTGTCTAGCCGTCTTTTAACTCTATAGAATGCTTCATTCACTCTTATTTCAAGCACCTCAATATCGTCACTATGACTTATTAGTGTATCATCCGCGTATCCTATTATCTGCGTATTTCTTGGAAGGTTGATACTCATTGGAAGGTCATCATACAGTATATTCCATAAAAAAGGGCCAAGTCTGGACCCTTGTGGAACTCCACACGTCATATTTTCTTCAATCTTGATAAAAAATAAAGAATTAAAAGACACACTAAGAATAAATTTTAAAAAAATCTGATATGACATAACAAAAAAAATCCAGCGCCTAAAGAAAGAATATTTTAACAAACTATTTGAAAGTAGCAGAAACAACATTAAAAACGCCGATCCGGTGGCCGAGATCGCTAAGGCAGTAGTGCCGTAGCGAACTCGGACCGAAGGATCGCGGGTTCGAGTCCCGCCTCGGGCATGGTTGTATTGTGTTTCGTCCTTTCACCCCCTATCATCATCATCATTATCGTGTCAACCCACTGTTACCATACCGTTACCAGCAATAGTGGTCGCTAATGACCTAGTAGTTGATGCGACCTTAAAAAAAACATTAAAAACACTTGGAAAACAATAAATAAACTACTTGGTGTACCAGAGAAAAAACTTTAGATGAAGTCATAATAAAAAATTTAGGGAAAAGTAACTCAATTGAACATATAGTAGAAAGATTTGCTATCACTTTTCAACAACAGACGGAGGACATTGTACATAAATGTAATGTAGCAGTCCTGCCAAAAAACGTAATAACACAGAGTAACTCTTTTTACTTACCTGAAGTAACATTAGAGGAAACTAGTTCTTTAATTAAAGGGATGGACTGTAATAAAGCTCCAGGATTTGACAAAATAGCTATAAGAGATATAAAACTGAACAGCAACTCAAAACCAATTATAATGAAAATTATCAACTCAAGCATAAATGAGGGAACTTTTCCAGATGAATTAAAAGTATCCATAACAATAATAATAATAATAATAATAATAATAATAATTCCGTGGGAGTAGCTGGTCTATCGGACGCGTCCCAGGTGGCGGATCGGGGAATGCTCTTACCGGCCACGCCGGAGGGTAGGTGGGAAATAAAATACCACCCGTGGACCAAATCCAGACGCAAGCGACAGCGTAAAAACGCTAGGGGAAGGTGACCCCGAAACGAAACCCACGATGGAAGATCCCTCGGGATCAACCGTTACGATGCAGGGGATCGGAGCCCCAATACCGGCAGCTGGAGGTCGTCGAACAGCGACTGCAATCTCAGAGACGTGGACCGCTTGGCGTCTCTGGAATACTATACTGCGACAAACGAAAACCTAGAGAAAGCAGGTTTTAACCCTTTTTCTGGGTGGTCGAAGCTGCGGAGATCGCCTCCATGTACCCCAACTACTCCAGGGATACCTACTGACCAGCGGGAGCGAAATCCAAGCACGACTGCGGGACGAGATGGCACGGCGAGGGACATGAGGACATGAGACAGGACAAGGACCCGCAGAAGAAATGACTTCGAGAGTTTTGATGAATAAATGGAAGACCATACAACAACTGGAAGAACAGCACACAACTATCATTGATAGCCTAAACGATAACCTCAAGACGATGGAGGCGTATATGCTAAAAAAATAACCCGGTAAGCGTTAAGGAAGCTATGTCTAAAGCCCGGGCTAACATCGAAGCGCTAAGATACAGATGTCAAGATCCCTTAGAAGAGAAAACAGAGTTCCAAAAGGCTACGCAATCCCTAGTAAAAAGGGAAGAGATCACAAGCATAGAAAAAAGACAGTACCTACCACGGCCTCACAGGAAAAAGAGAGAGGCACCCAGCCCACCAGAAGACGACGTTAGAAGAGGGAAGAAAGAAAAAGAGAAGGCTGTGGCAGAGTCAACAGATGTCACCTGTGACGCCACTGAACAGCAGGAACTGGGGATGGAGGGAGATGAAGGATGTCTGAAACCACCGGAGCAAAAGAAGAAAGAGGCAAGAGAAGAAAAAAGAAAAGAGAAAGTGAAAGCTGATCAAAACAGGCCAAGAAATAAAACCCTGAACCAAGCCATCAAAATGACTGCCAAAAAGGGAAAGACATGCTGATATCCTCACAGAGATGAAAAGAGTAGTCGATCCAAAAGACCACAACACAATCGTTAAGAAAATAGGAACTCAGAAACAGAATCTACTTATTGTCCTGGGTAAAGAAGGGAACACATCATCATTTAACAATGCACTTGTAAAGGCAGTCGGGGAGAGTACAATAGTTAGAACACTCATACCAAAACACTTGTAGAAATGAGAGACATTGACGAGACTGTTTCAGCAAATGACGTAGCAGCTGCAATCGGGAGGGTCCTAGACACACCGACCGAACAAATAAGCAACTATTGCAGACTATATAAGGGGTTTGCAAGTACACAAACAGCGACAGTCTTGCTACCTACAGATCTAGACTCACAACTACTGAAGAATGACAAGAGTAAAATACGATGGGTCAACTGCCAGATGCGCGAGAAGAGACAAGAAACAAGATGCTTCAAATGCCTAGATTTTGGACACATATCCACCAACTGCCCGGGCCCTGACCGTAGAAATACATGCTACAAGTGCGGAGATACAGGGCATCAGATAAAATACTGCAGCAAGACACCCAAATGTGTCATCTGCAAAGATACAAATCTAAATGATGACCACATGCTAGGAAGCAGAAAATGCTCCTCATTCAACGCCGAAATAAACAAGCAACGTAAGCGACAAAATAAGGTTTCTACAAGTTAACCTAGGAAGGAGAACAATCGCACAAAATCTACTTGTACATGTTGAAACTGAAAGAAACGTGGATAGTTAGCGAACAACCGACAAAAAGACGTGGTACGACATGTGGTATCAGGATGCTACTGGAAAAGCCGGCTTGATAATGCATAATAAGACGCTGAGTATCACGAAACAAGAGAACGAAATATGGGTTTGTACGGCTGGAAGTGGGCAATATGTGAATTTATAGCTGCTATTTTTCACCGAATGATACGCTAGAATAATTTCAGAAAAATATCGATGAGCTGGAGGCTAGTTTGAAAACGTCTAAGCGCGACGTATTAGTGGCAGGCGATTTCAATGGTAAGTCGCCTGAATGGGGAGACACGCGCTTCGATAGAATAGAAACTATCATATGTGAATTCGTTGCAAGAAATTATCGTATCATCTTAAGTACTGAGGACGAGTACACCTTTCAACGTGGAGCTGCATCATCTGTCTTGGATTTGACAATAAGCTCCACTAAGTTAGCTAAAGGTATCACTGATTGGTCAGTGCTCAACGAAGAAACCCTGAGTGACCATCGGTACATAGGATATTCGACTCCATTAACGGAGGGGTTACGACATGTCAAAACGCGATATAAAGGAATCCCAAAAAACTGAATGAAGACAAGGAAAAACGCTCCTTGGAAGAATCCAGGTTGCTGGTTAACATGGGATGGACGAAAGAGGCGGAAACGCTTGAGGATATGATCAAGGCAACGGGGGAAATAGTAATAGCAGCTTGCCATTCATCCATGCCTAGGCGTATATGTCCGAAGAGGAAACAGCACAGGACTAGGGGCCAAGGCTGAATTAGGATGAGTAGAAGGGGCTGGTGTGGAGGGAGCAGGGGTTGGTGGAGGTGTAGAGAGAGCAGGAGATGTGTTAGCAGTGAAGGAGCCTCTAGAATGTGTGTGGCTAACTTGAATGCTAGTGCGTGTTTGCCAGCTTGTCTCAGGTGGAGACAATGTCGGGTGAAGAGAGTCTCTAAGAGAAAGTCTAAGTTAAATAGTGTAATTTGTGTGTCCCTCAGATGCTGTGTAAGTATGCTGTTTGCTTTCTTAATCTTGTTGTTTATAAGGGTGTTGTTGTGCCAAGGGGGCAGAGTTGTCATAATTACATTTGTTTTCTGGGCAGCCTTTTGTATTTTTTGTATTTGTTGGCTGGGTTCTAGCTGGCTGCCATGGCTAATATCATTCTGCCCCCTATTATAACTACTGTGTCCCGGGTTGTAAAGTGCTGTGTCAGTGTTTCCAAGTCCCTAGTCACGTCTGCCAAACGAGCATTAGGCTTAAAAATGTCTGTGACCGCGTATTTGGGAGGAAGAAGCTCTCTCAATTTGGAGGACATGTTCCTGCCATAGCTATCTGCTAATATTAACACTTTGTTTCAGAGAGAGTGTGCTGTCTTTACAAATTGTGTTTGCAGGTCTACTGGTTATAGTTGGTTTTGAAGTCTGTCTGGACACTGCAACTTGTGTTTTTTTGTGTGCATGCTTGTGTAGAGATTTTGTGGAAAATGAGGTAGAGGATTGGTAAGGGGAGAACCGGGTCTTGGAGGAGATGGAACCTATTGTTTGTAGGAAGGGCATTATGTGTGTATGTTGTGATGCAAATGGACGGCTGGGCTTGGTTAAAGGTTTGTTTGGTTTGGCTCTAGAAATTACTGTCCAGCCATTAGTGTTTAGAACGACATTTTCCAGCCTAAGGATTTCATCTTTTATTTCATTCACCTGCTGGAATGCAGCCTCTACGTGTTCGTAGGCTCTCTGGAGGTCGGCGTTGAGTATCAAAAGAGTTTCGTGGTAGTGCATGTTGGTGTAACTACTTAGAATAGATTAGCGATATAATTAAGATTGTAAGTGTAATTTAACGAGAGGTTGTTATTTTTGTTGTTCAAGTTTTTCTTTTTCTTTTTTGTTTATTCAGGAGATATAGTATTTAGATCAGTTTTGGCAAGCAAGTTTTATGAGAGGTTAGTTACATGCAACAGTTTTGTGACAAGCACACTTAAAATTACTTCACATGCACACTGCACTTAACTATATATATATATATATATATATATATATATATATATATATATATATATATATATATATAGAGAGAGAGAGAGAGAGAGAGAGAGACTGTGTTACACTACACTACACTACACTTGTAGTAAAATACACACTAAATACACGCTCGAAAGACGAATAAGATAAACTGCACAATATAATATATCCGGCACTGTCACTTGTCACTGAACACGCGAGTGTTCCATCAGACCAAAGGAAACAGTTTTTCAATCTATGAAAACCTGACCAACTACCTGAAAAAATATAAAATAATAGATAACAATCAATTTGCATAAAAAAGCA
This sequence comes from Gryllus bimaculatus, assembly GCA_017312745.1. Lineage (NCBI taxonomy): Eukaryota > Metazoa > Arthropoda > Insecta > Orthoptera > Gryllidae > Gryllus > Gryllus bimaculatus. The sequence goes on from BOPP01000139.1 coordinate 196,605, forward strand.
CCGAAGACTTATTGGAAAATCTAGAAGTATTAAATGAAAAATTACACTAGAGATTGCATGTGATAGCATTGAGCGTTGACTTGTCAAAAGCTTACGATGTAATAAGCTATGAAAAGATGCTTGATGCACTGGAAAACATAGGGGTTAGAGGCAAAGTTTTACAGTTATTTAGAAGTTATCTAGAAGGAAGATCATTTAGGGTCAAAATAGATAACACTTATAGTGAAATAAAAACTGTGAAAAGGGGAATTCCATAAGGAAGTTTCCTAGGCCCAATACTTTATCTAATATTTGTGAATGACTTAAAAAATTATCTAGAAAATGGTTCCTATTATATTTACGCGGATGACAAGATGCTATTATCTATAAACAGAGACCAAAAGAAGGCAGAAATGGAGTTACAGGACAAATTCGGAATATTTCAATGGTGCAATGATAAAGGCGGATAAAGGTTTAATAACAAATGAGAAAAAGACTAGAATACTGCATATCACAGCTCCAAAAATTTCAAGAGCACAAGTTCAAATATTCTTTCATAAAGCTGACTTCATACACAAAGACTTTAAGAACTGTCAATGTAATAATAGTAGTAACAATGTAGTAACATAGTAATAATGTAGTAACAAAAATCAGTTTTATTTTCATTGTAGTGCTTTGTGATATACGATGTTTTTGTTTGATTACCTGGCGCATAGACAAACAAATCTGATGGTTTTCCAACACGGGAACAGGCAACATGCAATTGACCATGTGAGTCACCTGGGTTTTTCAGATTAATACCACAAACACTTTATGATTGCCCCTGGGACTGGGTTTATGGTCATAGCAAAAGCAAGCCGAACTGGAAACTGTTGTCGTTTAAAGTTAAACGGCACATCAGTCGGAATAATTGGGATGCGCGGTATGAGAACGTCTTCTCCTTTATACTTTCCATTCAGTATATTTGCTTCTATCACGTTGTTTAGTATTTTTTTTATCGCTAACCGTGTGCCGTTGCAGAGACGTGGTTGGTTGATATTTCGCAACATTATAACTACCGATCCAACCTTTAATTGAAAATTGTGAGGTGGCAATCCTGGCAAATCCAGCGTGTTTAAAAATTGTGGTGGATAGTTCACTACATCATCTTGGTTAGTAGCCAAATCAACTGATTTATATATCCTCGATTCGCCTGTAATTTGTTCTTGAATTTTTAAATTTAATTCATTTACATTTATGTTTTTTGCAGCCAATATAGCTCGTTCGGCCAACCAATGATGGTTTCTGTAATTTTGAGAAACATCTGGAAACACCTTCTGAATAAGTTGATCTTTTGATCTAGTTAACTGACAAAAATTTCGAGGAACATTAATACTACCAGTCAACATGTCTATAGGAAATTTGCCATTACCAATGCCAATGAGTTGTTTAGGGAATATGTTTCCAGATTGGTCATTTTGCAACTCGACACGCATATTCTTGTTTAAATGAAGTACTTCGACATGTTTCCACAAATTGGAGGGCTTAAGACATGCATTGAGTTCATCAGCTGGTGTTGATCGTGGAATTGAATTGAATTAGCCTTATTTTACGTGGTGAGACTCGAGCCATCAGGCCCGCTCTTCCGTCTGACCACGCAAATTTCGCTACGCTCCTTTCATATAGCAGAGAAAGAAGGTATTCCTTGGGCGAGAAACAAGCGATTTGAATTTAGCTCAGAGGCTTCAGGATTACCTTATTTAGGCTTGAGGATCTTTTACATGCAAGTAAATCTACGAACATGGGACAGCCGGCTTTACTTCCCCTCCGAAGGAAGGCGTACGAAGGATTTTTTCGCCCTGAAAAATCCACGGCTTCGATCGGGTTTGAACCCGCCAACTTGGGTACAACAGTCCAGTACGCTAACCGTTACACCACCGCCGCCGCTATCACTGGCATCACTGGCTGGAATCACTGGCAAAATCTGGAAATCAATTTTTTGAATAAGTACATATGTTTCCCTATGCTACGTATAGTGCTCCGTATACAGGAAATTAAAAAGAGATACTTAATAAAAGCCAGAATATACTACAGATTGGTTACTCGTATTGATTTTTCTCTATTCTATGGTCGGGGCTACCTATTTTCACTTGGGAAATACTCTTGCCAACTACCTTCTTTCCGTTGGCCACCGTTTTTTTTGTTTGAAATATTCTCAATTTCCGTTAATATAATAACGCAAAAATTAAAAAAGAGTAAATTTCCTTCTTTAATAACAATTCCTATTAAAAATTCGCAATTTGTTGAATAAAATGGCATCTAAGTGCTACCGTTAATTGGAATTATTAAAGCTGTTTTTGGAGAACATTTTTGATTTTTTTCGAAACTTCATTTGGTGACTTGATGCACTTCAACTCATAAATGATACAGATTTAACGAATTCTTGGAAGTATGTTTAGCGAACGGAAGCGACGCTAGAGATACTTTTATGTAATTACATTACAGAAATTTTTGAAACAGCAAAATCAGATAAATAGTGTCATATGTTTACGATTCTGCACGAATTGTAAACTTTTTTTAAGTAGGCATAAGGCCATTGGCAACGAAACTGTAAATGGGAATAACGCACCTGAAGCGAGCGCGCTTATTCACTAAAAACATGTATACAAATGTCTACTGCCTTCTATACAAATGTGTTACCAGTAAAGGATGTGACATACCCGCATTCTAGTAGTGGTGGGCTGAAGAACAGTTATAAAGCAGTAGACATGAAAATATTCAATGTTGATACAAAAGAAATAGATAGACAATGTTGTACAAAAATGTGATGTATATAACAAATTAGAAATGATTACTGATCACTTATATTTATTTAGAAAACACATAAAGCTTGTACTCTGATTTGAAAAAAACAATTACTATTTGGCAATTTGATTTAAAATAATCAATCCTAAAACATAACCAAACCAAACTTAACCTAACTTAACCTAACCTAACCGAACGTAACTTAATCTAACCTAACCAAACTTAACCTAAACTAACCTAACACAAACATAACCACTCATGACGTCTCTTGTCCTAAAATATACCATTCTGAAATTCGTTTTGATATCGATTTCCTATTTTGATTTCTTAAGATGAGTCTTCAAAGTGAATACCTGGGGAAGACAGTTCTCCTTGGTGTATTAAAACCAACCTGCCTATGGCTGAAGCACTAAATATAAATTAGGTCTAGAAGTGTTGTTTACCTAATTGTGGAGGGATGTGGGTGTAAAGTGAAGAGTTGAAGACGTGTCTTGATGGGTTTTGTATGTCTTTTACCTGCACCGGTATTATGGTTATCACCAGTGATTCGGTGGAAAAGTTAGGTAACGTGTGCTGAAATGTAGCTTTCCTAAACAGTTAAGGCCTTTTTTATATTATTATCACTATTTAAAATAGGGAAAAGCTAGCTGCTAAAGTATATTAAATATACCTGCACGTTTTTAAGGGAATGTTATGAATTACAGAAATCGCTCGATAATAGTAATTAAAATTTTATTGAAAATTTTTTCCCCATCAATTGCCTTATTTTTTATTTATTTTATTCGCTTGATATTACAATAGTACTACAGAAGTTTAATTTCCTTTCATTTTAAAAAAAATAAATACGTTTTGTAATACTTTTTTCTCTATAAATTAAGTAGTAGGAATATTGGACTGGGGTTTCAAGCTTGAAGTCGCGCTGGAGTTAACGGAGTTACGGTCGAACTAACGCTAAGGTCAATGAACTAATTTATTTAATAAACTAAAGTAAAATAGGCCTATTTAAAATAACAAAATCAACACACGCTACCCAACAATACTTCATGACCTACTTTTAAAAATCAACCAAATTTAAAATTATTGAAACAATATCATTCGACTACTCAATTCGATCACAATACGTATGCATATCTTAGGAATAGAAAAAAAGATGTACGGAATGAAATGTAAAGAGTTTAAGACAAGAAATTTTAATTTTTGAAAATGCCCAGTTTAATTTTTGAAAACAAAACATTATATAATTATTTAAAAAATATTACATATCTAATACTAAAGGCGAAAAAGCATTGCCACTTACCAGAATGTCACTCAGATGTGATACCAAGTAGTAGTTTTAAACGATAGTTAAAAACTGAGGAATACGTGTACGATAGCAACGAATTATAAATATTTATGCGTTAATAATTATTTATATTTATTTATAACTGCAAAAAAACACCATTTCCGTCAGTTCTGACCCAATTGTTTCTCAACGAAAGTCATATTCACTAGCGTTTAAACATGAAAGCACACCTTCGTAGAGCCAAATTGTTGATTCTGGGATCAGTATTGTCTTTATAAGAACCTATCGATTAGAATTTATTGTTAGTCTGTATTGACAAAATGAACTTTTTAAAATCAAATATATACCTTCGGAAGCATCGTAGTTAGATGCATTTCATAATTCTTGTTTAGTCATAATATATAGTGGGACGAACGGCGCATTCAACTTTGAAGCTTCCATTCACAGTAAACCAAACGCTTTGGCCGTTCCTTGGTTTGGCCTACCTATTCTGACTTTTAAAATACTTTTGTCAACTGCAATCTTTCCGCTAGCCAGAGTACTTTTGTTTACAATTTTCTCTGCTTGAATTATTGAACAGAAATTGAACGGGATTTCCAAGCCCGATAGGGCACTGGGTCAGAGGTTCGCAAATAGACAATGTGTAGAATGCCACCAAGTCCACTGACTGGCTTACTCGATGCCCTTCTCAGCTTTACACTTCCTGCTCCACGTCCACGTGTCTACTGCGTCTGTTGATTCACTAGCAACCTCATTTTTATAGGTGGGTGATGATTTGATTGCGAAGCTGAGGAATGCGCTCGATATTTTTGGAAGCTGCCCTCCCCCCCCCCCGCGTAATCTGCAACAACTAGGCTGTCCCAAATATATAACGTTAAGTACTCATAGACAAAAATTAAAACATCATACGACAGTAAAGAAAACAATGAAGCAAAATGTGAATGCCATCAATGTGGAATTTTTTATACCTTCACAATATGGCCTTTTCGTAGAGAGAGAGTTATCAAGGCTGCCCCGCCGGCTTTAAATCATTCTTTTTTAACTGACGCTACAGTTCGAACAGATACTTCAGTATAGTTTACTACCCGAAAATTGCTGTTATACAGCGTGGGTAGAAGAACGCCCGAATTCTTTTCTTCGTCACATTTGTTAATGACGAGACGTATAATTTCCCTAGCTGTGTATTGTTTGGCCTTTACTACGAACAGAAACCATACCGTTCCACCAAAAGTCACAAAAAAATTAAAATGAATACGCTATACCCTTGTGTTACGAACCAGAAGCAAACATCACAAAAATTGTTACACTAGTGTGAACACTTTTCAGGTTTTCAACGTCATAAGTAACTTGTTGAGACTGCAAAGTGTGAAAATGGCGTTTAGATTGTACTATTTCAGGTACAAACTTTGATTTACAAAGGAGTATACTGCACTGTAATTCAAGTACAAAGTGGCCAATGAATTGAGTGTTTGTAAACATTTCTTTCAATAATATTTTAGATCCTAAAATAATAAGAATGAGGTCAGCTCCCAACTATAAGAATGAGGTGGCCCGTGAATGAACATACGCAGTAGACAAGTGGACGTGGATCAAGAAGTGGCGGAGAAAGGCTCCGAGTAAGCGAGTCGATAGGCGATTTTGATGTGAGCATTCTCCACGTTGTCTATGTGCGAACCACTGTTCCAGTGCCATATAGGACTTGTGAAACCCGTTCGATTTTCCGTTCAATAATTAAAACAGAGAAAATTGAGATATGTGCCAGAGCCCTTTGCGGCAGGTGGCGATGAAAGAACGACCGACCAATGCATTCAGAGCAACAACCTGCTCAAATGTTTTCACAATGGACAGACTGAATCAAACCCGCAGAGAAAATTCAAGATTATCTCCGTTACATATAAAGAAGTTTTACAAAATCTTGGAAACTCAGACATCGAAGTTAAGATTTGGATTATATAATACGATATAAACAATACTATAGTATGCATACTTTGGTTTTACTCCGAAGGCGTGCCTATAATTATCATTATTATTATAATTATTATTATTATTATTATTTTGTTTATTCTCAAAGTTTTTGGTTTCACATGGATACCACAAAGATAACAACAACCACAAAAACAAATATCATACAACTTAATATCTACTTACAAACCCATAGCTCTGATAGGCCTACTATCCCTGATCGCGAGAGCGATCCCAAACCCGACTTGAAAGATGGTTTTGTATTGTGGCATCGCCACTCCTACTTTTTGCAACCGCGCCACAAAGCCTAGCTTCCGTGACCCGGACAGGTCCACGCTGGGCACACAAAGTCCGTTCCTGGGCGCACCAAGCGGCTGGTTTGCCCTCGATCCGCAGCGAGCGATCTACCGACCTCTTGAGAATCGGCGTGATCGTGGCACTGCAAACCTCTCTCGCCTTGGGAGCAACACACAGCCATCGCTCCTCGGAGGGGCAGTCCCACCCAAGGACCTCAAGTCCCGCCAGGCTTGCGTCCACACTAGTGACCTCGAGCCCTGCGCTCGAGCCTCGGCTCGCATATGCACCGCTAGCCGCCCAAAGTTTTGTGGCACACGCACGAGTTCTCTCCACTGTCTCCCAATACCCACCCACACTGGCCTCTGTACACATCTGTTATAATAGGCGCAGGCCGCACGTGACCTACCTACGTCACGCGCCACCCCCCTCGCTTGTTATAACAGTGAAAAGTTTCTATAGGCCGGATACTCCAAAGCCTTGTGCTCTCCGTTTCCCGCGTCTTTCCCTTTACGGAACAACCTTCTTCCTGTGGCGAAGGCGCGAGCGATCGA
>BOPP01000139.1:203484-266584 GCA_017312745.1 Gryllus bimaculatus
ATTTCACCTTTGCCCTGCCGTTCGCGACCTCGCCATAGTCCGTTAATGGAACGCCTTGACTACCCGCAATATATCGGGAATAAATTTTGTAATAACCCCGTCAGCCCGAGAAAAGCACGTCTTGTTTTTTTGTTTGGGATAGGATGCTCCTTAATTGTTTTCACCTTGCCTCTAGCTGCCGCAAAATCCCAATACCAACCATGTAACCCCAGGTATTGCACATTCTTACGTGCAATATTACATTTGCTCGCGCTGCACATGCAACTTCGCTTTCTCTAATATTAGAAACCACCTGCTCCCAACATGTATAAAGGTGTTCTTGCCCTGTGTGTCGCTATAGATGATTTGAATGAATGAATTTGTTACCCTCACGAATCGGGAAGCAGACCCCTCACGTATCGATATGATTTGCCAAAGGACTTCGCGTTTATCGGCGGTACTAAACTAACGGTGCCTTTTTGCGATCATTTGGGCGTCCTACCTTTTTGACACAACATCGCAAGATTTCACTAAGTCTCCATAATCCTGGAAACAGACGAGGCGCAATAAAAATATCGCGACATATGGGATTTGCCTTTAAAGTGCACCCTAAGTGCGAGCATTCGCGGTTTCATGGCAACACTTTCCGAATGGCTGGCCCGATATTTAGTGGGAACACTAACATTTTAAAATTTTCAACGCGCTTTGCTGTGACCTGGGCCGATACAAAATTCTGTTTTTAACGAAATAGCATCTCCTACCTGTTTCTGGTTTCACAGTTGCTCATTACGTGACATATAATACTTTAATCTTCGCCTGTTACTTTGTTGTGACGCGGGGAACTCATTCTAGCTAACATTTATGAGTCATTCACTTTGGGGATTCAGTAGCACCTGCACTTTCATCCCTTTCATAAATATTGCTTCGCTCCGGACTTCCCTGATCTGTGCTTTCTATACCTGCTCGCGCTACCTTGAAGTCTCCTGGCCGCTCGAGGCCTGTCCACCTCCCCCTTCACGTCAACTGGCGCCGTTTTCAGCAGCTTTTGATCGTGTAGTTACCGCTGCAACTTAATTGTGGCTCAATAAATCCTGCCTTTACTTTCTTTCCAATAACGCGGCTGTTCGCATACTTAATAAGTAATATCCTCTGTCACATTCGCGAGTGACAACAGCAGCTCTTCGTGACGACCTTTCCGAACGATCTTCTATCTCGAACTTCTGCTACTGGAAGTTTGTGTGCTGAGGTCTCCAGTGGCTGCAAAATCCACGGCTTTCTCTCCGTCAAAATTCTTAGTCGCTGATGAATTTCTCGTTACACATATCAAACGAACGCGGCCTGAGTCCCTCAAAATTTCCCGGCTATACCGTTAATTCTGCCCTCACTCAACATGCGGTACAAGCAATTCCTAGCCGTTTTTGTCCACCACATGAATTTATCCTTTCCGCCTCGCAGCGCTGGCGAGCACTCACGTATTCATATGATCGACCGACCCACACTGTAACCATTTCCACTTGTCTGGCTTCTCATAAGCGCCCTGGACATCGGTTTTTCTACCGCCTGGATTTCCTCCTGAATATCACATGCTTCTGAACCTCGGCTTGCTCGCGCTCGCTAGCCATGTTCCGCTGCGGTTCCGGGGTTTCCTGTTCTGTACTGGTTTTAAATGTGGACCTTTTCCAGCCTGACCTATTATTTTGCATAATTATCTAGCTTACGCAGCATACTCCAGAGTACCTTTAAATTCCTCCCACTATCAATAAAATTGCTCTTTTGATTTCGATAGCCCATTAGGCGTTTCAGTTGATCCGTTACAATTAAATTCATTAACTCTTCAAACGTATGGATGTCTAATCCAGCTACCCACTCTTTACAATAATTTTGCAACTCCCTTCGCGTATAAATTCCAGTGTAATATTTGCGGCTTTACATGTCTGGTGAACAATTGTCGAAACTCTTCGCATTGAATCTATACATTTCCCAGAACCTATACTTAAATTCGGCGCTACCTACTACGTCAGCGCCACCCCCTCGCTTGTTATAACAGTGAAAAGTTTCTATAGGCCGGATACTCCCAAAGCCTTGTGTCTCCCGTTTCCCGCAGTTCTTCCCTTTACGGAAAACCCTTCTTCCTGTGCCGAGGCAATCCTTCTGCCAAGCGTCCCAAAATAGATGCCACGAGGCAGGCTGGCTAAATACGTTACAATACCAAAAAACTACTCTGGCCAGATCGCTGAAGAATCTCCTTGAAGAAGGAGCATTATCTCGGCCTCACAGAAGTCTGTTATATCAGCACCTGCTCTCACTAGTCAGGAGATTCATGGAGGACATGCTGGGTTTTGAAAAGCTCATTCTTGAAATTGGATTTGTTATTAGCATTTGAAAACTATTATTCTATGTTTACAATCTAAAAACATGTTATTTTATGTTTTGTGTTAGAATCCTTAATTTGTTTTGTAGATTTTAAATAGTCCTGTTTAGCCATGCTCTGATATTATCTTTGTTAATAAATATATTGTTATACGAAAGCTCTGTGTCTGTGGTCGCTGTGAGTATCCATGACAACACAATATGATATATCCAGCCACGTAAACAAGATTAAAGCCCAAGCGATTTGGGTTTGACTAATTGAATATATGAATATGGGAATGTGGAATGGACATGTTGTGTGCTCAATAACAACAAGAAGTGGTAGCAGAAATATTTGAAGCCGAAATAGGCTTGATATTTTTTCTGAAACCAAAAAGAAGCAGGAAGCAAATTCCACATGAGATCTTACACTTAAATATATAATGATTTACCAATTTATAAAAGTGACATTGATTAGTAATATCTGGAAATACAGAATTCTGTCATACGCATGGATAAACGAATGAACAACGTTTTGTAGACTAAATATATACCCCATTTCGATCAGCTTTTTGTCCAGTTTCCCTTTTCCATTGTCTAAATGTTGAGATAGCCTCTGGGTTTGCTTCTGGTCGTAAATGTATGTTTACTATGCGAACGTTTTGTTTTAACTCTTCTTTTGCTTGTAATGGTAAGAGTAGAAGTAAGGGTGAGTTTTGTTAGTAATGCTGAAAAATCATACGTGCAATTAGTTTACCGATGCAAATAATCTTTCTATAACTCGGAAACAAAAAATGTCTATTTTTCCAAATATTGCTAATCTTGCGATTTTTGAAATTGTTTTTTAAAATTTATTTTATCTATTTATGTTAAACTTTTACTAATCTTTCAACTATTTTTAGTTATAATGACGGGAAGGAATTCTGGAACTCAAAAACGCAGATTGTCTTCTCCCCCATACGTCACGTACAGTTTTTACAGCTTTTTTACTAAATAAATCTAAATCTAAGATCATACCAGTACGATACTAAAATCAGACCAGTTCGCATACGCTCCTGAAGAAGCAAGATTTAATAACACTCAAATGTTCTACGAAAACTTACAAAAAATTCTAGACTCAACTAACAAAAATGTTGGCATTCAATTTGGAGGATACCTAATTGCCCGAATTGGAAATCCGACTGTCAAAGAAAATAGTTTTAAATGAAGAAGAGACACTCAATAAAATTGGCATTATTATACAGAATTTTGTTAATTTTATGCAATGTATACTTCTTGATGCAGTATTATGAAAGAAGCATTGTATACTACGTGATTGTACTAGCAAGAATGTATACTACTTGATCAGCAAACAGGTGTATGTATGTGTACCCTTAAAACAATAAAAAAGTGGAGGGAATACACAATGACAATGTTTTAGGTAACAAGCTCCGGAGAACAATGGACAGAAGACGTATTTTCCAGCACATTATTGAAGTTATGGAAGTATATAATATATAAAATATTATATAATATATAAAGTATATATATAAGTTTAATATCAAACAGCGTATTATTTACAATATGAGTTTACAGCTGGGCATTAATGTACAGATTTCCATATAAGCCGTTATTTAAATCGTTCATCTGGATTGTGATCATTTTTAATTTTCGAACGATATCCTTTCTATAATTTTAAGTTTGGTGTCTTTTAAAATTCATTAACAGAGTATTGCAGGGTACTGCGTGTACATTCTTGTTGTTAATTTCTATAAAGCTAGTTTACTTTAGTTAATTAAAGAAATTGGTTATGTGTGTTGGTCCATGGCACAAGTTTTTTCCTACTAGTTCCCTTAACCCCAGCTTGATCTCTCGCATGTGCAACCGTGGACGAAATCATAACATTTATGTTAACGCCATGCTAATGTTTATGTTTGCATTGTGAATGGGCCTAGATACAGAGAATTGGCACTTCTATAATAGTCTTAAGCGTGGAAAGACACCAATCGATTTGATGTTTCATACGTTTTACAAATCGAATAAGAGATGTGGCCTTGAAGAGAATGAAGTTTGTCTCAAAAATTAGTCAAGAGTAGAGAGATTAGAAAACTAACCAGGGCGAGAAAGACTGTGCCATTCTCTAGCACTACTAGTTATTTATTAGAGTTTACTTATTTAACTAGCGAATTTACTACAACAACATGTATCTTAGGCAAAAATATCGTCAATTTGGTAGTTATGAAATTATTTTGCAATTTTCGAAAAGAAACGAGCAATACCCAAAAATAAGACTAGTACCATATTTCTTACCGTCCCTTATTTTATATGTGGAGAAAATTTAAAGTGGTTTTCGTGAACAATTTTTTTCGTAAATTTCAAACATTATTATGCAAAACTACTAATTTTTTTCAAAAACTGAACATGGCCTTTTTTAAAAGACATAATTTTGCAGAACAGGCTTTTACTGAGAAAATCTCAATCTTCAATTTTGCACTTTTTTAATTTGTTAGTTGTAATTTTCGAGAAAACCGAGCAATACCGTAAAAATGTAATTACTCCACGAAAATGTGACAAGCACCATATTTTTTACCTTACCTTATTTTACAAATGTGAAAAAAATTTAAAAAATAATTTCGAGCGATTTTTGGGAAAAATGTATGTACATTTTAGCGCAGACTACAAAAAAACTACTAATTTTTATAAAAAATGTGCATGACCTTTTTTAATGTCCTAATTTTATACATTAGACTTTTTCTGAGCCAAAAGGCTCTATCACATATTTTGTAGTTTTGAAACATTTTTGAAAATGAAATTGAAATTGATTTTTAAATTGAAAATCTTTGAGGGACTGCTTGTAAAGTACTCCCCAAAATTAGAATATCGGTTTCAAAATCCAGGGGCCGTATAATCAGCCAGATCGACAGAGGTATATCAATTTTGGAGAAAATTGTCTGAACCGTTTAGACGGTAGCGTTGGCCACAGACGGGTGGACAGACGGACGTTTTACCGTCAATCGAGTATTCGCTATCAAGAATCAACAAACATGGATTCTGGCTACACCACAAGTTAAAGGATTTTTTTCTAAATTTTTCAAAAGGGTTTATGCAATTTTTTTATCGAAGCCCGACTATAATGCTTTTTCTGGTGAAAATTAGTCATTTTTTCCTGCACGATTTGTAAGGCACGAGGAATTCGTATGACGAGAAAGTATTTTTTTTGCTACATGATCTAAATATCATGAAATACATTCTTTCACATGCAGTAATTTTTAATTTTTCATGAGACGGTTGCACAATATAATCATTTTTTTAATGTTACATGCTATTATGATTAGAAAAACTGTTCAGTTAAACATTTTGAAAATTTGTGAACATTCATCACATGCCTTTCATCATATGTCATAGTCGTGAGGAATAAATATGCTGTAACAATATAAACATATGTTGTTTTTTGGTCATTTCAGAGTAAAGAAAAAGTATAAAATATCGATTTTGAAAGAATTAGAATTTTATTGGAATAAAATGTATGATCAATCAGTAAACTGATTGATTGGCTGTATTTGAACCCTGTTCCAATGCTCTTGAAGAGATCTCACGAGTTACATATAATCTTATTACCTCAACTTACTGAAAAGTAAATGTTGAAAATATTCTGTCTCTCATATTTCCTGGTTACAAGAGATTGAACTAGAAACGGTGTGACGCTGCTCTCGCCAGAATGCAGGTCAGATGCACTTGTTAATTCATGTTTTCCCTAATAGAGCGCATGAACGCGGCTGACGATTAATCGATATGGTGCAACACAGTTCGTTAATTCACAGAGGAAGGGCTCGTGCGTTTCATTGAAAAGGAAATAGATGGTCATTGTTGGTATAAATGTTAGTAGATGGGGCAAGTGTTTCCACATTAGACCATTGGGCACTGAAACGCGGGAAAATCAAATCGCAGGGGACATCCGACTTCACGCCGCGCCAAGGAGGGCGTGGCATCACAATGCTCATATTGGTGCCATTGTTCTGATCCCTTTGTAGGCATATTACGAACGCACTGTGACACGCCCACCTATCGTATGAGCAAATTTATTGCGAATACACGCAAATCTCGGTAAGAGTTAATTGGTAAGTGTCAAGGTCCAGTAGCTAGCTGAGACCAAAGAAAATAGAAAAGTAATATGGGAAAGTCTTTGCCATTCTGTAGCACCTCTTGTTGGTTGAATAAAATTAATACTTTTGTTTGAGGAATGGTTTATCTTTGATGTGGAAGGAAGAGTAACAAGGTGTTGTAAATTGTACATGGATGAAATTGAGTAAAAATAAACTATAATAATACTCGAAATGTAATATTTCTAGAGTAAATTTAAAGAGGTGTTATTGATAAGCGTTTACAGGGGACTTTATTTACGAATCTTAACAATTGTTTACTCGAAAGATTTTCAAAGATATTTACAATCATTTTTCTGGTAGATTTGGGAGTTTTTTTTGAGGATTGAATAAATACCACTTTTATCAGAATCTCGCAACTATGTTGGGTTTTTCTTACGTTTACATGCGATTATACCAATGTTTACCAATGATACCAATGTTTCTCCCTATCAAGAACCCTGCGCCTTTCAGGTTTCCTAAATAAAATATTCTTGATAATTGTGATCGCTGTTACGTCGCAATATATATAAATAATATTAATAGAATTCAATGGCTTCGTGAAAAACAGTCAGTTTTCGATGTAAGAACGTCGGCACAAATAAACAGTTTTTAAAATGGGTTTAGGTTTGCTACAAACCCAATAAAGATACAATTTCCGGAGACTTTTCTCCCATTTTAAAAAAATGAATAAATATTACATAATGTAATTTTTTACCAACCGATTTTTAGATGAGGTGGTGCCCACATTATACCGCAAGAATTTTATTATCGTCGAACATTACTTATTTGACTCAGTGTGTCACATTAGCCCGAATATGGCCAATTTAACGCCAAAACTATAGGTATAGACACTTTTCAAATGGCCATAGGCCTGTAAATTTTTATCTAAAATACATTTAATTTAGATAAGATTAAAGCTTGAAATCTTTGCTTTAAGAAACTAAAAACCCTATTTATAATAATTTTTGAGAATACTATACAACGACTTTTCCGGGATACAGAGCCCATTATGGATGTGGGTACTTAACTAGTTTCATTGCTTGCAGGAAAATAGTGTCCCAGGTTTGATGAATATAACAATATATATCAGTCAAATGGTAGAAAACAAGGAAATGTTTTGGCGTACTTCTGAATTTTAGTTTCATTAGTAGTTTAAGAGTAAAATATTTTTTTCGTAAACATAACATTTTGTGGATGTTTTAAAAAAGTTTCTTAAAGTGAGCCTCTCGCAAACGTTTTTAGAAATGGGTACAAATAAATTAAATAACTGCTAATAAATTGAACTCCTTAACTTCGAATAATATTACAAAAGTGCAAGTCTAACATTATAAACATAAGAAATTGTCTTATATGTCTTGGACAGTCTATATATTCAAAAGCGACAAAAATTACTTATGTAAGCCTCGTATTCCATTTCCGCACATTCTACATGAGCGCAGAGGCACATTAGGCAGAAATTGGCCGGTAATTCCTGGGTAGAGTGACCTTTATTAGATTTGGGTTTGAGGATACTATTAGCTTCTCTCCATTGAAGAAAGCGTTGTTCAGTCCAAATATAATTATAAAAGCGAAGTAAATACTTACGTCCAACTTCAGGAAGATTCTTCAAAAAACTGTTTGGGACCTTATAGGGCCCAGGTTCAGAACTTTTGCTTTGATGTAATGCATAAAGAAGTTCCATAAGGAAAGGTTTGTGGTAGTTTTCGTTATTGTCCCTAGCTAAGAGCATGATATTATTATCACTTAAATTTCTGCTTGAAGGATTTGTAGATAGAAATTTTGGGTCAAAATTATTGCTAACTGAATTTTGAGCAAACGTGTTTGCTAAAAGGCTTCATACGGCTAGAGCTCCAACATGTTTTAAGCCAGTACTGTCAATAAGATATTTAAAAATACTGCGACTATATCTTCCTCTAATGGCTTTTACTTTATGCCATATCTTTGGTACAGGAGATTGGTGTGTGATGGAAGAGTTGAACCTTTGCCATAATTTGATCATTGTGGGTTTGAGAGTAAGGCTTTACCACAGTTTTGTTTTTCTTAAATTTCCTATATGCTCTTTTTTTATTTTTCATTGCTGTAGTTCATTGCTCGTTCCGCTATGGAATATGGCGTTTTTTAATTATACCCGAAGTTTGCTGCTTCTATAATAAACGAAATAAAGTTCTGCACTAACCTGTTTACTTCTTCAGAGCTCAGGTTGATTGGTCGATTAAGAGTTGCAATATTGGATTTAAGTGTTAGAGTTGTTTCCATTTAGCTTGTTCTAGGATCCATTTAGGCTCACACATCAGATTGGAGAATAGATATGTCCGGAAGAATCATGCTAATGGGGTCACTATCATAAAGGTAGTTATTGGTATACCGTATAATTCCAGCTGCAATGACATTTGAGGCAAAACTAAGATTAATGCTAATTTCAGTTCCATTACTACTATTAAAGTGGATGGCCAAACCTATGTTTTATGATTATTGTGATTATCTAACCAATGTTCAATGATTTTACCTCTTTTGTCTATAATAGTAGATCCCCATAATTTATTGTGACTGTTGAAATCTCCTACAATTATAAAAGGTTTGGGCAACTGAAGGAGAATATGGTCAAGTTCATATACATCAAAGTTCTGCCTATTGGGGATATAAATATTACACACATTAATATGGGAAATACTATTAACCTTTACAACTGTGGCTTAAAGAGAAGTTTGGAGAGGAATATCATGTACATAAATATCACTTTTAACAAAGATAACCAGAAGCAATTTGAACATTATTCCTATTACAAAAAGATGTAGTATAACCAAAAAATTTACCAGATTGAATGCCATTAAAGTTTGTTTTCTATTAACATAGTAACTAAGGAAGATTATCATTGACTAACAGTTTCATACATGGTAAACAGGCATAGAATCCATTACAATTCTATAGTACGATATTCATTTCTAGTCATTATTCAGATGTATCTGCGTCCGAATCATCCATTTGTTCTTGTGCACTCTTCAACTTATTGATAATACTTGAAAATCTAAACTTTATTGGCCTTTCCTTAAGTAGTGAATAATATTCAGACATTACTTGGATAATAGATGGAATATCAAGTGAAAATTCACTAGCTATTATTGTTGGGTTTGGGGATCCTGAAGCTGCCAGTTAAATTTTTCAATTGGTTATATGTGAAGGGGTTATCAATTGAGTTAGCTTCATACTTTGCATTTAATGGATCAAGAAGTTTATCTAGTGATTTGGGAGGTATTGTAATAGAACTGTCGCACTTCGCGGATGACGACACGAGCAATATATTTATTTTATTTAATTAAGAACCGCGCCGCCGTTAAGAGCAGCCGGAAATGCCGTTTCCTGCTGTACCTGAGTAAGAGCCAATTAGCGCTCCGGGGGAAAGGAGGAAATAGCGCCTCCTTTGTTCAGCGAGACCCATGCCGGGCGCAACCCTTATGACGTGTGGGGAAGCATGCCACCCACACCCCCAAATCGACGCTGGCGCAGTGATAGGCGGAAAGATTACAGGCGGCGCGACAACTAGTAAAAATTGACGATGCAGGGGAGGAATCACGTGGTACGCGAGCCTTCCTGAGGGACCGTTGAGGAGACGATCGATCACTTGTATCGGATGTAGCGAAGAGGCACTTGTATCGGAGGTAGCGAGGAGATCACTTCTTTCGAAGGCGGCAGGGGGAGCACTTGCGTTGTGAGCCGCGAGGACACTTGCTTTTGAGGCAGTAACGAGGCCAATTAATTCGTGCCCGGACGCCCCGAATGGCACGCCGCCTCACCACAACGCAGCCCGACTCGTGGGACGACAGCAGGCCGATGGGATGGGACACTACTAGTGAGTGCCTGATCGAAAGGGCCATGTGAGTACGAGCCGGGACGTGAAAAACTATATCGTGAAACGACCCGTCATCGACCGGGCGCGTTCCCACCGCCGCCGCCCGCACCAAGCGCCGCAGAGAAGCCGCCGGTCGACGCCCGCCGCAGGCCTAATCTGGGGCCACCGCCGTGACCGCCAAGGGGTGCCACACCTGTGAACACCTGTGAACGTCGCACCTGTGAGCTGGATCACGACCGCCCGGGAGGGCAACGACACCGGAGCTAAGATGAACTCTGGCCATACCGGCCTTTACTAAGTTAAGATTAGTGGTAAGTTAGTTGTAAGCTTATTCATGTGACAGGGCTTCACCCACACCCAATACTAAAGTTATTAAAGTAGATTTATGCAAATGCCTACGTCTTTCTCACACGTAGTTAGGCAAACATGCATGCCTCCCTCTAGAGAGTCTGCCGACGAAGAAGCCGGGCAAAGCTGAATCGCCGAAGGAATGAGGTAGTCGGGTGAGTCGGTGGTTACAGTATCTTAACTTGAGTACTAATATGATTTGATTTTTGACCAGTGTTCTTTTTCATCTTTGTTTGCTTACTACTATCCAAATTTGTCTTATCTTTCTCAGTACTTTCAGAACCGATCTCGGATGAAGATTCTGATGAGAGGGTTCTCTTAGGAATAGATGGGAAATTACTCTCATTTACTGCAACATTTTCCTTTTGGCTTTGTGGTTCAATAAATTCAAGGGAATTATTGGTTAATCCAATTTCAGATTTTTCATTAGTTGAATCATATTGTGTCAAAATGTTGAATAGATTTGTTTTTACATTGGTTTCATAAATGACTAGCCTGTTTACATAAGAAGCATGTCATATCATCTGCAGAAAAGACAATTCTATATTGGGTACCATATTGCGGTTGATTCTGGAAGATTACTAAGAGCTTCAGGTATTAGAAACACCTGTCTCCTGAAACTCAAAATATGAGTAAATCCTAGTTCAGGAATACTAGCTCTAATAATGAGATATTGGACTTTATATGGATATACAATTTTGAAAATTCTTGTTGGGTAACATCATGTGATATCACAGGACAAACATTAGAAATTATTACCCTCTTAAGCTAATTGATTAATGGTCTTACATTCAGTTTATGATCTTTGATAGTTAAAGTAGGGTAGTTGCTAATAAGATAATCTGCTGATTTCTTATTATACAGAAATACACATACTCTGTTATTTGATATTCGAGCCACGAATCTAATATCTAGAGCTAAGAGCAAACTGTCAAAACACGTAATTGTTTTTATTTTTCAAGACGAAAAATTGGGGCCCGCGTTAGGAAGAAGCGTGTTTATATTTCAAACCCCAATAACCCTTTTTATAGGGCAAGTAAAATAAATTACATTATCCTACATTAAGAGCTCGTAATGTCTCCTTCAAAATAATGTAATGGTAAGAAGACGTACTGATGAAGTATCAAAATCAAGTAACTAAGAATAATCACTTGAAAAACTTCGGTGTTAACTGTTCGTGTTAATGGCCGGCAATATGTGAAGATGGAGACACTTGACTGGGCTTTGGTGTTGCGAAGAACTACAATTTTAGTACGTTTCCAATAGGCAACAACACTCCATAGAGCAGCAAATCAAGGGGCTCGCGTTAGGAACCGGGACCGGGTTTGGGAACTTTCTTATATATTGAAACGAAGAACGTTTCTATAATAAGAACTATTAAAATAATCATAAATTCTAAATTAAAACAAAACATTTGCGTTGATCAGCGCAGTAACGCCGCCGCCGCCACCAACGGTCAAATCGGGGGAAACGGCGAGGCGAGCGACGGTTAGTAGTGTGCAGAGAGGCATTCAGTGGAGTACGGACGGGGCTGTGATGCGCCCAAGAGATTTCCTGTAGCTATTAAATGCGGTTTGGAATAAGTGAGGCCGCCGATTGTAGAATCAAGTTCGCCAAGGATTGATGGTTAAATGATAAGCGGAAGTGAAATTGGGCATCATAATTGAGAAAGACTAATAAGATAGTAAATCGCGTGGCCGGTGGGCTAGTGTCGGGATCCCGCACCGGAACAACATAATAGTGGACAGAGCCGAACAGACAAAGCGCGAAGCCGAGAAAGGTCACTGAAAGGATTAGCATAATCGACGACATTAACCACATGTCGTTCGTTCCCGCATTTGTGAGACATTGTCCACACCGGCTGGGGCGGACCCCGGCGAAATCATCAGCCGTTACGTTGGGCCAGAGGAGCTGGTCGCCGAAGGAGGGCGAATCCCTGACGGGCTGCGGGGTGAACTGAAGCTAGCCGAAGCCACCGCCGCCGTTGCAACGACGGCCCCAGACGCATCCAGAGGGAGCAGATGGCGTTTTAAAGGTCAAGGTAGTATGTACCTTGGAGTCGATCGGCGCGCTTGTTTTCAAGGCCTAAGCATTACTGTTTTGTAAATATTATTTATAAGGTGAATTCTTTGGTTATTAAAACGTTTAGAATGTATAAAAGAGTTTTAATACAATTGTATTCCTATGTTGCGCCAAATTTCCAGACACCATTACGAAAAAGCACCTGTCCCTTGCATAATTTTATTGTCGTGAAAAGTCCCCGCTTCCCACGGTACGTCACTATTATATATATATATATATATATTTATAATATATATATATATTAGATAGATAGATAGATAGCATAGATAGATAGATAGATAGGGAGTACTGACCTTGTCGTTGGTGGTGGAGCTTGCCGTACCCCAATGCCTCTGAGAGCTACGGCCGGCGGTAGCGTAGCTACTGGCAGGGCCACCCTTGCCTCGTCAGTCGAAGGAGAGGGGTCGCGAAGAAGTACTCAGAAGAGAACCTCAACACCAAGAAAAAATCCTCCACTGGCAGACGCAGCTCAAAAGCCGTAGAGAAGGCAATGCGTCTCCGGAGAGCCAACCGCGAAAAAATCTGCCCTGCAAGTTGGAGGCAGTAAGGTGGCAGCCCCACCACCAACTATCCCTGCGTGCCGCCCGTAACGCAACCAGGGGACATTTTGCCTTACTGACAACTCTCAAGAGAATAGCCGGACTGTAAATGAAGATAACAATGCTACGAAAAAGTATAAACGATCTAAGAAAACGGAAAACTGAAAATCACAACCTGGAATGTTAGAGTTTGATAAACAAAGAAATCCAACTAATAACCGAACTCGAAAGATTTTGAGCAGACCTATGCGTTGTAACAGAAACCAAGAAAAAGATGAAAGGCTCTAAGGAACTGGGAAACTACCTGATGTTTTACAGTGAAGTTCCACAAAACATTAGAGCAGCTGCAGGAGTAGCAATACTGATAAAAAAGGAATGGAAAAACAAAATTAATAATTATAACTACATTTCAGAGAGAATAATTAATATTAGAATAAAAATCCAAAGAGGATACATGACAATATTGGAATATACGCACCAGAAGAGGGAAGGAAAGAAGAAAGCACATTATTCTATGATACTTTACAAAAACACATGAATTCCATAAATAAGAACGATTATATAGTTATTGCGGGAGATTTCAACGCAAGGATTGGAAACCAACCAATTGAAACAATAGTGGGAACCAATGGAGAAGACACAAAAATGAAAACGGAAAGACCTTAATTAATTTTGCAACATTTAACGAACTAAATTACAAACAGCTTCTTCAACCACAGAGAAATCCACAAATACACATGGGCGGCGAGAAGAACAAAATCCATAATTGATTATGTATTAGTTAACTCTAAGTTGACATCCCTAGTTACTGATACACGAGCATATAGAGGTTTTGATGTATTCACAGACCACATATATAGTAGGCACTAAAATAAATATCCCGCAAGATGGATAAGAAAGAGAACGGAACAAAACCAAAACTGACAAATTATACTTTCAAAACACACTTGCTACAACAAGACAGTATAAGGAAATTATATCGCACAAGACTGCACAACTACTTAGATCAAAGAGCAGTAAGTTTAAATGTAAATGAAGAATGGGAAGACTTAAAGCAATTGATGATAAAAGTAGCAACAGAAGTTTTGGGGAAAAGTAGAAGATCGTAAAAAGAAAGGGATACGAATATGGAATGATGAGATAAAAACCATCATTGAAGATAAGAAAAGGGCTTATCTAAAGTACTTGCAAACACAATCCGTAGAAGATAGGATAACGGTATAGCATAAATGTGCATTAGTTAAAGAGAAGTTCGAAAAGATAAATAGAGAGAAAGATGGGATGAGATACATAAGTGAAATCGAATATGATATACATGGAGCCCAAAATAAAGCGTACAAAATTCTAAACACCTAAATAAAGACGAAAAAGACGCTGTACAAAGTAAATAATATACCTTAAAAGCAAATGGCTGAGATACTATAAGGAATTGTGGACTTCAAACACACAAGAAGAAAAACTCGCAGAAAACGAATTTGCAAACGTGGACCATTAGAAATGAAGAACTCGAAGAGATACTTATAAATTTAAAGAACAGAAATCTCCAGGTAGTGATGGACAGAATATAGAATTATTCAAGTATGCACCTTCACAAATCAAACTAAGGTTTCTCTTTTATGAACTAGAATATATGTTGGAATACATATCAAATCCCAGAAGAATGGAAGAAAGTCATTATACACCCAATATTAAAGAAAGGAAATAGGACAAGATAGTAGCAATTAGAGGAATTAGGTCTATTAAACTCTGTCTACAAAATCTATGCTAAGATAATTACTAGGAGAGTAAATAAAATAAGTAATAACCTACTATCGAAATTCCAAAATGGATTCCGAAAAGGGACGTTTCATTGCGCAGATAGCATACTTATTGTACAACAATTGATCGAGGAAAAGACGTGAATATAACCTCCTACCTATATCCTGCTTCATAGATTTTGAAAAGGCCTTGACAAAGTCTCTCGGAATAAGTTATGGAGTATTATGCGTAATAGTGGATACCCTAACCACATCATACAAACCATCAAAAAGCTTATATTTTAAAACCACTATCAGTATTGACAAAGGAACAGCGAACGACCTAACTGAAATATACAAACCAAGGAGTCAAACAAGGGTGCCCGATGTCCCCGATCCTTTTTAATATATATATATATATATATATATATATATATATATATATATATATATATATATAATATATATATATATATATATATATATATATCATATTATTCAAGAATGGCAAAGTAAATTAACCACACATTTTAAAATAAGCAATACAATTTTAAACACTACTCTATTTGCAGATGACCAGGTCATTTTTAGTACTTCAGAAGACGACCTACAGAGAGCTGCCCATTACCTCGAGTTAACAGGAAAAATTATAACTTGAAGATATCAACCTCTAAAACGAAAACAATGGCATTCCATGGGAAAAACCATATCAAATGTAAAGTAGTAATAAACGAAAAAAGTATTGAACAAGTAAACAACTTTAATTATTTAGGCCAGCAGCCACCATGTGTACAGATGCCGCTGTAACTATGAAGGTTAACGGCGAGTTGCATTCTGCCCCTTTCAGCTCAGGTGAGATTTACAATGACTATTCCACTCGTAAAATTAAAACCAATAGTGTTTAACTATACATACAAAATGCCTCGATCAGGGCGGTGTATCACAAAACGTTTATTGAATAAAAATAGTGAAATGCGTTTCTTATCCATTTCTTGGTGTCTGAAGCTTGAAATAAATTATTTTATTTTTAAAAGTTTCTGAAGCTTTCGTAATGAATCAGTATTATTTGCAATATATTTAATTATTTTAGCCATATTGTAATATATAATTTTTTTAAGATTAAAAACAGATGTGAATTGTTGAATTCGAATAAGTGAAATCAGGTTTTATACAATTGATAGGTAAGTTACATGTGACTGTTATCCAAAACAATATGTTTTTAAACTATATCCTCTTAAATTTAAATTTATTTTAAAATGCTTAGCAATCATAACTTTTAAATTAAAATTTTGATTTTTGATAAATTTTGAAATTAGTGTGATACAATGAATTTCTTATGTTGACACATAATAGTTTGATTGGATAATAATATTAAGTTCTTCTTGCATTTATATTTGTTATTGCCATTTAAAAATATTTCTTGTAACTATTTATAGTACCTGAAGAGAGAAAACACTGTTTTACGAAACGTTGTGCTAATAAACGTTTGTATTGCAACTATTCGTGAAACATCAGGGATTTTCAGGATATATTATTTATTTTCTTAGAATTCTGTATAATTATTGAATTTATTCTAAATAATAATAATATACGTTAAGTGTTAAATACATATAATTTGTTGGGAACTGATTACTTACGATTATTTCTTGAGCTCGAAACCTAAAAATTTAAAAAAATAAATGAGGAAAAAAAATTCTTTAATCCCGCAGTGTAATGCGTTTTGAAAATCGGTCTCTTTGAATATCGAGTGCCGGGTTGAAGCCCATCGGGTCACAAGTTAGCAGTACTGAGAGATAGCTGTAAACACCGCCATATTGGGCATATAATGCGGCCTGTTAGGGTGCCCCAACAGTAAGGTATTGTTGTTTCACACACGTTTTAATAGTATGACATGAACATTGGGGTTATAATTACTGAATTAAATAAGATTTAAAGCAATACATGCATCTTCAGGAGTTGTTCGAATCTACAACGCTATAATATCTAACTTGTTTCCAAAATTAAGGTATTTACAAAAAATAACATACATCTAAGAGAGTTGTTTCGAGTTTCATGTACATAATGTTTTAATAGTTAATTATAAGGTAACATTGGGAAGAGTTTAATAATAGTGAAATTAAAGTTGTTTCGCTAGTAACGTGTGCTTTGTTTTCTTACTTTTCTTGTAGATGTCAGTGACGTCACCGTTTTTTACTTTACAGGTTTACTCAAATCATGTCATATAATGTATTTTGTTTCAGTAGATATAAAGGAAGCCTTGAAAAAGGAAGGATCTATACAGAATTGAAATAGTTCACTGTACATACGTATCATGTCATTTATTTTGGAATCCATCAATATAGTTAACTATTATCACATCCCATGTTTCTGGGACTGATAATTCAAATTTACAATATCTATATAAATCACTGTTCTATAACAACAATTTTTACTCTCGATCTATCAATATAATTCAGAGTATATTTTTACAAATTGGAGTGTACTTGCCGTGCCCAAAATCTTACAATGAAGATTTAATAAACAGTGTTAAGTTAAACACCATAACTCTACAGAAAAAAATTGTGACATCTTTACGGAGAAGAAAAAATAACTTTTCTACCAAATGTGGCATTTGAAATTCACCAGAGAATTCCCTTAAATACCCTAGTTGTTACTTCAAAATGTCTTACAATTTACGAATATTGTACAGAAATGCTTATTTCTCTCATATTTATAAGTCACTTACGACACATTCACGTCACGCAACTTTACCTACCCCCTATTCTAATCTAACTCAAGAATTTTCTGCTCGCAATACCCATAATAACATAATGCAATTAAGTAATCAAGTACGAACTGGCGAGTGTTGATAAAAAATTAATATGGCATACACATGTTAAGTAAAATTATGGCATACTCATGGTTAATTTCAAAACATGATTTGAGATACTTGAATATAAATAATGGAATACTAAACTATATTATTAACCTCTCAGATACACACTTTCTTTACAACTCCCTTCATACATTCACACTCTTCCAAAATCCATTAGTAGTTTTGAGCTCGCGAAGTTCACTCCAGTTTTCCAAAAAAACAAATATCATCCTCTTATCTCATATATTTTTACAAAAGATTTGATCCAAAAAAATTCTTACGTGGCAGTTTGAGCATCCAGAAATATTATACAGTGATTTTTTCCGACGCGTACGCGGATGTTTGTTTTTAATTTCCTCTACGTGATACAAAACGTGAAAGAGAGGCAGCGCCTCCGGTGGAGATGTGCTCCAAAATCAGCTTGGTTCTACGCTTCCGGTTCTACGTTTCCGGGCGCCCGCCTAACAGACGGGCGGATTGTCGGCTCGGAGCCCTTCGGGGGTGAGGGCGGTGCAAGGTATAGCTATGTGACACTTAACGAACATGCTGAAGACACGCGCTCTGCACTCACGCGCCGGGCGTGTTCGTTGCAACGTCAGTAGGCTACTCTGAAAACGAGCGAGAACACCGGCACACCACGGCCACCAGGGTTCTTCTTCTTGCTTAACGCGCGGTTTGTGAGTGCGTGGTGGTTTGAGGTGATATTCTTCGAGGCTGCAATCGTTTCATTATCGACATTGGTCGCGAAAGTTCCATTTCTGCCTTTCATTCTTTGCAAGATGGAATGATCCTATTAGGACGTTTCATATGTCTAGAATGAAGAGTCTCGCCTCTCCATTAGGCGCTATGTGCAACACAAACGTTTTAATTTACACACGGAGCCTTACGTTACAAAAATCCGTAATGGCATTACATTTCGACTGTACATAATTGAGAGACCATTCCAAAAGTGAGTCGCAAAATTACTACTACTAATAACTACTACGTACACGAAAACCAAACGTCCGTTGCCAATTAGAACCATAATGGAGCGGTGTCAGAAGGGACCCTCCCAACGTCCATTGGGTGTATATTATAGACACTCTAAAGTTCATTCGGATACTATACACATCGCGAATATGAACATTCTACAGTGATGAAAATGGATCATTCAGAAATCGATAACTGTCGCGATTACGAACAGCCCAAAAAGACTAGCCAAAAAAGCTGTATCAGTAATCGAAAACTTGGGTAAAGTACCCATGGGGTTGGAGAGCCCCTCCGTGGGCCACGCGTCGCCTCGAGCTGCGTCGCGCGAGGCCGACGAAGGCGCCCGCAGGAACCGCCCGCGTCGCGCGCAAGGGCGACGTGTGCAAGGAGGCGGGTCGCCTCAGTGGAAGGCGCGCGGGTCGGCGTCGTCCCCGATCTCCTTCACACTCCACCCGACGCGCGACGCGGGCTGCTGCGACGACGGTGGCGGCGGCGGCGGCTGCGACGGCTCCTACGCGTCGAGCGAGGTTGTGCCCAGAGTGACGGGCCCAGCGCCCAGGCCCGCGTCTCCGCTCTGGATGGAGAAGTGCCTGTACGATATGTACTCCTGCGCTATGGGCTGCTCCCGCTTCGTCTGCTGCCGCTGCTTGGTGAGCTTGAAGTAGCCCAGCACCGACACCAGCACCACGAACACGACGAAGCCCATGCAGGAGCCCACGATGAGCCCCAGGCGACGCGTAAGCAGCGAGCCGCCGCCCCCGCCGCCCGCGCCGCTCGCGTCCGCCTCCCGCTCCAGCAGCTCGTCCTCGCCGTCCGGCCCCACCCCGCCGTGCACGCTGCCACCGCCGCCGCCTCCTCCGGGCGACGCCAGGAGCGCGTCGGTCGCCTCCAGCGTGCGCACTTCAGTGCAGCGCGTGGTGGGAGAGTCGGCCAGCAGGGCGGACGCCCGCCCCGGGGCGAGGGCGGGGGTGGAGGCGTTGAGCGCGGGCGGGAGGCCCGGCAGCGGGTCGTCCGCGCCCCAGCTGCCCAGTCCCACCACGCAAATGCGGTAGCGCGTGTTGGGCGACAGCCCGCGCAGCTTCACCGACCGGGAGCCCCGGTCCAGCAGCTTCCCGCGCACCTGCGCAAGAGGACGCGTCGTGCGGGAGAGGCGTCCGACCCACGCTCGCGTACCTCCGGCCATGCAGGTGCACGAGACATTCACTACCAGCACTACAACACCGCAGCGCATCATGCTACTTCACAGTTCGGCGCCAACTGCTTATGCAAGTTCCCATCGAATCAAATTAGTCATGCGAAAGGCAATCGTAATGTTAAAAAATCTCCGTGCCATTTATTTTGTTTTACATTCCACTACAAGATCGTACAATCATGCTCAATACCAATATTAAAATTTCAAAAAGAAGTAGTTCAACAGAAAACCGAAAACAGCAAAATCGATGTTTTACAAATTGGATGCCATGCGTTTTCACAATTTGCTTCACAAACGCATTCATTTATAAGTGTTTCGATAGTAATTTAAACTCCACACATATTAATAAGAAGAAAAACATTCAGTTATCATAAATATTATTATTATCATTATTATTATTATTATTATTATTATTATTATTATTATTATTATTATTATTATTATTATTACACTTCCAATGGAAGTAAGCAGGACGACACCTCTAAATACGCCACTATTGCAAGTATATACACAAACTGTACTCCAAATTTGCTGCTTTTTATTTATAAACGATTAGTGAAGAAATCAAATTGATATCTCCATTCTTTCAAAAAATAGTAACAAAAAAATGAAAGCTACGCTCCTCTTGCTAGCGCATTCGAAGTAGAAATGAGACGTCCCCTGTAATTCATCAGCAATAACAATTCATACTCTTCGCCAAAATTTGCCGTAAACCAGTGCTAAACATAATCTCTAAACAAAGCTTTTTGCCTCGGACCGATTTGACTCAACTACCCGGATTCGAATCCCAGAGTTTACCCTCTTACAAGAGCTCTGCACATGTAAAGACGCCCGTTCTTCCTAAACCATCAGCCATAACAATTAATACTCTAGGCCAGAATTTGCCGTAATTAAGTGCTAAATAAAAACTGTAATAAAAAAATTGCCGCGAGCCGGTTAATCTCAATTACGCGGGTTCGAATCCCGCAATGCCGCTCGAAGGAACGTCCTGTGCAGGTAAAGACGACCATACCTCCTAAACATGCAGCCATAACGACTAATAATCTACTCCAAATTCTGACGCAAATAAGTACTAATTACAATCCGTAACAAAATAGTTTTCTCCGGACCGATTAGAATATATTATCGGAGTTCGAATCCCAGATTTCGCCTTCCTACGAAAGCCCTGAGCACGTTAAGAAATTCGAAAGTAAAGACCA
Source organism: Gryllus bimaculatus (assembly GCA_017312745.1). Taxonomy (NCBI): domain Eukaryota; kingdom Metazoa; phylum Arthropoda; class Insecta; order Orthoptera; family Gryllidae; genus Gryllus; species Gryllus bimaculatus. The sequence continues at coordinate 224,700 of BOPP01000139.1, forward strand.
CGCACCAACTCTCTATGGTATTCGATTTGCATTCTTAGGGTAATTCTTCTTCTTGCAGCACATTGTAGAAAATAATTGTTAGTGGAAGTGTTCTTCAATTCCAAATTTCATATATTCATTTATTATACGATCTTCTCCAGGACATTTAAATGAGCGCATCTGTTTCAAAATATGTCAGACTTCACTAGGTAAGATTTCTGGGAAATGCGAATTGTGTTTCAAAGTTCACACGAAGTCTTCGATTAGTGCATGGCATTTTATCGTGTCGCTTCTGTAAAGATTTTCGTAGAATTGTGTAGTTGTTTCTACCGTTGTTTCTTCGGTTGATTTTACATCTTGATGTAGCCACAGTGCCATCAGTCCTTGTTAGCAATGGGATTCATTTTTTAGCCAATCTCTGTGACATTTTAATTCGTTTCAGGGGTTTGATTGTGCACATTATGTTTTTCACTAAGGTCTCTTGATGTTTCATGGTCACGCTTAATGTTTCTTTTCGTAACCTTACTGTTTTCTTTGTATTCGGTTTGTAGTGCCGTGTTTTTATCTTTGTTTAGCTTTAGTTCTTGACGAAGATCTAGTAATTTTTTGTGTCCTCACTTAATTTGTTCAGTTTTTTTCTTGTTTTGTTTGTGAAAGAATACATTTTCGCAGACGATTTTATACATTCTTCAAGTATAGAATATTGGGTTTGTACACTTTATGTTTCTGACCATTGAATTATGTGGAGATTATTAGAAAGAATTGACTTGTATTTGGACACATACATAAGATTAGATTTTGGTAATCTCATTTTGTGCAATCTGTTTCGTATTTTTTGGTTCACTATTTCCATTTCCACGCGAACCATGCGGTGGTCGATATCAAAATTTAAGTACCAACTCACCCTAACATCTGATAAAGGATATAAAGAATCACAGAGAATAAAGTAGATTTAATTTTTTATTTTCCCTTCCGCACTGCTCCACGTCCATTTGTTCCTACAACTTTTGCGAAAAATGTATTTGATGTTCTCATATTGTGACCGAGTGAATCTCATCAATAGTGCACCTCTTTTCACCGTCATTTCTTTCGTCATAACCATAAGAATCTACATACATTTCTCTCCATATTTTTTGCGGCCAATTTTACTATGGAAGTCCTCGATCACAAAATTTATTTTTGAAGTATGTCGCTCTAAAGCCTCGTCTAACTCGTGGCAGAATGTTTTTATTTCGTCCTCCGTACACGTTGAAGTTGGTGCGTAACTGTTGGTGCGTACTGTTATATTTTCCATAATTCTACTACAGAATATCAAGCCAACTCCTTTCTCATTGCGTGTTCCTCCAGAAAAAACTAAATAGTTTTCGGTATTGCAATTCCACTGTTGTCGATTCTTGGCGCCGTGCTTCGCGTAATCACAGAATATCAACTTCTACTGATAGCATATATATAGATAGATTCTTGCAATTCCACAAGTCTACCTTGGGTTCTTAAAGTACGTACATTTAGACTGCTTATCAGAATTCTTTCAAGACACATCCGTGGCTTCCGATTTTCATCTTCAAACGTACTTTTGCTTGAATTTACGTTGTTTTGGAACCATTAAAAATTCCTTTTCTGTTGTTTTTGCATCTATATTTTTACAGGTCAACGCGTTTTCCTTTCCTTTGTTTATATAGCCCCTTTTATACTTCCAAAATTTCTGAGATGTTCTTTATCATCTAAGAATCTTCTGTCCCTGTTCGATCCATCCAGATTTCCCACTTATCATTGATCATGATCTTAAGATATCCGATATTCACAGAGTCCCTTTTTTGCGCTCTTTGTTTGCTTTTGTTCTGATTGCAGATTGAATTTCCCTCTCTTGTTTGGTCCTATCATTGTCTATGTAGTTATCAGAGCCTTTTAACTTTTCACCTTTCTTTTTCTCAAATGAAGCCATTTTCACATTAATTATTCCTCTACCCTTGCTGTTTTTGCCTAAGGGAAATGCTTCTTGACAATTCTCCAGTAATCTAATCTGTTGCAGGACACTTTTACTAATGTTTACAGTTTTTGCTTTGTCTTGGGATCTATTAGCTTGTTATTTATTACGAAATTGGTTTTCTTTTCTAGTCTAATATTTCTTTCAATCCCTTCTTCTATTAATTTTAGTCTTGGTTCAGCACTTTTTGTTCTCTCATCATATTTTTCATCTATTTTAACAATTTGTTGTTCCACTCCATTTTTATTTTGGAGTGAAGTCTCTTCCAGTTGCTTGAGTCTTATATTCATCTCAGAAATTTCTGTCTTCAGGTTTTCTGGAAAATTTGATGCCTCCTTTCTAATTTCTTTTAATTCATTCAATATTCTCTGCAATATATTTCCGTGCGTTCAAGATTGCTCTTTTTTACTGGCATTTTTGAATTCGCGTTTCTAAAAGTTAGTTTTACGGCGCCAATATTATCTGAGATAAATACAGGTTTTAACACAAAATAACAGTTACCTAAATTTCACGTAAGCATCTTTCGAAAAAGTTGTAAAAAACAGTACTAGATGTCTCTTCACTCTCAGATTAATAAAGATTCTGTGATGAGAGTAGTAACACCATCTCATATTTTGTCTGAAGTTTAACAGTATTTTAAAGTTATCTCAATCACAGCTGTCTCTTGGCCCTCAAATCGACGTTCGAACTAAAGGGTCTGTGGCGAGGGAAGTAACCAAACTCCACTTTTTGTCTGAAGTATATGATAAGTTTTCCTGTTGCCAAAATTACGCTATTGTCAAATGTAACACTAACTGCACTGTACGGAGACACTTACTTGACTTGATCCTGGTTACTTTCTGCAATAGTTCTATCAGGTTAACACATCTAATCACTTGTTTCCGCAGAGCTTCATACATATTACTCGCACAAGTTTTCTTGATACAGGTGCTCTCTTGCCCTCATCCAGCGCTGAATAGCACGGCCCGTTGAGATACTTAGGTTCGACTCGGAATAGCACGTACCAATTTTAAATGCTGGCAACAACCACCTCGCACTTTCAAAACAATTGTTGCACTTCTCTTGGCACGCTTTGGCGCTTTAGTACAAAGTTGGTACACCCTTTTAAGACGTGACGTAGCCAGAGCCCTCATCTCCCCGCACCCCTCACTGTGGAATATCAAGGAATCTTGCGCTCATTATACACGGCACTAGCAGCCATCCACCATTTTACCTATGTCAATGTCAATGCGATACAGCAAATGCACGGGTTTGTTCGACATATATTCTTTGAAAGGGCGCAATAAGAGGCTTAGCTAGTTTTTCATGCAAATATTTACTTACTTGAGGCAATGTACTTGAATTTTCGGCAAAGTATCACAAAAATGCATTTAATGATCATCTTATCTTTAGAGTGAAAGCAAAAGTCGTCTGCAATTCTAATCCACGAGTCTATTATAACACTCTGGCATGCAATGCATAGCAAATGTTATCATCACAATCATTTCCAGAATGAAAATTAATTATAGTAAATTCACAACTTAAGAGTTTCCAACTGGGAAAAGCAACAAATATTTACGTATACATTTACCAAAAAAAAAAAAGGCAACAACAAAAGCACTTTTTTCAAGCTGACCTTTACAAATTCAAATTATCTGAATATTTAATTTAACACAATTGTGAATATAATTATGCATGTATGCAAATTTATTCATTTTATTTTAGGATTGATAATAACATAACATGCAAAAAAACGTATTATTAAAATTTTATCAAAAATGTTTATAAATCTTTTTAGATAATTGTATGAAGTGCTTAGAAATATTTCTATGCAGAAAATGCTGAGAAGTAAGATTGATAAGAAATATCCAAATCTTAGAGAGAGAAAAAATAAATCTGTCAAAATATGTCTCACAAGTAGAACACTTCAATCAACACCTTGCCAGGAACTAGATACGGATTCATACGCTGATACCTGGGGCCTAGTCCACACTAGAAATCAGTATTTTTTACTTGTCAAATAAATTATTGTATCCTGTTCAATACGTCCCAACTGTCTGAATCCTTCACACACACACACACAAGATTGGCACAGTTTCTAACACACTGTTTCTTTCAGTCAAATGACTGTGAGTATGTTCAGAAGACGTATCCATGAAGTTTGTATGCAATAATGATAAGGTGCAGAAATTCCTGTTAAAATGACAGCAATAAATGCACTAACGCGGAAATTACTTACAGCATCGTTCCTGTCGAGCACGTGGTAGGCGACGCGGTAGGCGTGCAGGCCAGAGGAGTTCCTGCTCTGCCAGGAGAGAAGCACGGAGAAGGCTGGATGTCCTGGATGGCCAGCTTGAGCACGAGCGGCGGCCGAGCAGAAGCGCGGGGGCTCCAGCTCCAGGAAGAGCAGTCCGCGTAGCTCTGAGGGTGCTCGCAGCGCAGCCCCCGCCCACCGCCCCGCCCGTTGCCGCCCCGCACCAGCCCCACCACCTTCTGGTGGGCGCGCAGCCACTGCCACAGCTCCTGCTGGTCGCACCCGCAGTGCAGCGGGTTCTCTGTTCACAGCAAAAAAATCCAGTTTACGAACGAATTTTCTCTAATATTCACAAAATTAAAATTAAGTTCAAGTTTGATTGATTAGTTCCGATCCTGGCGCCTGAATTACAAAGTCATTAAGCGCAGTGGCCGACATTTTCCATTTGGGTGGGTGCCTTTCTTCCCACGCTAATGTGAGATCAGGCGCTGAGCAACACGTCGCTGGCGGTTGTCTCCCGACATGTGTGGGTCTGGTAGAGCATGTAAGGGTGAAGGACAGAGAAAGGAGAAAAACAACAACAACAACAACAACAACAACAATAATAATAATAATAATAATAATAATAATAATAATAATAAAATAATAATACGAAGAATAATAAGAAGAAATATTGTCCTTTCAGTGACAGCTACTGCTGGTAATAATCGGAAAAACACAGAACCAACCAATCAGACCAGCTATTTGATATAACTCGTCCAGACAGTTACTGAATTTGTCCTATCTATGTAGCCGGAGGAGAAAATCCTGACAAGACACAAAATCTTTAGGAGATCCTATCAGCATCGCTGCAGTGCAAAATGTACAATATCAAACGTTTCACTGGCTCAACGCATCCGGTTAACTTACGGATATACGAAAGACAAATACTTTTCAGTTTTGTGTGTGACATGGTTTGCGCTCGCATATTTAAATATATTCGTATTTACTCTGAATCTGATTTCGTCTTTACTTTCTCGTAATATTTACGTTCTCGTTCCAGAGTAGAAGAGAAAGTTATGTAATGCTGCGCGAAAAAAACGCGAATTGTCGGTGCAATACTCTATTACAAGGCTCTGGTAACGAAACAGAGATAAATCCAGTTGGCTAAATTCAAGAAAAAATCCTCTAACATGTGATGTAGCCAGAATCATGTTTGTGAGTCCATTAATACGCAAATCGTAATGACGGCAAAACGTCTCACTGTCCGTGCTGTAAACAACGATACCGGGAAATTCGTGTTCACAGAATCCGCCATTTTCTTCAAACTTCATCGCTCCGGCTGATTGGATCTGCGGCCTTGTTTTTCAAACCGAATTTTAATTTTGGGTTCTTTAATGAACCTTCACATTACAAGGTACTTTACATGAATACTTTACAAAAGGCTCACAACGTTTTTGATGAAACTTTGTGGTTGGATAGTGTGAATGTCATTTATGAGAATGGTGTAGGTTACATGTTCGTAGAAAATTCTCTTTTGAAAATATCAGCAGTTCAAATACTTTTCGAAGTCTTCCTAAAATTGCGAAGACAAAGAGAGAGCGCGCAAATAGAGAAAGACAGAGAGAGTGAGAGAGAATATCTCGCAAGGTGACATGTGTGTCAGCGCGCGGATCTACGTTCTAGGAAATGGGAACACCACCCTCATTAGGCTACAACATGCACGTAACTATGTCAAAAGAACATGCTCGAAAAACACTAAATCTCACTCTACTCACGAAATGACGATCAGACAAAACTCACAAAATGACACGAAATGAATCCTATCGTTGCTCTGCGCTATTGAAACATTCGCACAAGCCATTCTGGCAGTTTCCTAGGTGGCATGCGACCGTACCCTTCCTTCAAATCAAAGTGTCTTGTTATTTTATTGAAATTATACTCTATACTGATCGTATTGTTACGAATATTGCATCACCTGCCGAATTCGCTGCGCGTGGATTGCGTCATCTGCCGGCGCCCTCCCCCCGAACTAGACGGTTCCGGACATTCGCGAGCCGCGGGGAAACGCGGAGAATGTGCCGGGTGCCTGGAGACGAGCGCCGGGCAGGTATGAATGCGCCGCTGCCGGCGGCCGCGAGTCAGTGAGTAGTAAGACGTCAGTGAGTAGTCAGAAGTAGCAGTCAGTGAGTAGCCGAGAAGCAGTCAGTCCGTCAGTGTGTCCGAAGTGGAAGCTGTACTGTGAAGTGTGCATTGCGGTGAACGGTGGTGCAGTGGGTGAACAGCAGTCAGCAGTCTGAAGTCTGCAGTGGAAGCTGAGCTGTGAAGGGTGCATCGCGGAAAGCAGTGGGGAAACAGCAGTCAGCAGTTTGAAGTCTGCAGTGGAAGCTGATCTGTGAAGTGCATCGCGATAAACAGCAGTGCAGTGGGCCCTGGTGTGCGCAGTGAAGTGTGGTCTGCGCAGGGAATTGGGGCGCAGTGCAGTGGACCGTGGACAGAGCATCGGACTGGGTGATACTGTAGATGAAGAGAACAGAGTAAATAAATAGTGTGTAAGATGTGAACGGAGTAAATAAATAATCAAGAGAACGGAGTCGTGTGTAAAGAAAAATAATTGAGTGTAATATATCTGTAAATAGACTAAGTAGTTTTTAAAGTCAGTAGATTTTAGTGCATAAATGTTACGAATAAACTTCTTTGTTTAAATATTACGTGTGCTGGTTTTAATTCACCTCGGAGAAACGTTACAGTGTCATAGTCCACAAAATAATTCCAATGAATACATTTTATTTCAGGCTAATAAATAGATTTAATTTTTTGTTCACAAAACGTGTTTGAAGATATCTGATATTAAATTGACACCTTTCTGGAAACTATATTGATTCGCCACTGCCTGCAAATCGAATCGTTGTCTTATTCTTTCTACACCTTTAGAGTTACCAAGTCTTAATTTTCCTTCTTTCAACAAATAAATCCCACACTCCGGCGTAACACTCCGGCGTAGCACTCCGGCGTATTTTCGTACCATATATTTATGCTGTTGTTCTTTATATAGTGTATAGGGAATGTTCTGATTTTAGTGACTTTGTGATTTACAATTTTCATTTTTCTACAAGCTTCATTTATTGCAAGTTCGTGCTACGTTCCTAGCCATTCCACTATCCCCACTAACACTTCTGCTCGCGGGAGCTTCACATTGCCGAGTTTCTCACTCTACATTCTATCTTCAGCTAGTTAATATTTTCTTTTTCTCACAATTTCGCTGTCTGTAACCGGGGTCCGTTTTTTTAAAATTTCAATTGCAATGCAAATTCTTGCGACTATTCCAACAATTGTAAAGTTCCTAGTTTTTCTTCCAGTTACTCCAACAACCTAGTACAATTTCCCCACAACATAGTACCACCTATTTTTCATGTTCTTCTTTTTCATCACTGGGCCTATTTCTAGCCCCATTCTTTCATAGCTATTGTTTCCAACTTCTCAACAATACCAAAATTCTCATCTCTTTCTAACAATCGACACATGAAAAAAATCACTCCAACTCCATCCCATCCGTTGTGTCCTACCCTCACGTACTGACACCCGTCCCTCGGTCCGTGCGCTCGCTCAATCCTCTCCTCCCTTCCTCGCCGCCCACCCTACTCCTCCTCCCCTTTTGGCCTACCGTGGCTCTGTCGGAGCCAATTACGTGCGCCCTTGCGAATTATTCAGAGGGTGGCAGCCCTGCGCCCGGGGATTACCAGGAGCTGTCGCTCCGCGCCGGGCCGGCCCCACGCCACTTCAAACGCGCGAGGGGAGTACCCGCTTCTCGCCGGGGGAGGTGGGGGACGGGACGGGCTTCTAGCCGCCGGATCACTCTCGGCCAAGTCGCGTCGTAGGTTTATTTATCTTTTACGCTGGAATTGTACTTCATTATCCCTGTACGTGTGCAAAAATGCATTGACAGTTATTGGCAAGCAGAAAAACGGTATTTCATAAACATCACACGCTAAACAGAATACGTCTATTAATATATGTTGAAATGAATTTAATTTAAAATTAAAATCGCAATTGAATAATACGTGTATATAATGAACCTTAAAATTAAATTTCCTTCCCTCCTAATATCTCTGATGGTTCTGGGCACGCCATCTTCCAAGGTCATAAGACCGGTAAGTGTAGTGCATGTGTTTGACGTGGGACGTGGTGGTGGTCTTTGTGCCCTTACTGGCGTGTTCCGGTGTCGATACACAAGGATTTTCCCCAACTAGGTATCGCCCACCAACGGTGCACCGCAGATGCCAGGACAAGCTCTAAACTCCCGACTGGTCGCCCTACATGTGTGGTAGTGTAAGTAAAGGTAAGTAACGTAAGTGTAAGTAAAGGGTGAGGTAGGGACAAGGCAGAGGGAGGAAATATCGTGCCAGAACTGTGCTACTTTTTTAGGGTACTACTCAGGATTTCGCCTGCTGTTGTAAGGAGAAACCACAGAAATTACTGACCAAACAAGCTGGCCGCTCGAATTCACCTTCAGGCAGCGGATGATTTCGACCTTGCGTCGAAAGAAAAGTCATTATCAGAGTTTAAGTTATATATGTGCTGTGATATATTAAAATGTAATTAACGTATTAGTAGTAATTCCAATGACATGAATGTGTAAGCCGAAGTGAAGAATGATTACGCAGCCTGAAGAGACGTTCGAGAGGTATTCAATCAGATACTGAAATGAAATTAAAACCAAAATCGATCCCAACCAATACTGTGAATATTATTTTTCTAAACGTGAATATATGAGTTATGATAAACCAAGATTATGTCAGAAATTTGGTTCCTACTTTGATAAAAATTACGCGTGTGTAAAATTAGGCTTTGACGAAAATCTTATCAGCATTCGGTTTTTGCTTTCCTTAAGATGTACATGATCTAAACAAACATTTCATTTTTAAAGTTGATTCGATAAGCTACCGTCACTTATGTTTCGTTTGAAAAATAATTTTCCAATCGAGAATGTCATTGCAGTTCACATCCGATACGTATACAGAATTTAGAACAATCATGAATGTTTGTACGATTTTTTAAAATTTGAAGGACTTTCAAATACAACCCTTCATTCTTCTTGTTAAAACGATCTCATTTAATCCTCAAATAATTCAAATTTCCCTATAATAAACTAGAATGCCAAAACCTGCAATAAAACATCACTAATTATAAAATCCAACGAACATTAAATACTTGCCTGTTTTCCTTTAATTTTATTGCACAAACAAAAAAAAAAAACAAATGTAGCTCACGAAGAACGTGAACCTGTTACATGTGAAAGTCACTGATTTTTCTTTCAGATTGATACTTATGCTAATCATCGCTTGTCCAATGTTGTAGCTAACATAATACTTGGTTTCATAAAGTTCAACGTGTAATTCAATGTAATGGTCATTAAGGCACTCGTAGGAAGTTATCTCTCACTTGTAGGAAGGCACTCCCTAGTTCTTCCTTCATGTTGTAATATATTTCATACTCGTGTATTATTACCAATCATCGTTAACAGAATACTTACTACTAGTGTTAATTCGCAAGAGATTGGAAGTATTTTCAATGGTGCGTGATATGAGATAGTTGGATTGTTTATATGACTATAATGAATAAAATAATTAACTAGTATATAAGCGAATAGTGGAAAACAATACGTAATGAATTTGCAAGAGGGCTCAATGCCATAATAAGGTTTCTAAACTCCTAGAAATACTTGGAAATTTGATGGCCGCTTTTTTAGAGATAAAAGAGTTATACTTGTTTTGGAGAATTTTTGAATGTTTATGTTACAATGTATATGGATTGACATTTACTGATATCGGATTAATCAACTTCAAAATTACTTTATACTGAAGTTATCTATTCCGCATCGTTATTGCATTATTTTAAGATTAAAATCATTATACTGTTCTGTAGTTCAAACATGAATTATTTGAGATTGATTTTGAAGGTTAGTGAAGTGTTATGTATCTGTGGGTCAACTAACTATAAAGAACAATATTCTTTAGTTCTACTGATCAAATCGTAGTTATATTACTGTATTATTTTTAAATAATTTATCATTAGTAATGTTTCAGGCCTCCAAGAGTCTGTTATTTGTATAAAAGAACACTTCTCTTTCTGCTATAGTATTAATGTAGTACTTTATTTACAAAGTAACTAATGAAAGAATCCCGAGGAAGCCCGCCCGAACAATTATTTATCACACAATCACTACAAAACAGTAATAATTAATTCTGTTAAATCAAGTAAAATTGAAGTATTTTTTATTGTACTTTCGAGATCCCATGCCCAGTCTTACTCCATCAACTTCCAACTTTCCGAGATGGCTCAATGATTTAATCTGCAGCATCGGTGAGCGGGAAGCCTTAGGTTTCGAGTCCTGACGATCGTGCATTTTGTACAACAGCCACATAACTTGGTCGAATTCAACCTCTGTCTGAGAGAGCATTCATGAGGGCACTACTTTGATCGGTAGTTCTCTTGGTTTCTCCAATCACTCCCCCACCAATCACTCTACACCGGAGCAGAACCATTACAAAACCGCTCCCGGAGCGCGCGCCATCTTTCCTTGCAGATTCTTGTCCGTCTTTACACATATATTTGTCCGAACATGCACTTACTACCACGCGTAGCTTAATATCAATTTCCATTTTGTGCCGGTTGGGACCGGTCGGTACAAACAGAGAATTGAGGACTGTTCATTGTGCGTTATTCCAAAAATGTGGTGATTCCGGAATTATATGCTTATTCCACTTTAAATAAGAGCGTCTGTATTTATGTTTTGCATACGTACGTAGATCGACATGGTTATGTTCACTGTATTGAATATCTTGCTTTCATATTTAGTGTCACTGATAACTACCATTGACGCAGTCCTTTGATCGGAACGAAATTAGCTAAGGTGGCATTGGAGTATGGTCAAAAGGCTTCACCTCACAATTTCTAGGCGCTTTCTTCATCGTACAAATACAGAAGTATTGATAAAACATAAACGCTAGCAGTTTGCAGTCCAAAATCTGTTAAAGCAAATAATGTGTGTTTGAAATATAAAACTCGTATTCTAGGACTACGATACTCCGAATCGTGACTTCTCATAAAGATAATTGATATATGAGCATCAATTGGGGCAAAAATTAACTTATCTCATAGATTAGAGTTCAAAAAATGCAAATGTTCAAATATTTATGAATATTATGCATTAGAAATTTATCAGAATACTAATAATGATGCTTTATGAATGTCGACATTTTCTGTAGGGGTGAACTAATATCAACACACTTTTTCTTTTTGACTTGCTTTCCTATAACATATTTATAGTTGTTTACGTTTTATTGATTGGCATTAAGTGAAAATTATAATGAATATAATGTATATCAATGCTTTTAATTTCGAAATCATTTAGTCCTAATGATAATCGTACATAGTTCAGTAATACATAGATGTAAAATTCAATACTTTCGCACAAATGAAAATTAATTATGAGGGCACATGGAATAACTATTTGATTTATTACTTGGTACATAATACGGTACGTTGGGTTGCAATGATGGAATATTACAATTTGAGAACTTGTTGGTAATTAATAGGGAAACAACCATTGAACGATTCTCGACGTTATTCAAGTTACAAAAAGTTACAAGGCTCAACCTCTTCTCGTAACTAGATACCATTAAAATCGATATTGAGTTTTTTGGGTATGCAGTATGCATGAAACTAAGTGCTAAATTTATCCGTTTGTAATCAGGGTAGCTTTATAATCAATTAAATATTATTATTGTATTTACTACTGAACATAATGATGTAGACATGAATAAAATTTTTAATACTAGTTATAAATGTAAGATTACCTCAATGCTGAGAATTCGAAGTATGTGGATATTAAATGAGTATATTCTTTGAAGAAAGACGTTATGCAGAACATTACTATTTAATAACGGTTTTTCGTCAATTACTAGGGGAAATTATTAAACGAATTTATGTCATTCAGATATTTTTGTAACCGAATGCCAAACTACTTTCCGCATTTTGCAATGTATATTCAATATACTAACAAGGGATCTGTCCCGATATTAAAGTTGTCGTCCCCCAAACGCCCTAGTTATGACGAGAAATGTTCTTATCTCCCTCCCATATCTATTTATAAGCCCATTTTCAGTCAGGCGGGAGCTGCCTGTGCAAAGCTCGGAGAAGGTGGGCTTATCGATCCCTATCTTCGAAGACACGGTGCAAAGCCTATCCATCTGCATCCCAGGCCTCGGCCAGGGCTCTGTCATCGGGCGGCCAGCGCCCGAGGCGGAGCCCACATCGCCACAAGAAGCGTTCGCTCCGTCCTACCCTATCCTGCCCCGCCCCAAACCGCCATTCACAGGACCGCTCCTCCTCACAATCCCCCGCCACGCATATCACACAGCTTGGCTTCGACAAGTCTTATCACCAGCACACATTATCTGCGACTCTCATACTCTCCTCCAAATTCGCGTGCACTAGCCCCTCTAACTCGTCCCGTGTTCCCCCTCTGCAGCGTTCTCCGTAGTTTGAACCATCGTGCGCCTTTCCAAACGTTTTTGTTTGTTTTGTTTCCAAACATTTGAACCAGCGTGCGCATTTACATTTTTGACTGGTTTTCTTTTTCTCTCCCTCCTGACCCGTTAATACCAGCCTACAAGTCCAACCATCTCTCTTTTACTAGCACTAACCTACTCCCTCCAACATACCCCTCCCCTAATTCTGGTGGCCTCGTTTTGCATCGCTTGTTCTATACCTTGATCCCTCAAGCCCACATCCATTTCTTTGCACCATGTCCAGCTTACCTTCGCGCCAACCATCATCTCAACTTCTTCTGTCTCGTTTTACTTCTCCTTCACCACACTTCTTTACCCGTCCCTTCCCCACTTCCATATGTCTCTGTCCTCTGCGCCCGCCCGAGGTTAATCCCCTTCATCCATCTTGTGTTTCTCACTCACTTCCCACGCCTTGCCTGGCTGGTCCCTCCGCCTCTCCACCTGGTTCAACTCCGTTTCCGCCCGCCTGACCCACTATCTGGTCACACGCCGTTTCCACTCCGCCCCGCCGGGTCCGTCCGCCCATGCTACCTGCTTTTTCGCGCGCTGCCTCTGGGGTCTTTTTGTGAACCTGGCGTCCCCGCATTCTGTCACCCCGTCGGCGGGCTACGACGATTAATTACGTGTCGATCAGCCCGCTTGCGTGGCACACGGGCTTCGCTATACAACCGTCTCGGCTTTTTTTCCTGCGGAAGAGCTCACATTGATTTTGGATAAAAGTCATTCCAACGGTACTTCATTTAATTGTTCGAATTCTCTAAGTTATAGATCCACAGTAAGGATCCGGGCCGAAATTTAAATTCTTTGTTTGCTTACTTTCAATAAAGGTTTTGAAAAAGACAATAAAGCTGAGGTGATAAATTCTACGATTCATTTCTATTTACTCCTATTTTCTCAAAAATATACTTCTTTACATTAAGTAACCTAATTTACCAATTTCAGTTTGACGATTTACCAAAACAACAGGTGAACCGTTTTAACACTAACTGGGAATCATCTTACACAACAGTGTTACACTCTAAGGAGTGTGCATCAATATGTAATTCCCTAGTCTTTCCATTTTATATTTCTGAGCATTACTTATGGAAACTGACGATTAGTAACTCGAACTTTGGAGCGGCCCACTGCAAGCTGGAAAGGCGAAACCGCAGCAGGTCGGTAATTCAGGCCCCACGGCCAGTTGGTGCGGAACAGAGGCGGATGGATATGCTCGTGCGAACGCCCACGCTGAGCCGCTGGCAACTGTCTCTTCCCATCTCCCACCTCCCGCCCCGCCACGCTGGAAACGACTTGGGAGCAGTCATACAGTAATTCTAAGAAACTACAGAGTCAAGTTAAGTGCGTTTTCAACAGTGCTACCTATTGTGTTAGTCATGGTAACGTGGAGAGGTCTGGGACTTCGGATTTGGTGCGTGGTTACGGGGCCAAACTCATGGATTTTTTCTGCGATATTGTTATAACAGGATTGTCCCTGACATGATTTTCGACATTGTATGTGCAAGCTGGTGAAAACATACAGCTTTCTATTTACGGAACCAGTGGTTCCGGGCGCGATAACTGCTAAGGTATTTAGTCCCTTAAGTGTGGGGTATGTTTTATCCTTGGAGGTAGCGGTGACCTTCTCCCGCTAGATGGCGGTATCTGGCGCCGAAATATGTGGGTTTTTCCAACTAGGCATCTTCAATCAGCGGGTCCCCGCCTTTGCAATAAGCTCCCGGCTGGTCTCCCGACTTACGTGGTAGTGCATGTAAGTGTAAGTGCGTGAAATGGGTGAGAGTATGACAAGGAAGAAAAAAGAAATATTGCGCAAGGTCTGCGGACCCTTTGTTACAGTACTGCTCCGGATTCACCTGTCCGTTGATTGGAGAAATGACGGGAAACTACCAACCAGAACAGCCGGCCGATAGAATTTTCGTCCAGACAGAGGCTGAATTCGACCTAGCTAGATATCTAGTATCAAAAAACCTGCTACTATTAGTAGTATTATAGTTCTCAACCCCTAGGACCACTCGGTGAATGGCGCTGCAGTGGCATCGACTTATATCTTGAACCTCCTAAGCCGGTATTCAACTTTCGAGTTGGATTTTTGTCCACAACATGTACATTAAATTTAACTCATACAATTATTTTAGAAGAATAAATATCAGAAATGTACAACTTCCCTAATACTTTATTGCAATAAATTCCAAGAACATATTCCTGACTGAAGCGCGACAGTCGCTCTGTCGCCGTGCTCACCTTCGGTGCGCAGCGAGCGGATCTGCGTCTCGAGCGGTCGCAGCGCGCTGAGCGGCAGGCTCTCGAGGTAGTTGCGGCTGAGGTCGAGCAGGCGCAGCTTCTTGAGCGGGCGGAAGGCGTCGCCCGCCACCGACGAGATCCAGTTGCCGTACAGGTGCAGCTCCTGCAGGCCCGCCAGGTGGCGGAACGCGCTCTTGGCCACGCGCGTGATCTGGTTGAACGACAGGTCCAGCACCTGCAGCGCGCGCAGGTCCGCCGGGAATTCCTCCAGCTCCTGGAAGGCAAGTTTGGTCATCCTCTTTTTTTAATTATTGGAAGGTAAAAAATAAACAATATAAAAATAGCATTACGTCATACAGCAATACTTTTATTTGAAATAAACAACAGATATGAAAAAATATTCATTTGTTCCAATATGTGTGAAAACAGAGTTCGCGTCCGTTCTAATGAATCCTACAATGAAATCGGCATTTATATAGTAGTACAATATGGGTATAGAACTGAATAAACATTTATTGTCGAAGATTTCAATTAATCACAAAATTATATTTTATATCATATTTGAGTTTGCGAATAATATACACGTACATTAAAGTAAAATTTAAAAAGATTTAAAACATGCAGCTTTAGCTCCTGCAAGTGATAACCCGGTAAGCGAATAATCTTTTGACAAACAGCTAAAGCATATTTAGATTTTATCCAATGATAAATCCTGTCATAAATGATGTTTATCCCATTTCAGATCTGATTCAAATATAAGAAATTGTTACCCCTCTTCAGATTATCCCACCTCCCACTTTAGATCCGATTCCCACATCCTTATCCTGCGTAAATTTTGTGTTATAGCCCACGTTAATATTGTAGTTACGAGTAGTCATGGGTCAGAATATTCAATAATCCTGAAATGAATAATGCTTGAAATCCTTAGAGATCAAACAGTATTAAACACAGGTTCTTTTACCACTCTGAAAGCTTATCAACCACATACCAACACCTCAGTCACCGATATGACTTGTTGCGAGCGCCGTCTTCGATGCCGTCTTCGAAGTGGTTGACAAGATATCAGAGTACACTGTTTATTGAATATCAACATAGCGATCGAGGTGTACCGTCTCTTAAGACAGATAAGTCACAGTTTATGATAGGCCAGTAGGAAGAAGCGGTAAGAACAATCAGATAGAAAACGCGATAAACGTTTTGTGATACACCGCCCTGATCGAGGCATTTTGTATGTATAGTTAAACACTATTGGTTTTAATTTTACGAGTGGAATAGTCATTGTAAATCTCACCTGAGCTGAAAGGGGCAGAATGCAACTCGCCGTTAACCTTCATAGTTACAGCGGCATCTGTACACATGGTGGCTGCTGGACTACTCCGTCATAGGTGCCTATTGGAGAACAACATTCCTAGGGAATTCAGTTGAATGGTTAAGGTTTTCAGTCTTTACTGAAGTTACTTTAGTTCCGATTTTACAGAAAGTTGGTTCTCCTTGACTGAAATGACATCGATTTTTTAAAAATTGAAAATATACAAGGTTTTTCAGGCGCCTTCTTACAATTATAATATTGAAATAAGATATGCTTTCCTTAAATAGTCTGTAAATAAAATCTGTTCCTTAAATAAGTTCGAATTCAACTTTTCAAAAATATGAGTACTTTCCGTGCAATTTTATGCAAAAGATGTGCAATTTAAAGAAACAAAATGGAGCTGTTTTTTTAAATGCTTTTATTTTGGACACACGTACACGGAAATTACGCATATTTGTGAAAACGTTGAACAGAAACTCATATAAAGATCCGTCTTTACACTAGATGTCTACCTAAGAAAAAAATCTGGAATTATGGGTCTCTATTGTTTCCCTTTGTGAATTTGATTTCTTTGAGCTTTTAGAGATTAAATACTTTCTACAAATATTTATATTTGTTAATAAATAATTGGTAAAAATGCAGGTTTTTACTTGAAACATCGTAACTATAAAACAAATTGATATATTTTGGTAATTCTTTTTTTAATTTAGTGAATGAACTAAAATGATAATGGTTCTGTGAAAACTAAGTTCGAACTTAATATTTGAAGAAATAATTGTTTATAATGTATTCTGGGCATTTCAGTACATAAAACTGAAACTTTCAGTGACATAATAGCTATTTTAGTTCATATACTGGAGCAAATCGTGGATTACATGTGGCAAAAATATAATTGAATTATTATATTTACTACTTTATGATTTATGATATTTGACATGCGCTAATGTACTGAAAATTCCCAATTCGAGAAAATTCATCTAAAGCTCACTCACTCAGTACTCAACAGTTGACACTTTCTCAAAAAACAAACAAACAAAAAAACAACAATTTCTCTAAAACTAAGAAACGTAGCACGAAAAGTCTGGTTTAAAGCATTTAAAAGAGAATAAAACAGAGCATACGACCCAATAAGAATTTAAAAACACGAAATTTCAGGTAATTCCATAATTCTCAGGTAGACAAGTACCTGGAAGAAATTTCATTACGGACACTATCCCTGTTTTCAATAGAATAGTTGTCCCAATAGGGGTCGTTCCAAAAATTTGCCCCTTTTCAATTTTCAAAAAATCTATGTCATTACAGTCGGTAAGAACAAACTTTCAGTAAAACTTGTATCAAATTCAACTGAAGTGCCTAAGGAAGTTGTTCTCCAAAAGGCACTTATGACTGAGTAGTCCATCAGCAGCCAAACGAGCAGTTACCGCTAAAGCAATGAAATATCACGGCGGGTTGCATACTGCCCCTTTCAGCCCAGGTGATTTTTTTAATGATAATTTTGTTCCTTTTAAGATATCATCAAGAAAATTTAATAGCTGTTATAACATCCGAAATGCAATATTATTGCCGTTTTTAATAAATTTAAAGAAGTTCCTTTCCGAGTAATTGTGTTTATAAAATATTTTTCATTGTTGTATGCCAAGTATAGCACGATATAAATTTGGTATTCAATGAATACTTTTACTATCTATTTTATATAAGCTCACACATTTTATAGAATTTGTACAAATGTTTATAGTAGAGCAAAAGATTTTAAATTATAGAGTGGTATTCACAAGTACTCCTAGATTTTAAGATTGCATTGTTGCCGAACAATTTGTACCTCGACGATTTTTAATATTGTATCTCGACGATGTAGGCATCATGGGCAATAATATGCCAAAATATTTTCAAGTTTGAAGGAGTCATGTTATAAAATCTCCTTTTTTGCGTGGAATGATCCCAGTGTTAAAGATCCAATTAAATAATGGGTTGTGGTTAACTTGGTGCACCTTGAGCCTATTGTGAGTGAGGTTGAGCAGGCGCAGGCGCTCCAGGCCCTGCAGGCGCTCCTGCGGCAGCAGCTCGAGCTCGTTGACGCCCAGGTGCAGCGTGAGCAGCGCAGGCAGGCTGCGGAACGCCCCGGGCGACACCCGCGCGATGCGGTTCTGGTCCAGGTACAGGTGCAGCAGCGTGGGGAACGCCTCGAAGTCGTTGCTCGTCACGATCGTCAGGTTGGTGCCGCTGATGTGAAGCTCCTACCAGAAGGTAAGGTATGTAGTCTTCTCGCTCATGTTACTTGCCAAACGTAACGTAAATTGGTCTCAACCCGATGAGTGTTGTTTTAATGTTTACGTAGGAAAGTTCCAAGAACGCCATTACAGTAGATCTACCGTGAACGGGAATATTTTTGATTTTACGAGTTTAAACAGGCGCTTGGATTCCTTAGTAATCAACCATCAAGACAAAGAATAAGAGTTCGCCCATATAAAATGCCTAAACAATGTTGGAGAGTCCGTCAAAATAGTTCAGCAGACTTTTGGGTTTATATTTTACCAGTTCTTTAATATAATGTAAATCTTTGGATAAACATGCCGATACAACCAAACAGAATTATTTTCATAAATGGGAATAGTTATGTTTACAATTGATTCAGAGAGAGGAGTACGGGAACAAGTTAAAAATGCAATTTTTATTTTGGAAAGATGTTTTTTAAAGCAAGGCAACTTGCGAAAAAAGGAATCACTTCATAACAGTGTTGAGGGTATCATAGTGAATTCGCTCAAAAGAAAAAAATGGACAGGACAATATAACATGTGTGAGTTTGACTGAATGTTTCCTTCTCCTGAAAAGTTGATAAAAACTACCTGTTCTTTCTGTCATGCTCGTTGAATCAGAAATTGTAATAATTGTAAATGAATTTATTAAATTTCGTTATTTTCTTAGAGAAGAGACATGTGTGAAGTGATTTTTGTGATTGTACAAAGAGCAATTTTTGTTGTTGTTTTGTTACAATAAATGTATTTATGTTTGGAAATTATATATATAAACTAATACTAATTTATTAGTACTAAAAGGAGCCTATTCTACAATTTTGCTCAAATGGGTCATTTTAGTACTTTCGGTCAGTTTGGTAATTTTCGTCATTTTAGTCCCTTTGGGGTTTTATGGTAAATTAGGTCACTGATCGTTTTGTTCCTTCCGAATACTGCGATTGTTATTTAAATACGATACAAAGGCCCTATACCAGCAACCCTTGCAACAGAACATCGAGACTAATGACAATTCATAACTTCATGAAAGTGGTATGTTGATTCTGAATAAGTTACAATAAATAAAATTGTAAGACGTTCTATATGAGTCTTTAACGACTTGTGACAATTATTATATCGTCAGGCAGGCAAGTTGGCAGGCCGAGATGTGAACCTTCGTAGCAGTATAGACTTTGACAATGAATATACACACTCAATTCTTCTTGACTCGTGACGTTTGATCTTCTTAATCGCAATAGAATTAACGAATCTAGGAATCTAGTGAGGGAGAAACGGAATGAGGTTTGGGCTAATAGCGTGTGGTAGGTGTGATGACGGCGATGTACACTGGCTGAAGATGGGGTGTGAGGTGAGAGTTGAGGTCGGAGGTGAGGAAGTTGGGTGAGAAGGGAAGAAACTGGGGCTAAGGACGCGATGGAATCAGGGTTGAAGTCAGGGCTGCAAAAGGTGCTGAGAATGCAGGCGAGGGAGGGGTATGGTCAGGGGTGAAGACGGGGTGGCAGGTGTGAGAACAGGGTTGAAGAAGGTGATAAACAACGACCGTGTGAGGATGGTGATAAGGACAAGGTTGAGAACGATGTTGCGGACGGGATAAATGTTAAGATGGGGTCAGAAATAGTGAAAAGGGTAAGGAAGGGGCTGTAAGGAAGGAGAGATCGGATAGAGAAAACAAACGTCTTATAACGCTCGTCGAGGACGTAACGTCGAGTGTGAGACGAGTGTGAGGGCCTAGTGAGAATATGAGAATGAGAAAGAGAGAGTGAGAATCCAGAGAGATTAAAATAACGTGGGAACCAAAGCCAGACCAAAAGCCCTAAATGAGTGGAAATTAATTAATGTCAAACCTGCAGGCTAGGATAGCGTCGCGTGGAGGAAGCTGCCGCGGCGTCGTGTATTCGCGCGAGCGGGTTTCCCGTGAGGTTGAGCCACCCGAGCCCCGGCAGGTTCTGCTCGGCCAGCGCCACGGCGGGCAGCTGCCGCAGGCGGTTGGCGGCCAGGTCGAGGCGGCGCAGCGCGGGCGCCAGCGCGAAGAAGTTGGCGGGCAGCGCCAGCAGCGCGTTGTGCGCCAGGTCCACCGTCAGCAGGCGCGACAGGTTGGCGGCGGCGAAGCCTGACAGTGCTGCCAACGCGTTGTGCGCCAGGTCCAGCTCGCGCAGGTGCACCAACCCGCGCAGCTTGGAGAAGTCGACCGACACCAGCATGTTGCTGGATATGCTAAGAACCTAGCGAAGAATATTAAAATTGGGTAGTGTAAATAAATTAATTAAACCTTCAAGTTCATTAAGTGAGCACTACAATAACAAACAATTACCATCTTATCCAATTTTATTACACCTAAGGTTTTAAAACGTGAAATAGTGGCTGGAGATCATTGCAATTAAATTGGGATTCTTTACTTAGAATGAGTCTCCAATGCATGGTTGCCATTAGTTCATTACAAACTATATGTTTCATATCACTAGAATAATAACGTGAAGGTTGGGTGATCTGGGCTGTCCGGATGACGCCGCGTCGAAGGCTGAGTTGCCGACGTTTCGACCATCCTGTCGTGGTCTTCCTCAGGGCTGGTATGCCATGGTCATGGTCAATGGTCATGGTCAATGGCCATGCCATGGTCGACGCGGCGTCACCCGGACAGCCCAGATCACCCACATGACTCTGGTCGCGGAAGCCTACGACTTCATTCACGTGAAGGATGTTTACCTCCAGTGATGTGACGTTTGCAAGAGCGGCGTACGGCAGCTCGAGGAAGGCGTTGCGGTGCAGGCGCAGCTCGCGCAGCTTGGAGAGGCCGTGGAAGGCGTCGCGCGGCAGCTGGCGCAGGCGGTTGCCGCCCAGGTTGAGTCGCGCCAGCGCCGTGCAGCGCGCCAGCAGCGCCCGCGGCAGGCGCCCCAGCGCCGCGTCCTCCATCGCCAGCGCCTGCAGCGACGGCAGCCCGTCCAGCGCGCCTGCCACGCCTGCAGCGCCGCTCAGGTCGTTGCCGGACGCCACCAGCACGCGCAGCCCGGGAATCTCCAGCGCCCGGAGCGCCGACGCTGTCAGCCGGTTGCGCTCCAGGTTGAGCTCGTTGAGGTTGTTGAGGCCGCGGAAGGCCCCCGGCTCTATTCGCGCTACTGAGCAGTTGCGAAGGTTCAGCACGCGGATCGGGAGAGCCTCCTGAAAAAGCAGCGTTCGAAGGTAAGTGGAACGAAGTACCATGGTACAATGAATTCAGAATAAATGTTACTAAATTTTAGAGCGAGTAGGAAGTCGAAGACGATTACATTTTAACAAACAACATGTGGAAATTCCTTATTATATCAATATTACCTTAACTCTTTAGCGCGATAGTCCTTTACCACATCTGAACTTGAAGATGCGGAACGACGTTTTGCTGACCTATGCGTGATGAGCATCGTTCGCTATATATTGTTACAGGGTGAGATTGTTTCTGATTCAGATACATTGTTACTATCGTATTGCGCATTGGGTTTTCACAACAGGTTCACCTAAAATGGTATTTTTGAATCGATATTTTTGTACATTGTAGATACCATCTGAATGAATCATTATGCGAATTCTCGAATCGTATAATATTTTCGTCAAAGCTTCAAGAATCGTACTATTTACTTCTAAAATATTATAATTCATTATTCATCGAGCGTTAATGTAAAGATAAAATCGTGTACTTCAGTGAATGACTGATATAACTTCTTCCAAAAGACGTGATATTTTACAGCCAGATCCTACTTATTACAGAATTTTCAAGCCGAGTAAAATGTTTTCATTCGTATATCAATATGACTTCGAAAAAATCGATTGTGATATAGATTACGCATACGAAGGTAAAGCCAGATTCATTGTTTAGAAGTCTGAGAAAGAAGATTTCAAATATTTCCTAACTTGAAAAACAGAGAATAACACGCGAGAGCCTGTTACGAGCGTACGAGGCACGTCATTTCATTCCACAGACGAAAACCATCCGCGTTGAGTTAAATAGTGGAAGACAGCTCATCGTTCATTGATCATAGTCATGAACATAGTCATAGTCATGAACTTGTATCTTCCAATCACCAAAATAATTTTCTCACTTCAGGGATACATGTCTCTTGTATTCATTATTAAATGAGACTTTTCAATAGTTATTCATTGTCAAAAAGTTCTATTTTCCCACATTTTATATGCTTTAAATGTTTGCAAGATTTGTTTAATAACCTTGTATTCTACCTGCAAGACCCTCCACGTAAATTGATGTCAAGAAATATCCCTAGATCATTTTCTAAAATATACCTAACCTTCTCAATAAGAAGTAGGTTTGGTACACTTCATTCTCATACTTTTTTATTCTAACCAGGAAAATATAAAGAGGGCAGTTCAAGTCAAGGGAAAACAAAGAGAGAAGAAAAGAACACAGAGATAGAGCAAGAGAGAAAAGACAAGAAGCGAAAGAAAGTATGATACATGAATGAAGAAGGAAGAAGAAAAGGAGACTGATAAAGGAATTGAATTGCAGTTCTTGAATCTAATAAAGGCATTGAACTGGCACGATGAGGCCTGCGCACAACAATTGAATCGAACAAATGCCAACCTGGAAGATGGCGTCGTGGAGCACGTGCAGCAGGTTGTCGGCGAGGTCGAGCGTGCGCAGCTTGCGCAGCGAGGCGAGCGCGCGGGGCTCGATGCCGCGCAGCCCGTTGCCCGCCAGGCGCAGCTCCTCCAGCTCGTGCAGCTCGGCGAAGGTGCGCGCGCCCACGTGCGCCAGCCGGTTCAGGCTCAGGTCGAGGAACTTGAGCGCCTGCATGGGCGCGAAGGCGCGGTCCTCGATGGCGGCGATGGAGTTGTTGGTGAGGTACACGCGCTGGATGAGCAGCAGGTCGGAGAAGAGCGCGCGGTCCAGGCGCGTCAGGCGGTTGTGGCCCAGCCACATGATCTGCACGCTCGACTGCCCGCGCAGCGAGTCGTTGTGCAGCGACTGCAGCCCGTTCGAGTCCAGCTGCGAAAAAAATTAAGGTATTTATTAAACATTTATCTGACTTTTCTGTTTACTTCTTACACGTTTATAAAACTTTGTAATATATGATAATGAATACTAGAATTCATATTTTAAAGAGAAAAGTAATTTTAAAAGTGCAAAGGCGATATTGTAAAATCACATTTAAAAAGAATAAAGTGAATGGATACTTACAAATTAAAATTTGCCATTATGTTGGTAGCAAATAGATCGCAGGGAAATAAGTGAAGGTACCTATACTTCTAGCATCTGTTATGATTGCTGTGAGTGCGGTATTTACGTTTTCTTTTACTACACGCTTGTACCAACATAACATTTTGTTTCATGCACCAAGGTGCCTCTGCCGAGAGACTTTTCTGGCGCGCTGTATTTTTTCCAGTGTTTAATGATTCATCTACTAAAACTAAACAATAATTGCGAAATAATGTTTTTTAATCACTAGGATAATTTTTTAATCTGATCTTTAAATGCATATAACAATATGTTATTTAAAAAATCTGATATATGATGTCAAAATCAGTTGTTTCCGGGCTTGAAGGCCGTGGTCCGTTGACTGACGACCGCGGCGCTGCCAACACTTCGCCCCCGCCAGCAACGCCACTGATGATGCCTGCCACAGCTGCAGGCGAAACGTATGGACAAGTCTCCATTGGACCACGGCCTTCAAGCCCGGAAACAACTGATTTTGATGTGGAAACCGGCCGTGAAAGCCTACATTGTATGATATATGATGATCTCATAGTGCCTGGAAATACAAAGCAACCTCTCTGAAACGTTGTGCTAAACTTTTAAAGTGTATCATGAGAGTCAGCTAAGTTGAATAAATATTTAATATGCGGAATTAAAATGACCTGAAGTTTATTTACCGGACCGGATGGACGAGATTGGCAGTAGTGCCGTACGATCGCGGGTTCGAGACCTGCCTCGGGGCATGATTTTTTTTGTGTTAGTTCTTTCACCCCCTATCATCATCATATCGTGTCATCCTCATAGTTACCATGCCGTTACAGGCAATAGTGGTAATGACCTAGAAGTTGATGCGACCTTAAATAACAAAAAAAGTTTATTTGCCTATCTATAAAATATGTAACATTGAATATCAATCAGGATGTCAGAGCAGCTTGTAGAAACGTGCTATTCAGCCTGTCGGGCTCGTGTGGCAATTATTCGGACTCGCAAATATAAAGTGACACTTTTTTTCACTCGTATCGGACACACCTATTCAGAACGGAATACGTTTTCTCTGTTACAAAATTTGGGTGATAATTAGAACTAATGAAGAAATACGTATTTTGAGTGCAGTACATGAAGGTGCCGGGCATTTATTCAAACAATATACACTATATAAAAGATATATTAATCACTATATATAAAGAATGGTTAGTAAAAACTTAAAATATTCTTCTTAATTAAATCAAAGATGTGTTAAATCCTCTGCTACTGTCTTATAACCGATTGCAATTAGTTTATACTCATACAGCATCATATTTCCTAATACCTGAATTGACACTAGTGAAGGCGATTCATGGAGGAAAACGTCCCCAAGTGTAGCCAATAGATTTCCTTGCAGGTTAACGTGTTGCAGGCTCTGCAGGCTGCGGAATGACCCGGCCTCGATGCTGGCAATGACGTTATTCTGTAGGTGCAGCTCCAGAAGTGTTGGTAATGGGTCGAAGACCCCTCTTGATATGGAGTGTAGTCGATTACCCTGAAAAGAAGGGGCATGCCATTAAATAGGTACATCATTAAAATGATCATCTTTCTCTCTAAGGGCCCAATGGTCTAGTGCTGTTATCTACGTATGTTGTCTTATTATTATTATTATTATTATTATTATTATTATTATTATTATTATTATTATTATGAAGCTGATTTAATCCCATTACGAGCAAAGGTCTCCTGCAAGCAGGTGAGTGGTTGGTTTATTACTAATTCTTACAATTATTGTACTTTGGTATATATTTTTCACTAGTCACTTTCAGTTATTCTCTTTCTTCCTAAGCTTTCTTATCACTACACTTTCTATCCCTTTTAATTTCTTACATTTAACACTTTTAACATTTCCTAACACTTTCTTAGCCCTGGAGATAAACTCACTTGGAATGGGATGTCATTTTACTCAGTATTAGTTCTCGATGTTTGTATCAGTGTACCTCTTAGTTCTTACCATTTTGATTTAGTCTTTCTATATACTTTTCTTATCTATAGTATTATGTGTAAGCTCTTTCCACACTTTTTCAAGCTTCTCTTGACCACGCGTTACTACGTTCTTACTTGAGGGTATCACCTTTTCTTAGATGTTGCCTTTCTGAATCACATCTTTAAACCTAAGGGTTGTTTACAGTAGTGATATGGGTCCTCCGAGTTTCGAGGTACTGCGAGGTGGGTCTGTCGCGAGCTGCAGTTCGAGTGTTGCCAGCTTCTTTATTGAACTCGCCTGCCCATCTCAGTCTTTGTCTCCATTGATTCCTCCATCCCGTTCTTAGGCACCATATTGTTGCGGCGTATGCTCACATTTCTTGGATAAGTCGGACTACGTGCACTCCCCAGCGCCATTTTTGTCCAGTTCTGCTTGTATGACGATATCTTTTATTTTTGTTTCGTTCCTTATGATAAACAGCTGTTTACTTTGCCTCTAAGTGTGATATTCAGAATTTTGCGTTCTATTTTCCGTTGGCATCTCCTTAGCGACACTTTTTCGGTTTGAGTTAGCGACCATCTTTGTGATCCATATAGAAGAGCGGGGAGTACACAGGTGTGCTCTTGGTTTGTAATGATGGTCTTATCTTTTAAGTAAAATAAAAGAGATTGCAGAATTTCTTTCATGCCTCCTTTCTTCTCTGTTTTATTTCTTGTTACATTTTGTTTTTAAATAGTATATATTGTCCCAGATAATTGTATTCATCTACATATTCTACTTTACTTCCTTCTAATGTAATTGGTCGTTTGTCATAATTTTAGTTTTGGAAGTGTTCCTTTGAAGTCCTACCGATGTGCATTTTTCGTTGAGTTCTAATGTAGCGTCTTTGCTAGAGCAATAAATCACAGACGTGAACGGTTTGTAATTTATTGAGTATTTATTTGAAAAAATGCTCCAACACCTGAATACTATGTACAATAATTACAATAAACAATATTGACCCGTTACTAGAAGGAATGTTCCTGGTTACCATCACCACTGGCCTGATAATTAGCTTAATAATCTTATTCGGTGTGATGCACCAGTATCCTACGTGAGCACACAAGCGAGTATGTCGCACCTCCCGTCTCAACGTAGCACGCCGGCTTCAGTTCCCTGCCTCAGTAGCCTATGTATTAAGATGCAGCGCCGCGCACCACCCACACGACTTCCTACCGACGCGCCCAAGAATCAGAAGAAGGAGTTTAGGTCCGGGGTCCGTATATATTACCTTCTGGGCCGGCTGACGGACCTGCGTCACCTCGCTGCTTCCGCCGAAGCGTTTCCGCAGCTAGCCTGTGTACGGGGTTCACAAGTTTGCCGCAAGTGGTCTACGGGGTTCACAAGTGGCCACCCACGACACGGCACCCCTTCCCTTCCGCTCCCAAGGTTTCCTATTGCTCAGCCCGGCGTCTCTTCCCGCCAGCGCTGTCCATGAGCATGAAATGCACGCGGCTGATATTTTGTCACGTTTGTACAAGGTGACTGATATGACGCCACACCAGAAGCATCTTTTTCAGTATTTTTGGTGAGGTGGCGAAGAGTACGATGTCGTTAGCAAAGTGAATATTTGTTATCCTTCTGCCATCTACCTTAATTACTGCTCTTTTATTTCAGTGTAGTTTGCGGAATATATCTTCTAGTAAAGATGTAAATAATTTGGGTGATAACAGATCTGATGGTCTGACTCCCCGGTTCACGTTACAAGCTTCCTCCTCTTCCGTACGGACTTTTCTTTGCTTTGTTTGTATATCTTTGTTAAAAGTCTTTTATATTTTTCCAGGATGCATTGAGATAACAAAGCATTAAACATAGTGGCATGTTCTACACTGTAAAATGACTTTGAGAAATCAATGAAGGCTATGTAGAGCCTTAGATTGTATTATTGAAATTTTTCAATTATTTGGTTGATGGTTTGCTCATTGACCGATATGCTATAATAGTGCTCTAAAACCCGCTCGTTCAGGGGGATGTTCTTCGTCCACTCTATTCGTGATTCTTCTAGTCAGACTTTTGAAAAATAATTTATATATATTAGACATCAGACTTATAGGTCTGTAGTTGTATAGTCTGCATCTGGTTACTTTTTTGTGTATGAGAGTTATGGTATTGGATATCCATTGCTTCGGAATTTCTTCGGTTTCTAGAATGTCATTAAATGATCTTGTTATATCTGCAATCAGTTCTTGAGGGCATGCGTTAAGGAAATTGTTTAACACCTTATCTTTGCCTGGAGTTTTTCCAGGTGTTAATTCTGAGAGTGAGTATCTTACTTAACGTACTCTTAATGTAAGTATTTTTTTCTAGTTCTTTATTGCGGGGATTTGCAAACTCGATTAGTGGTTGGGTTGTTTTTGTTTCGTACAGTTGTTTGTAGTATTGAGTAACAACTGAGTTGATTTCTTTTCTCTCAGTTACTCTTTTATATTGTTTGTTTTCCGTCTCACTCCAGACGCCGAGCCGAGCGGACGTGTTTGCTACCTGCTGCAAAATGGTCCCGACAGAACAGTGGCGAGCGCCTATCAGCGGCTGGGTGAGGGGCTACCTGCCGCGCGGTGGCGGTGCCCGTGGGACTGCACAGGGGCAGGGGCTACTTGCGAGCGTGCTGGGCGCGGCTGTGATGGCGGTGCAATTGGCGATCGGTGGGGTGGAGCTGTATCCCGCCCTCCCCCCACTAACGCCGGGATCATCTACGTTTTGAACAGGAATCATAAGGAGATAATTGATAGAATCAATTTATTACAGTCTAGAGTGATGTCGGCAGAGGTGACAGTGCAGTCGCTGCAGACAACCAACGAGCGGTTGGTGCGCAAGGTGGGCTACCTTGAAAACCAGTCGCGTCGTAACAATATCATTGTTACTGGCATCCCAGAGCAGCGGAACGAGTCATGGGCGGATTCGGAAAGATGCATTCTGGGTTTAGCTGAGCAGCTGGGTGTCAGGCTGGAGCTTCACGACATCGAGCGCGCGCACCGGACCGGGCGGCAGCGTGAGGGACAGCCGCGCATAATTGTGGCCAAGCTGGCCTCATTCAGGAAGCGGGAGGAGCTGCTGCGTGCAGTCCGGGAGCATCTCTCCCAGCATAGCATGGTGCGCGTCCGAGAGGACTTGAGCTGGGCAGTGCGACAAACGCGTAAGGCGTTAATTCCACATTTGCAGGAGGCGAAAGCGAGCGGGAGGAAGGCGTCTATTCGTTTCGACAAGCTTGTCGTGGCAGGGCGAAGCTTCGTCCTGGGCGAGCTGGCGATCTATCCGCGGGCTTGGGAGGGGGCTGGGTGGCAGGGCCCCGTGAACTCCGCGAGGGGGCAGAACCCCAGGAGGGCGGACACCCCTTCCGAGCAATCGGGCGCCTGCTCGCGGCCGCCCCCGCGCGCGCGCGTGGCCGGGACCGCGGCCGCACCTGCAGCTGCGCCATTCTGGGGCGGCGCGGACGACCTCTGTCCCCGCGGCATCGAGGCGGAGGCAATCGCGGTCACGTTCGCGCCGGCGGTCGCGCTCGCGATCCCGGTGGACCTCACGGCACTCGTCGAGTGCCGGGCGGGTCGCGGCAAAAGCGTAGAGCGAGGGTCGCGTACGAGGGCGATGGCAGCCAACATGCAGCAGCAGGAAGCTCGCGGTGAGTCGGTGCCCAACAGTTCACCAAATAGGCAAGAATAGGTTTTAAGAATAGGGTGTTGGAACATCAAATATCTAGGCTCTAAGCTCGGAAATCAAGACTTCCATGGCTACATTAATACGTTTGATGTAATTGGTCTCGTTGAAACTTGGTGGAAAAAGGGTGAAACGTTAACTGTGTCTGGTTTTACAGCCATATGCAAAAATAAAAAATGCAGAGGAGAAAGGGGTCGGTAACCGAGTGGTGTTGCGTGCGTTTTTCGGACTAGCTTAATGCCGTTTATTAATGAAATTAAGACCAACTCAGACAATTTCGTTTGTATTAGACTAGTAATGCAAAATATAGATATTGCCATTGTGTTTATATACCATCACCCACAGGTTTCGCGTTATTATACTACGGAATCCTTCGGCGAAATCAATGATTTCCTAGATACGTTACAGCTGAGGTACCCGAGTACTAATTTACTAGTGTTAGGGGACATGAATGCACGAATTGGCAATGAGTAAGAAATTTTTTCGAACTTCGACCGGCAAGAAGCGAGAGCGAATTCCAGAAAAAGCAAAGACTCGGTCATCAATAATGATGGGCAGGAATTGCTAGAATTATGCGAAAGATTTAATCTCGAAATCTTAAATGGCAACTATGGACAGGATACGGAAGGGGAACTAACTTTTATTAGTGGGAATGGAGGTAATGTAATAGATTACGCTCTATTGTCGCAGGAAAGAATACACAATTTATTAGATTTTGGGATCGAATTACGGGCATAATCTGATCATTTGCCTGTGTGCGTGCATTTAGCAGTAAATGCTTCTGCACTGCCATCGGCAGGGGAGCGGGCAGGAGCAACGAACTTGACAATAGGAAGACAACGGTTGGTATGGAAAGAGGAAAAGCGACAGGAATTTGTAGAGGGTATTCTTAACTAGGCAGGGTGAGCGCGAGAGGATTGGTCTCCGGAAACGCAAACGAAGGATTTAGAAACCGCGCAGGGAAGGGTATGCGAAGGTGAGGGAGAGGAGGAAGGGAACTGACCCAAGGGTGGTTTTGCGAGGAGTGTCGGGAGACCAGGCGCGAAACTATAATAGCCTTAAGGAAGTTCAGAAATAGGGGAACTGAGGAAGCTAGAAACAGTTATTTGTTATTACGTAGGCAGTACGAGGCCACAATTAAGAAATCGAAGTAATCTTGGCTGGATAGTGAGGCAGCAAGAATACATGCAATTCTAAGAAACGATTATAGTAAATCGATTTGGGACGTTATCAGATCTCTGCGTAATAAAATAAATTCAAGTAATGCAAGTTTAGCAGACGCGTGGGTGCAGTATTTTTCACAGACGTTCGCAGTAGGGAACATTGAAACAGGGCAAGGTATTTTCACTGACCGGAGTGTGCCTGAATTAGACGAACCTCTAACCTGGAATGAAGTAAATAGAGCTATTCTAACCATGAATAATAAGAAGGCAGGCGGCGCGGACGGCATTCCGAAAAAATTTATTCCGGAATTGTGGCAAATAGACCCAGAGAGTATTATGAAATCATTTAATGCAATTGCTGATTGCGGCTCGTATCCAGAAACGTGGAATACAGCTATCCTCCAACTGATTTTTTAAGAATAAAGGTGATGCGAATTGCCCACAAAATTATCGCGGAATTAGTCTTTTGCCAGCGCTGCGCAAACTGTTCTGTAAAATATTCAATGGGCAACTGAGTGAATGGGCGGAAAAGTACGGTAAAATATCAGAATTACAAGCAGGCTTTAGGAGAGGCTTCGCGACAACCGACAATATATTTGTGTTAGATACCTTAGTAAAACAGTCGCTTGCGCGTAAACGGGGCCACTTATATTGTAGTTTTGTGGATTTTGAAAAGGCTTTTGACTCTATCAATAGGGAAGATTTATGGCGAAAACTAAAGAGCTAGGCGTCTGACGTAAAGTGTTAAAAGTGTTGCACAGCATGTATAGGGAAATAAATTTCTGCATCAGTTGCGGTGATGGAAGTACAACGCAAAACATAAAATCGACAGCAGGAGTAAGACAGGGGTGTTCTCTTTCACCGCTGCTGTTTATCTTCTTTTTAAATGATTTATTGACGTGGGTACAGGAAGCGAATACAGCGGCTCCGGTAATTGATGGCCAGAAAATTCCCGGACTACTATATGCTGATGATTCAGTTTTATGTTCGGAGACGATTGAGGGCTTACAGAGGAGTTTAAATATTTTAGAACGGTAAAGTGAGACATGGGGAGTAAAAGTAAATATTCAAAAAACTAAAGTAGTGGTCTTCAAGAATAGGTTTATCTGGGGTAGCAAAGAGAAATGGTACTACGCTAGGGAAGAAACTGACCACGTCAAAACATTTACATATTTTGGTGCAAAATTTTCAATGAATGGGGGATCGAATAATCACATATTGACGGCCCACAGCAAAGGAAGAATTGCGTTAAAAGAAATCGTTTGCGCAGTGTGCAGGGTTCCAGAATTGCCGGTAAAAGTGTGCGATACAATGTTCAAATCGCTAGCTCTCCCAGCTATGAACTATGGGACAGAAATCTGGGGAGTGGATAGGGACTAGAAAGCATCGAAACAGATTATTTCAAATTAATTCTAGGAGTTTCCAGATGCGCAGCAAATGTTGGAGTCTTAAGAGAGGTCGGTAGTATAGGAATTTGGAGGGATTTTAAAATGAAACCTATTAAACTTTGGATTAAATTAACAAATGAACAGGCTGACACACTTATACATGTATAAGGTGCTTTAGACTGCAATTGCAGGGAAGCGACCATCGCTACTGGGTGTACAAAATTAAACGGCTACTTGACCACGCAGGGTTGGGAGACGTCTCTCCGGAAATGGTGGGAGATAGGGGAACCCGTGAGATAGAACGGCTGATTTCCGATAGACTTGCGGATATTAAAAAGCAAGACATCTGGGCAGCAACAACTGAAAAACGTTCTCTAGTAGCTCAAATCCATGCGAGTCCGTTATGGGGTTGCGAAAGTTACGGACATACTCTCGGATAGGACGCAAGAGGGGGGTACGCTTGGTTCAGGGTTGGGGGATGGATGCAGCGTAGACTAAAGGACGGAAGCGGTAATGGCATCTGTGTGCTTTGCGGTGATAGGGAAGACTGGATCCACATCCTCTAAATTTGCTGTGGAGATGAAACATGGAGAAGAAAATGGATGGGAATGGGAAATTACTACTTCTTAAACAGGAACGTAACGCTCGCCCAAAACATTTTAGGTGATAAATGGTCGAAATTTATGAAAGAATTAGGAACATTTTAGGAAAGGTTCGGACCATTAGGGAAACTGAAATTAGAGTGGGAAAACAGTACTGGTTAGCTTGAGCGGAGCCTAGAGTGGAGAGAAATAAATACGTCAATAAGCTAACAATAAGTAAGTTAATCAGTAATTTTATGTTAAGTCAGTAAACAGTTAAGAAATAAGTCATAAATCGTAGTCAATTGGTAAGGTAGTCAAAATGTCAATATAATAAATAAAATAAAATTTTCATAGTAATAAGCACATTAGGGGGTGAAGGGAAGGGGGGATCGGAAATGTAAGTGCAGAGGCGTTGGTGCGGACGATCTTCTTTGGCGCTGTTTGATTTCAGGTGCTGAGGAGGCCAAACACTGGAAGGAGACGGCGGGACGCCCGCGCCAGAAAATAAATAGTTAAAATAAACGTGGGATAGATTAGTATGTACTCGGCTTCTGACGGCAGGTTTTTCCCCTTGAGGGTTTTTTTCCTGAGCCGTACCTGGTTTCCACTGGTCTCTTATCCGCGGCTTTGATGCGATGGAGAGACCATTTGGAGTTAATACCAGAATTCGAAAGATTAGAACGCGAAAGGATGTAGGTATTGTAATGGATTAAAGGCCTTCGGCCTAGCCACATAGGATCAAGTAAACTAATTTGTTTGTAATCATTACCTATTAAATAAAAAATAAATGAAAATAATATTGTTTGTTTTTACATTGATTATCCACTGCTTTTCACGGTGAATTGTTTTCTTATTTTACTTTCGTTCTCTGAATTTGTTGTTTCCACTGGTTTATCATTGTTGTATTGACGTTTCTTGGGATTTTCTTATTTATCTCTTTGTCTTTTTGTTCATTTTTTAAATTTTGCTGAGTAAGTTCTTGTGTGTTTGTATGGTAGTTTTTCCATCTCGTCTGTGAGTTTTAAAGTGGTACTGAACTCTTGGTTTTGAATTCTTAGGCCTTCTTTAGTGGCTATGCTTCTTTCAAGATCGTCGTAGCGTTATTGAGTTTTTCCTATTAAAGTGTCGCCTTGTACTTGTCCTTCCAGGCTGCTACTTGTTCGTTGATTGCTTATTGGAAAAAAGCCGAATAAGAATTGTTAGCGATGTATTTTTATCATGAAGTATTTCTTTTTTTCTCTCTTGAATTGAATATAAGCACCTAACATTCTAAGGTCTGATTCGAACGTTAAATCTTTGATGACTTTGAATTTCTTTACTTGTCTTGCCGTCAGGGGATGTTCAAGTACATTCGTCCTGTGCTTCCTTTTTGAAAACGGTGTTCGTAAATTTCAACCTCCAACCCTCTGCACACTGTATTAGCCTCTCCCCTCTTTTGTTGCGTTTTCCGAGTTCGTATGAGTGGCAAGAATTTGCATCTCGATTTTTTTTGACTGCCTATTTTTGCGTTGAAATTCCCTACGCCGCAGTTAAACTGGCTTTTGCATTAGTTTACAGTATTGTCTAAGTAACGTTCAGTACAATTATTCTCTCAGATATTCCTACAATTTCTTCTATTTCGTTTCTAAGACCCTATTAGTTCAGTTTAACTCAAGAAAGGGTAAATATAATTAACTTCATAGTTACCGCGATACAATTCAAATTGATTACTAGAAATTTATGAAAAATTAGGTCACTGTGTGGTTTTCGTTATAATTCTCTATACAGTTATGCATAACATATTAATGATACGTAGCCATGAATCATGTCTTCCTACCAACTGCATATTCACGTATACACACCTCAGCTTCACATTGCAAGGGAGGAAGCCCCAGATTTGTATACTGCGGGAGGTGAGAGACATAAAGAATGAGAGAGAGGGAGAGTTCATTTTAAAAATAATTCGCATTTCTTCAGATTGAAAGAGGTAATCATAATTTCAATTAATTACTTCATTAACCTTTATATAGCAATGTGAAAAATTGTTTAAGCTAGATCACCGTATGCCTACTACTGTCAATTCTATGATATACGGGACAGATTTCATAATTTCGTTAAGGCAACGTTTTAAAAACATGTTTAATTACGTGTTAATTTTATATTATTTATACATAAAATAATTGATTTTGCTTTAGAGTTCCAGTACGGTTCATTTTTAAATACTTTTTACATATATCCTGAATATTTGTTTTAGAAATCGCTAACACCGTTACATTAGTGCTTGCTTTCCTGAAAATGGTAAAGAATAATTCTGACAATATACATTAATACATTAGTAAAATTAATTTCTGAAACAGTCACAACATATGCAATCTGTGTACCTGCAGGCGCAGCTCGCGCAGCGCCCTGGCGCTGGCGAAGGTGCCCGGCTCCAGCGCCGCGATGCGGTTGTCGTCCAGGCTGAGCGACGCCAGCTTCTCGCTGCGCGCCAGCAGCTGGCGCGGCACGGCGCGGATGAAGTTGGCGCTGAGGTGCAGCTGCGCCAGGTTGGGCAGCGACGCCAGCGCCTCGCCGTCCACGCGCCGGATGGCGTTCTGCTGCAGGTAGATGACGGTGAGCAGCGACGAGTCGGTGAAGGCGTCCGCCGGGATCTCCAGGATGTTGTTCTCCGACAGGAAGAGCTCCCGCAGCTGCGGCAGGCGGGCGAACACGCCGCTGATGTAGTGCACGTGGTTGTGGCTCATGTCCACCGTGCGCAGCTTGACGTTCTTGTGGAAGGTGGCGGCGTCCAGGAAGACGATCTTGTTGTGGCTCAGGTCGACGGACTCGAGGTCGGGCAGCGCCTCGAACGCCTGCGCGTCCACGCGCTCCACCGCGTTGTAGTAGAGCGAGAGCGTGCGCAGCGCGGGGAAGGGGCGGAAGCAGCCCGCGGGGATCTGCTCGAAGTTGTTGGAGCTCAGGTCGAGGAAGAGCAGCGCGGCGACGCGCGAGTAGCCGTCGTCGGGCACGGAGGCGATCTCGTTCCACGCGAGGCGCAGCGAGCGCAGCCGCTCCAGCCGGCGCAGCGCCGCCATGGGGAAGGCGCGCAGCTTGTTCTCCGCCAGGTCGAGCTCGGCCAGCGACGCCTCCAGCCCCGCGAACGCGTACTCGGACGTGGTGTGCAGCACGTTGCCCTTCATGTTGAGCTTGGCGAGCGCCAGCCCGTAGAAGCTGTAGGAGGGCAGGTCTGCGATCTCGTTGGCCTCGAGGTCGAGCGCGCGCAGGGCGGCCAGGCCGGAGAGTGCGCGCATGGGCACGGCCTGCAGCTTGCCCGCCACCAGCGCCAGCGACTCCAGCGACGCGCGCAGCCCGCCCAGCGCGTCGTCGCGCAGCGCTCGCAGCTCAGAGTGCGACACTTGAAGCTGTCGAACGGAGGCATCTGAAAAGACAAAACCATAGCATTGTATGGGAAAATGTTTCAGATATTACGAAGCAAGTTCATATTCAAAATTCTGATATTTAGTAAAATAGTCACATTGGCTTGAAATGTTTCCGAGTTATTAGTATTTTTAAGTAGCGAAGGCAACAAGCCATTGAATTTTTTAATTTATTTTTTATTACATTTTACGAAGGATGTTGGTTATTTTGTTCAGGATTTATTTCTTATTTTGAGTACACTGCGCTTCATCATTATGAGATCCATCTGGAGCCAGGCACTAAATAACAAGTTTTCATTTCAAACATGTTATCAGTGTAGAATGAAGGTTTCTACATATTACTATACCATAGTTATTTATATTTTTTATAAAATTTAGGCAGCAAGCGAAAGAGAGTACGTCACAAAATAGTCAAAATCTTTTAAGTCCATAGTCTGATTCCAGGAACCGGATACCAGAATGCAGATGCACGAAATTATGTAAATGCTCATTTCGTTAATAATTAACTAAGAACTAAAGATGGAAATTCCAATAGGTCTTCAATTAGCTCTAAAATATGTAATGTCGCCATCTTTGATAGGCGGAATCGGATGCCTTTGCCTCCTTCCTGCCTACGAGAAAGCTTCTAAAGGTTTTTGGTTTTACAACTGCCGCAGCAATCACTATAAAAAGCACTCTACAACACGCTTGCTATTTGGACTTTTTCACGCTGTAAAGCATGACTTAAAATATTTAAGTGCTGCTGAGGGGTGTGTTATCCTTGAACAATGCGTCGCCGAGCGCGGGAAATCCGGCTCGCTAGGGTCGCCTGTGGACTGCTGTCTTTTCGGGCGTGCGCTGTTTGTACAGTGCACGGCGTGGGGAGTACGCTATGTATATTTTGCGCCCTTCCTTTTGATATGAGCTTTAGACCGACACTGGAGAAGTTATAAATGTCTTTTTATTATTTTTTAACATTTTATTTTATTTTTGATGTGCTGCAGATGACCGAGTGATGTCAGCATTAGGGTCGAGAGGTTTGCCTGGAGCTGAGGGATGTCCCGGCGACTCTGCAATGCGCCACCGCCTCCCATTCTGCCTTCGCGGGCGCTCCGGTAAGTTGCAAATCCTTGAATTCGGAAGTCGCTCCGGTCGTTGAACCAAGTCTCTTGTATCACTATGATATCGAGATCATACTTTCGAATGAACTCGCCTATTTGCTGGGCTTTATGCAGTGCGTTACGCGCATTCCAGGTGCATGCACGCAGCGGTTGCATGTAGGTAGATTCTGCGCGTCTCCTAGTGGTTTGCGCCACCTTCGGGGAGAAGAGCTGCCAGTTGTGCAAGCATTGCCAGAAACTGGCTTCTGGAGAACGCTGCAGGGGTGGCCTCGGGTGGGCGCTGGTCCGCGACTCCACCGCACCGGTTGCGTCCCACGACACGTGGGACTGAGCGGCGCTTCCCTCTGCTTCCCTCCGCTTTTGTACCACCGCTGACCAAGCTGTCCCGTTACTTTTCTGACGGGCGGCACCGACCTGATTTCGGACATGGATGCCGTGTTCTGACCGCCCGGCATTCTCCCCGTCACCGTCTGAGGGACGACCGGGGAGACTAAAATAGCTGCAGCCGGAGTATGACGCTACATGGCGTTCGCCGCAGTTGCAGCATTCAGGTGGGAGGTTGAAGTTACCCCGTTTTGGGCAGTGTGCCGTGCCCATGTACTCCAGTTTGTTCTGCTCCGTAGGGTGGTCA
Source organism: Gryllus bimaculatus (assembly GCA_017312745.1). Classification (NCBI taxonomy): domain Eukaryota; kingdom Metazoa; phylum Arthropoda; class Insecta; order Orthoptera; family Gryllidae; genus Gryllus; species Gryllus bimaculatus. Next base: position 262,325 of record BOPP01000139.1, read on the forward strand.
TTTTTTTGCAGAGCTTGCATCGGTAGTCATAGGCGCAATTGGCCGAGTGGTGACCCCATCTGCAGCAGCGAGCGCAAAAGAGATGCCATGCCCTCTTTTCGCGCTCTACAATCACGTCGTAGCTATCCAACTTACGGACCGAATAGATTTTGCGCGAGGCACGTGTGTCACGTACGGTGACCATGAATGTCCCCATGAGCAGTTTACTGCGCTGCCATTCATTTATCGCAGGCCCACCTTCACCTGCGGGTCTGGCGACCTCAGATTCTTTTAGACGCCAGTGTTGCCTGACGCCCAGAGGGTCGTAGCCGAGCTCTATCAGCTGTTGCGCCACTTCTCCCCCGGTGAACCCTCTCGGGAGTCCCATGATTGCCACTCGGAGGGTCTTTTCATGCCCTTCACGCGGTGGCGGGTGCGATCATAGAAATATGTCACGCAATTTAGCATATTTCTCCGCCTCAAATAGGCCACCTTGTCGGTGGCGTGGATTGCATAGACAATACGCTTCCCCCGCGTTATCGCTCGGCCAAGGGTGGCCTTTGTTTCTGTTGCTACGCCCAGCGCACGACCGTGTGCGAGCACAGCATCGGGGAGATCCTGAGACTTTTATAGTATGTCTTTTTCGGCCGCCGCTTGGGGCTCCCGTGTTTCGAGCGTGCCCAGGCGCCTCCGTCGGGGTCTTAGCGCTGCTGGGCCGGCCGCGCTGGTTGACGGGGACGGTTTCCCAGACGCCATCTGTGCCCTCGTCTTTGGGAGGGATGGGACTGGGCGATGGAGTCGTTACCTGCCGGGGATTCGCGTCGGGCGCCAGGGGTGGTTCCGCTCTCACCCGCGTGCGGAGATGCCGCCGCTCCCTCTTGGGCGTGGGGAAGGTCGCCGCCCTCGCCGCGGAGATCCTGGAACCCTCCGGGGACGTTTCCGTCTGGGATGGGGCCAGGACCTACAACTACGGCTGTAGCAGCAACCTTCGACTTTCGCCGACGGTTGCGGTTCCTCCCTGTGAAGGTGGTGGTCGGCGGCGAGGCGAGGGATGGGCGATGACGGTGAGGTTGCGGTTGCGAGGAGGGTGAGGGTGCGGGTGGCCCGCTGGGCCGCTGTCATCTGGGTCTGCGGGTGCCGGCAGCTCGAGCTGTGCTGCGGGGCAGGGGAGCGTTGCGCTGGGTTGCCGCTAGTTCTGCCGCAGAGCCCGGAGGCCAGCGGCGTTGTGGACGGGTCGTCAGTGGTTTGTTGTGGGGCTGGGAAGTGCGTTTCGAATGCGCGCACCCTTTCCAGAGCTGAGGGTGAGGACCGCGACTCTGGCATGGGGCTGGAAGTAGCCTGAGCGGTAGGCCCGCCTCAGTCCTTCCAAAAGAAGCCCAGCTCCGCTTCGCGAGCCCGTGCGAAGGCAAGTATCACCTTCCAGGGGACCCTTTTCAGTTCCTCCCATTCCTTCCCCTCCATGTTGGAGGAAGTGCAGGCTTCAGGGGTGGAGGAGGAGCACCATATGTCTCCACACACTCTCTGCAAGCGCAGATTAGGGACTCGCCGTGGAGTCGAGCCCATATCGATGGCGGAAGGAGCAGTCGCTGCGACTTCCACTGCGTTGTTTTCGGCCGATGGCCGAGGCAGCAGCGGCGGCGGTGGTGTTCGAGCTGCAGCGGCAATGGTGGCGGCGGGCACTACTGCGTCGTCCGCAAGACCAGCGCCGGTGAAGGGCAGCGGCAGAGGCGTAGGCGGTATCGGCGGCGGCTCTGATATTTCCGCCATGGCTTTGTTGCCAAAGTACCTGCCCGCCCCCTCGCTCAGGCGGCCCGGCGGGGCATGAGGCGGCGGGCGAAAGGTGCAGGCCCGGGTTTATGCGCACTAGCGTTGGGGTCGGCCAAAGGAGCGGAGCGGCAGGGGCACATCCGCACCCTTCGACCGCTCGTCGCGAAGTGGCCAATAGCGATCTCCATGACCGTACAGCTCGTAGTACCTTCAGAAAGCTGTAGATGCCGTGCCAAGTCAATAGTTATTAGTGCTCCTAAGGAATAAATTCAGGAAACAGGTGAAACGTCGCGATGTAAATATCCGGCGTTGGCGCTTAAGAGGTCAAGTTCATTTCAAAGGGTATGGTAGAACGGAAGCATCTCCTATGTCTATCATAAAATTCTTAAGCCGAACATAAAATTTTAAGAAATGATTCTAAAACCAGTCATAAATTAGTTTATTAATTTAAGTCAATTTGTACCATAGCAGCTGTCCACGCGCGCGCGCGCACACACACACAACCTCTCTCTCACACACACACCCCACCAACACCACATACGCGCGCTCGTCGGCGCCTCTAAGAAAGTCACTACTATAACTTGTGGCTCTTCACGTATTATCAAGCTTCTTTTTTAAACAGGGACGCTGCATTATATTGTGTCCAAACCTTTCACACACTTCACAGAAAACATCATCGTCATCGAGCGAGTGCACTTACTTGGGGGAAAGACGTCGGCGGTGAGCGAGTGCACTTACTTGGGGGAAAGACGCCCGGGGGCGGTTGAGTTTCGGTTGAGCGAGTGGTCGAGGTTCGTAGACGCAGAGACGAGTGCACTTTTACTTGGCGGAAAGAGCGTCACGGCAGTGAGCCGGTGAGCGAGTGGTAGAGGTCGTAGACGGAGAGCGGAGTGCACTTACTTGGGGGAAAGACGTCGCGGTGAGCTCGGTGAGCGAGTGTCGGGTCGTAGACGGAGAGCGAGTGCACTTACTTGGGGGAAAGACGTCGGCGGTGAGCTGAGTGAGCGCGAGTGGTCGAGGGTCGTAGACGGAGAGCGAGTGCACTTACTTGGGGGAAAGACGTCGGCGGGTGGAAGCTCGGTGAGCGAGTGGTCGAGCTCGTAGACGGAGAGCGGAGTGGCCAGCTTACTTGCGTAAAGACGTCGCGGTGACGCTCGGTGAGCGAGTGGTCGAGGGTCGTAGACGGAGAGCGAGTTGCACATTACTGCGGGAAAGACGTCGGCGGTGAGCTCGGTGAGCGAGTGGTCGAGGTCGTAGACGGAGAGCGAGTGCACTTACTTGGGGGAAAGAGGCCGGCGGTGAGCTCGGTGAGCGAGTGGTCGAGTCGTAGACGGAGAGCGAGTGCACTTACTTGGGGAAGACGTCGCAGTGAGCTCGGTGAGCGAGTGGTCGAGGTCGTAGACGGAGAGCGAGGTGCACTTACTTGGGGAAAGATGTCGGCGGTGAGCTCGGTGAGCGAGTGGTCGAGTCGTAGACGGAGAGCGAGTGCACTTTACTTGGGGGAAAGACGGTCGGCGGTGAGCTCGGTGAGCGGATGGTCGAGGTCGTAGACGGAGAGCGAGTGCACTTACTTGGGGGAAAGACGTGGCGGTGAGCCGGTGAGCGAGTGGTCGATCGAGACGGAGAGACGAGTTGCACTTACTTGGGGGAAGACGGGCCGGCGTGAGCTCGGTGAGCCGATGTTCGAGGTCGTAGACGGAGAGCGAGTGCACTTACTTGGGGAAAGACGTCGGCGGTGAGCTCGGAGTGCACTAACTTGGGGAAAGACGGGCGGTGAGTTCGTAGCGAGTGCGATGAACGAGAGCGAGTGCACTTACTTGGCGGGAAGTACGCTGCCAGTGAGCCGTTGAGCGAGTGGTCGACGGTCGTAGACGGAGAGCGAGTGCACTTACTTGCGGGAAAGACGTCGGCGGGAGCTCGGTGAGCGAGTGGTCGAGGTCGTAGACGGAGAGCGAGGTGCACTTACTTGGGGGAAGACGTCGGCGGTGAGCTCGGTGGCGAGTGGTCCGAGTCGTAGACGGAGAGCGAGTGCACTTACTTGGGGAAAGACGTCGGCGGTGAGCTCGGTGAGCGAGTGGGTCGAGGTGTAGACGGAGAGCGAGTGCACTTACTTGCGGGAAAGACGTCGGCGGTGAGCTCGGTGAGCGAGTGGTCGAGGTCGTAGACGGAGAGCGAATGCACTTACTTGGGGAAAGACGTCGGCGGTGAGCTCGGTGAGCGAGTGGTCGAGGTCGTAGACGGAGAGCGAGTGCACTTACTTGGGGGAAAGACGTCGGCGGTGAGCTCGGTGGCGAGTGGTCGAGGTCGTAGACGGAGAGCGAGTGCACTTACTTGGGGGAAGACGTCGCGGTGAAGCTCGGTGAGCGATGGTCGAGGTCGTAGACGGAGAGCGAGTGCACTTACTTGGGGAAAGACGTCGGCGGTGAGCGCGGTGAGCGAGGTCGTAGCGGAGAACGAGTGCACTTACTTGGGGGAAAGACGCCGGGGCGGTGAGCTCGGTGAGCGAATGTTCGA
>BOPP01000139.1:266609-302937 GCA_017312745.1 Gryllus bimaculatus
GTGAGCGCGTTTGAGCGGGTGGTCGAGTCGTAGACGGAGAGCGGAGTGCACTTACTTGCGGGAAAGACGTCGGCGGTGAGCTCGGTGAGCGAGTGGTCGAGGTCGTAGACGGAGAGCGAGTGCACTTACTTGGGGGAAAGACGTCGGCGGTGAGCTCGTGGCGAGTGGTCGAGGTCGTAGACGGAGAGCGAGTGCACTTACTTGGGGAAAGACGGTCGGCGGTGAGCTCGGTGAGCGAGTGGTCGAGGTCGTAGAACGGAGAGCGAGTGGCGCTTTACTTGCGGAAAGACGTCGGGTGAGCGTCGGTGAGCGAGTGGTCGAGTCGTAGACGGAGAGCGAGTGAACTTACTTGCGGGAAAGACGTCGGCGGTGAGCTCGGTGAGCGAGTGGTCGAGGGTCGTAGACGGAGAGCGAGTGCACTTACTTGGGGGAAAGAGGCGGCGGTGAGCTCGGTGAGCGAGTGGTCGAGTCGTAGACGGAGAGCGAGTGCACTTACTTGGGGGAAAGACGTCGGCAGTGAGCTCGGTGAGCGAGTGGTCGAGGTCGTAGACGGAGAGCGAGTGCACTTACTTGGGGAAGAGTCGGCGGTGAGCTGGTGAGCGAGTGGTCGAGTCGTAGACGGAGAGCGAGTGCACTTTCTTGGGGGAAAGACGTCGGCGGTGAGCTTGGTGAGCGAGTGGTCGTAGGTCGTAGACGGAGAGGAGTGACTTACTTGGGGGAAAGACGTCGGCGGTGAGCTCGGTGAGCGAGTGGCGAGTCGTAGACGGAGAAGCGAGTTGCACTTACTTGCGGGAAAGACGGTCGGCGGTGAGCTCGGTGAGCAGTGTTCGAGGTCGTAGACGGAGAGCGAGTGCACGGGCCCGGCCGGACCCCCAAGACCGACGCCTGCCGAACGCGCGCTTGGCCCGACGCGCCCGGCATCGAGGAACAGCCGTCCCTCGACTGTGTAGGGGCGGCGGCCGCGGGTCGTCTGCGGCTGGCTATTGGCCTCCGCCCCGGGGTCCGCGGCAGCGCCGCGTCGGCCGGCGGCACGCGGCGCCAGCAGCCAAGACAGCGGCAGCAGCAAGGACGGCAGCGCGCCTACAGTCCAGCCTCAGAGGGCGGGGGGCGGGCGCAGCGGGTGGGCGCCGCTTACGATGGGCGCGGGCGGCGGCGCGGGCGGCGGGGCAGCGGAGGCCGCGGTCATCTCACGGCCATCGCGACCCGCGAGGGTGCGCCACTGCAGCGCAGGAACTGCGAACAAAAGAAATATCATTTAGTTTGACGTCATACAGTGCATTATAGCAGTACGCATTTCTGGGAGTGGTTTGGTTAATTTGCGGCATCATACACACGAGCCGTAAGAATTCCCAATTTACGTTGAAAATCAATTTATTTTCAATGACCAGTAGTTGCTAACATATATTTTTTTCCTTTTCTTTTCAATTTACATATCAATTCCAGATGTTTGACGTGATACCCATCCGGGACGTTTTATTATCTAAATGTGTTTGGATATTCAAGAATATTACGGTTGTGAAGATGAAATGCTACTTTTAAGCCATCGCTTATAAGTATAACATTAATCGTCTTAATAGAATAAAACTAAGAAACTAATATGTTTTTCACGAACATCTTATACAATATAATGAATAAACTCATGTATTTGTTGATTAATTATATTCAATAATAATAAAAGAATAACAAAATTATTTGAAGGAGTTTCATACGTATACAAAAATGCTATATAAGGAGTAATAAAAAAGGTATGCAGAAAATAACTTTTGTCACTATCGGAAGTTGTGTAAAACCCGTGATCTGTTCATCAATAGAAAAAGCAAAGTCTCATTTCATATCTTTATTAAAGAAACGCACTACATCCTCCTGTAGAGCAGCTGCTGGGATTCAAGATGAAAAAGTCTGCGTCAAATAATGCCTATGACGAAACTACATCTGAATTTTCTATTCATTTTGTCTGTTACGCTGTAATTAACGAATATGAAAGCAATAGATCCATATCAATGCTTGCTTGTTTGAAGAATCTACAAACAGTAATCAACAAAGATTCGATTTCATAGAATGTGGTATTTTGTGAAATACCAACATGTACATACGCACACGTACACTTCATTGACGATAAGTATGAGTAGAGAAAAATAGAAACAAAAATTATATACTCCTTGTAAAATACAAAAATGAGAATCAAAATACCCTAATTAAAACTCATTAATATGAAAGTTAGTGCAGCACGTAATAAATAAACTTTGACAGAGGCATAAAATACTAAAGAATACAAAAATCGCTTGATTAATTGTCCATAAAAGAAAAATGTTCTAATGATGTTTGTTATTTGCAACTGCAGTAGTAATACTAATAGTACATTTTAATTGAAAATCAAATTACCTTTATTGTAGAGTAATTTTAATTTTAAACGCGAACAAATAAGAATGTACTTAACAGCTTTTAAAAAAATATTTTTTTTTAAAAAAAGCAATGTTTGCGTTTCTTTGGTGTAATCAATGTTTCCATTTATATTCAATAGATCTATGGTCTCTTAGCTCTTCATGTACTTTGCTGTCAATAAAACTGAGAATGAAATCTGATATTCATTATTTTGTCATGTTATTGTCTCAAAATATATGGTCAGCTTAGATATCAGTACTTTGATTAGGAATTTTCAGCACTAAAAAATGTATTTACATTAATAACTACGTAAATATTTCTATAAGAATAAATATACCAAATTTTTAAACAAAATCATCAATCAACACATTCCACGATTTTCTCTTCGATAAATACAATTTCATAGCGGCTTTGTAATTAATTCAAGGACATACAACCCCACCTAGAATTTTGAAAGAAAGAGATTAACGCAATTTCATAATTCATTCTATAATTCACAAATTTACAAGTGTCAGATTAGAGTTATTGTATGCATGCATTAGAGATTGTTTTTTCTGAAAACAGCACTGAAATATATACATCATCTCACACCGTGACTTGAAACGTCACTTGACTCTAACGTGACTTGAAACGTAGATGATTCACAAAGATGAGCTTACTAGTTAACAAGCACGCGGCTTAATCTCCCAGTTGTCGCCATCAACTAATCCAATTGTAAGCGATTCACTGTGGATCTCTGCTAAATAAACCTAAGAGCAGAAATAAAGCTCCCCAACTATTTATGGACATGAGTAGCTCACATCCCGTCACGGAGGAATTAAAGAATTAGTTTTACTTTCTCGCCCACCACTTACACAGTATTGAGAAAGGATTGTAATGGTGCGGGAAAAACAGTCATTTTTCGGCAGAAAAACTCTTATTGCCGGTCCCTGGTAACAAAAAGGTGGATAAATTCAGTTTCCATATTTTAATCGCACAGTTTCATGAGCTAGTAATAATTTAATTTTTATTATAAAAAAGAAGCCCTTCAGCAGCGGGGAAAATGAAATGATTCACGCCTCGCTATGCGAAACGCCGAGGAATGTTCCATGAACATGGACAAAAGTTGTGTGCGGGCGGCCACCTGCTCCGGTGCGACGAGCTCACACCCTTCAGTAATCGCAAGGAATGTGGACGATGTGTCCGCAGATAGATATGCGGGCGGATGAGCGAAGCAGAGCCCCGTGTCACGGGCCATTTCAGGAAGGCGTTGTCAGGTGGCGCCAGCAGCCGCGAAGAGCCAAGGCCACGGGACCGGGGGCAGCCACTTAATAGGATTCCTTATTTTAGCGTAGTGGAGGGGAGGCAGAAGGAATTATGGGTAGGCCCACCATTACTGCCCATCATGGTGGACCGCTCTACAGCGACGTTTGAAAAAAAAAATAGAAAGTCAGTCTTCCAAATCTGCTGCCATCTGACGATAGTTCTGAGCGAATACTCAAAATTGACCCTAAAGGCTCCGAATTTTGAATTTGTTGTACATCCGTCTCTCGGTTTCACGTTCGGCAGTTTATGTTCCAAATTTTTAACCAGGTTTTGAGGGAAAATGCCGAATTTCCGTCGTTGTTCGCTTCCCACCATATTAACCTAATGGGAGACAAGGAAAATACAAGACTTACAAAGGAATGAATATTTTGCATCATTGTTAAGAATGGTTTCATATTATTAGGATAATTATTAACAATATTGCCGTGGTTACTGTATTATCGTTCCCTTCATTTTTATAGAGCCCTATTATTTTCGTTTGCTATAACACTAAATTTAGTATTTAGCAATTTATAGAGTACAACTTTTGTTATAGGTTTATGAAATGGCTAATAGGAATTATGACCTAACACTAGCTTCTTGTTCACGGAGGAAATGAACAAAAGGAGGTACATGTGCAGAGCGCACATCTTGCCAGAAATGGTGACTGCAAAATAAGTGTGTTTGTAACGCAGACTCCAGTAAAATTTCCTGACAACGCCCTAAAGGAGCGTCCAGGACATTTAGAGAAAGCATTCTAGTAAACAAGAGTAAGTTACATGCTTTGAGCAATTATGATATGTCGTAATAAAAAAAGCATTCGTCTCTTTACGATTTGCAGGACCTGTCCCACACGTTGCAGCTAACATACATTTCGGCTTCCTTGCATGACCTGGTAAGTACAGAAACCTTGGTTTATGAAGATGAGGAAGCGCTACGCATCTTGAATTTCAATAACGCCTCTTTTTGTATTAGAGACGGCTCCCTACCTGCTGAAAAAAAAGAGTACAGGACATTTTGGAGGTAGTCCCAATCATCCCAATTCATCCCAATACATAATAATGATTCCAATAAATAATTGCCATTTGAATTTCAAGTGATATGTCATAGTATGTAGTGTTGCTCATGGTCTATTCAGATCCATAATTGTCTGCTCAGAAATAAGTTTTTAAAACTTAGTATTTCTGTAAAAGTATTCTTCCACCAACCATATGGGCTGACGTTTGAGCTGCAGCGGGAGTGTGAAGAGTGCATATTGTAATGCCGATCGCTACGTCGGGATATGTCGGGCGCCAGGTTCAGTTCCTGTAACGAATGGATGGAAGTGAAGGGAGGTCATAAATCAGTCCATTGAATCGTTTCTAACAAACTGGAATTTATTCCTGGCACCATGAGCTGCCAGGGAAGTTACAGGTCACTAGAGAGCGACACAGATTACTTGCTAACCTTACGTTACGAGCTTATAACCTTAACAGTTAATGAACAAATTTCTTAAAACCAACATTAATGACGTATTTCTAATAATTCATGCATGTTTTTAACTACAATACACAAGGCCTGAGCGCGGCCACTCTTAGTCTCTCGCCAAAATGTCCTGCAAGGTAGCCCCGCGTCATAACTACGGGAGATAATTCGACTTCGGTTAAATACCGGATAATTCACCACTGGCTGGCGGTGGCTCCGCAGACCGGCCGGATGGCGGTCCTCATTCGAAGACGGCGGGCGGCCACCGACCTCCCACTGGGTGTTCTTCCTCAGCTGGCAGCGTGGCGTGGCAGCGGAGTCGTCAAATCGTGCGGACTCAGTCAGTTGAGGACACACAGGTACTGGCCGTGGTTTTGTGCGGGCTTGAATGGGCCCGATATGGCACTAGGCGGCGGATGCAGATCATCTTACGCGAAAGTTACGCGGGATCTTGCCATCTCCCGCCCAAGTTTCCTCCGCGGTAATTTTAAAAGTGCTTATTCGAGTATCTGCTTGATAAGTGCCTATTCGAGAACCTGAATTCTAAGTTTAGTTTATCTGCACATCTCGCGTCCAAGTTACCTCCGTTTCCCCCTTCCCAAAACGTTTCCGAACCTGCAGATCTGCCCCTTCCCTCACGATGAGACGTCCCAAAGGCATAAACTAAATGCGTCTTAATTTTGAAGTTCTCCAATCGGGTTGCATCGTTTACGAAATTTTCCAGGGAGATCTTCTTTCTACCTCGGGCTTCTCCTCTTCCTCTCGTCTCTTTCTCTCCTCATCTCCTTCCTCTCTCTCTGTGAGCGATTCAGAAGCTTTCCCGGCAGTGTCAGAACAATTGTGAGCGGTTGCGTTTTTTTTTTCCTGGGCCATAAATTCGTCAGCGGAGACTGATGGCCAGGCCGCCGACTGTTGAGCTGTAAATTTAACCTTTGGGAATTTTGGAGTTCCTCTCGCGGGGCGCGCGTGCGGCAGCGGCGCGCGGGCGCGTATTGTTTTGTCTTGCGTGCAGGTGGCTTCGCGAACCGGGTGGTGAACGAGCTGTATATGACGGTGATAAATGTTTCCGCTACTCAAGTGACCCCTCAACCCGCAGTTAGGTCGGGCAGCTGTCAATTGCGCGTCCGCGGCCGTGGCGGTCTGTTAGGGTCGTTCCTCGAACAAAAGCCCCGTCCGCGACCTACTTAACTGTGATGGGAGCTATTTCGATATGAAATTATTATAATATTATTTGGTGACGCCACAATATAGTGAATTCTAGTGTGATAGATGTGCATATGGTGATTCTAGTGCATACGAGTGAATTCTGTGCATATAGTTGGAGGTTAGGAGTAGTTTTTACGAATGATTTACGTTATTCCAATATCATTCCTAAAAATAATATTTTAAGAATTTACACGAGTCATGTTGAAAAGATGAGAACATGTTAGCAAGTGAATTAAGAAACGGAAGTAACAGATAAACCATAAATACTACATTTTAAAGTGCCCAAGATGCTTACTTTTATAAAAGGCTTTTTATGGAGCAAAATTTTTATCACAGAATTATGCACGTAAATAATAGACAAATGGATGCATTTGTAAGTGCAATTTCACTCAATTTGGTTAGTAATCAATGTGTAAAAAAAATCACTTGCTTGACAGAACAGGCTCATGTTCTGTGAAAACAATTCTACACCTAATAGAAAATATGATTATGTAATTCTCAGTGTATGATGTGATATTATGAGTAACATTCATTGGTCAAATTGTTGTGCTTTTGGAAAATTAATATATTGTCGGAATGCTAATTTACCAATGGAAAAATTGTTTTGTGATAAATCAATTTGAAATAGATTCTGTTAAATCTACTCCATATCTTTTCCAACATAAGGCATAATGTGTCTTCTTATATTTCGTAACACATTGTATGATGAATTTTTTCCTGCACATCTTAACTGCGGGACTTCAATATTTCACTAATCAAAAGAATAGACGAAATCTGCCTTGGTAATGTAAATAAATCAGAAACATACTTCATTAACTAGGTGAGTTTCCTTGCGTACACATAATATGTATCAAATTCAGGGCAATTCTGTTTTGCACAAAAAGTAAAAGAATGTAATTTCGCATGTGATTTCGGTTTTGTTATGAGCAATCTTAACTATTTTTCTTATCTGTTTGTGTTGTGGACTATGTAAATAGCTCTTGGTATAATAGTTTGCCAGGAAATGTACACTATTTTCTAAACGTATTTTTTCACAACTGTCTTTGAGGTTGCGAAATATTGCTTAGATAAATTGGGAGAGCATTAGCAGATACTGCAACGAATATCGCTCTTTTTTAACGAAAATGTTCATCAGACGACACTGTTTTGAAAAAGAAACGATACATAATTGACAAAGGTACAGGGAATTGCCAGTATCCGAATCGAACTTTGAATCTGCCCAACACATTTTACTTTAGCGTCAGTGCACTGCAAACTGCTCGCGGCTCATGATAATGCGACTCCGCTGCGTCTACAGTGGAAAGAGTTGGATTCTGAGAAATGACAACGGCATGTAATTCGTCGGGGCCGCCCAGATCGCTGGTGCGATCTTTTGGTGACGCTCCGAACCAACCGGAGGCAGTTGACAATCGACGTCAAAGAACTTTGTACGAAAGAAATTAGTATTTGGTCAGCTGGGAAGAAATTCGCTTTTCGAGTAAAATAATGAACGCGGGAAGTTTGAAATGTATGATCTTTTCTTCTTAAATGCTTTAAGAGATAATAATTTCTTCCACAACCTCACAATTATAAATCTTTTTAGAATTATTGACTTCCATATAACTTACGCACTAATTTCACACAAAATAGATTGTATTCTATAACTATGTTAGCCATATTGAAAAATTGCTATATAATGTAATTTCAAATGCCCCGGTTTACGCCTGCCCTCCATTTCAATTGGTAGACCCCCTTTCGACGCTTATTGGTTGGTGAGGCGCCCGGTGGTCCTTTTTTTTTTCAAATTCTCCGATATGTTTTTTCTCGAAAGTTTTACCGAGTAAATCTGATTCAACGTTTACCGAGCTTCTGAAAAGTAGTGCTCCCTTTAATCGGCAGCTGAGTTTCTCGAGAACGCATTAGCGTCCAGCCGCTCCAAGGGAGGTGGCGTCTCCCCGGGAACGTTGTTCGCGCGAACGGGCCACCTCGCCGCCGGATCAGACTATTGAGGCCGCTGCGTCCACGCGAATCTACGGAGCCCGGACAGCGTCAAGACGGCGCCTGGATGAACAAAACGGTCAGATTGCCTCGAGAGGAGAGGGAAAGAGATTCTTTGAAATTCGCTTCGCTAATTCTTCGAAATATTTAAATGTAAATTAGTAAGTCTCAACAGCCATTAAATTCTTGTAATCTAACGCGGTAGCACGAGTAGCAATCCCAGTTCGTTAACAAAGAAGTGTACAAATTATTAAGAATGTAACTAGTTTACCTAATTTTTCGAGAAATCTTTGTTAAGGCATAAAAATAAATATTAGCATTTTGGGAGAACAGTAAAGATGAAATGGGCTTGTCGTTTGGTGTATAATACGAATACAATCACCAGAGATTTTACTCCCTGAAATAGATGAATTATGTTGTTATCACATGCAATCCTTAGAATCTGTTTTCAATCACTAAATATTACAAGGCCTATTATGACACCATTTTCACGTGTTGTGTTACCAAATCTCTGCGTAAGTCAGCTGGCCTTCTGATGTAATATAAGCATTCCTGGAGTGTACATTATGTGGGTGGCAAAGTTTCTCAATAATACACTGATACTTGAATGACGACTAACAGTTCTTTATTACAAGAAAATCTCTCAGCCCCGTGTGGATGCACTACAGTGACCGAGTGCTCTACTCGCGTTGCAAGAAAGCAAAAGAAAAGGCGTTTTCTTGTGAATTTGTCTATTTATTTGACATTCTCGCGTCTACAGCGCGGTTGTCAAGACAGTGTTGTTCTCTGGTAGCGACGCTGAGAAGTCTTGTATTTTTTCTGTCTGACTTTGGCTCGAAAATTGTGAAGATAAAACAATCTGCAAGGCACGATACTTGAAAATACACAAGCTTAGTCTGAATTTCTGTCAAGGAGAGCTTATAACGGTTTATTAGAGATTAGGCGCCAAATTTAAGCAAATGCAAAAGCAATATATATCTCCGAAAATAAAATATCGAATTTCCTGCGCTTCGCTTGACGAAATATCACTTCGCGATACAATGGCAACGCCGCTATGTAGAAGTTGAAAATTCTTAAAATGCTGAGGTGTTGAACGACGTGGATGGGATAATGATACTTTATTTATCCTTAATGTACAATGTTTTTACGTTCAATAAAACGATGAAGGAATAAGAAGTGGTTGAATGAACACGAAAGGATTTTATTGACAGGATGCGAAATTGTCTAAACGTGTGATTTATATTAATAATGATTCTTTCCGGCTTCAAATAACTCCATTTGAATAACTATGCAATAAGATCTTTGAGTTGGAGTATTTATGCACAGTGGAATAGGAGTCACGAACAATGCTTACTACAATTGAGAGAATTACTGGAAAATTGTACTGCCTAAACTGGACTATTCTGGAGTGGTGAGCCGACCAATCGTTGTTGCAACGTAAAAACATGTTGTTCCGGTATAAGAAACTGCTGCCACAAGTAAGATTTACTCTTGAATATTTCCATGTCAGGAAATATTAACTAATTGAAGGTATAGTGTGAAAGTATTATGAGCAAACGAACATGCAGAACGAAGAGGTGAGCTCCAAGGGAAGAAGGTCAACGAAATATCGCGTCGAAGTCATGTAAGCGTTCTCTACCATCGTTCTTGTACGCAATCTGTTAAATTCGAGGAAAGAGATGGTGTTAAAGTATCAAACTAATAGTAATCTTACTTAATTTAACGAGTACAAACTCTCTGATATATAAGTTCAAGACTAATGCATATGTGCATGCAATTAGTTTAATATTTTATTTTTAATTTATTTAATATTTTGTGAACGCGTATTAGGTATATTGTACCATATGAATACAAACTCATGTTTGAAGATTTTGTTATTTGAATTGAAATAAATGTATATTGCCAATTGACAGAGGTATAGGTGTGAAAAATTTGGTTTGCATTTTTTTGTGTTTTGTGTACCTATGCGGGTACTCTAACTTGCAGCGTACAATTTGTTGTTCTTAGGATATTTGTCGAATCACTAAATTCCTAAAAACGGAATTCCACTACTCAATTGAAAGTATAAATTCAGAGAAAACCATTCTTAAAAAAGGAAGATTTCTCATTTTTTTAAACAATTGCCAATCGAAGTCTTCCACAATAAATGCCATCTCCTCCCAACTCATAAATTGGCTGGTGATCCGAAGTGAGGGCGGTTGCAGTGCGTCAAACCCTAATGTCATGTCAGTAGAGCAGTCGTAAGCTAATTCTTTGATTTAAACAGTGTCACTTGAAGGTCACGAGCTTAAAAAAAATGGGAGACACTGAATCCAAACGGGAGTTTCAGTACCAAATATTCAAGTCAAAACAAAGCTCGTGATTGGATGACAATGACCACCCCCCTCCGCCACCTCGTGACCTTTAAGGGACACACTGTTTTAATCGGAGTATAGAGCTGATTGGGGTTTATACCTGTTGGGTAACGTTTAAAGTCGTTGTTGGATCAGACGGTCCTATAAGGAATAAACACCGCCACTGGTTGTGGCCTCGAGAGTGCTCCGGTCACATCGCCAACACCCCAGTCGCGACTATAACATACACCGCACTTACGGCTTCAACGACTGAAGTGTCTGTAGCGCCCGCAAACACAAAATACTTTCTTACTCCCTGGACCTCATCGCAAGCGGCGTGGCGCCACCACTGAGCAGTGGGCAACTTTGACCTTCCTAATGGCGACAGCGGCAGCGGCCTCGCGAATGGAGGAAGAGCGGCCTCCATGGCGTTCAGGAAGGTGTCGGTCCGTCCCATATCAGACCCTCAGCCCACCCTTGTTGCCCCACCACCCAGACTCACCTGCTCTCGCAGTCCTCAGCTCCCACTTCGCCTGGCCTGCGGTACTCCACACGCGAGGTATATAAAACTACAAAGCCGTTAACAGCAAAACCGAGTGAAATTTAGTGCACATTTTTGGGCTTTTTAATTGCTAATTAATCTCCTTAACATTAATCTAATTGCCATGTGTTTTAAAAAACAAACAAAAATTGTTTAAGATTTCTATTTGTGCAGGTTTTTAATACATACCTTCATGATCTGTTATTTTGAATTTATATGTTATTTATAATTTTAGCTTGAGTATATTCAACAGTCAATTAGGTTTATCTAAGAACAATCAGTTATTACGCATTTGTTATAATAGAGCACTCTTGAATCAGAAATTGTAAATATTTTGCTGCCCTGCTGATCAAGTTGTAAAATGACTATTTTATTGATTTTTTTTGCACTAATTTATTAAGTTTCAACGTGAAACTTAATGCTGAGTACAACAGAAATACTATTTTAACTATTCTGTTTTCACAACTGCGCTACCTGACATCACTATTTCGTTTCTCCAAATAATTTTGTTCAGCCATTCGCGTTTCTGAATGTTCATATACAACACATGCGGCTTGAATATGTTGAAAACTTGTGCAATGGAGCAAATAATGGCTGTACAAGTGAAATTCATTAAGGACAAGAACCGTGTTAGAAGTTAAATGAAGTTTAAGAAGATTCTGTTAAATTTGTACATTAAATATATTTTAGTAGATAGGACAAAACCGGCTTTTACACACGTGACTATGTATTTTGCTATTAAGAAACAAATAAAAAGACCTAAACGTGAATTTTTCCTTTAAACTTCCACTGTGGTGTGACATCGTTAAAAACGAAATATTTGATAATTTAGTACACCCAAACTACAGGACTTCAGCAATTTACTTAAGCAGAATAATAGAAAAATGTGACATGGCAAGGTAAATAATTAAAAAGCGTCAAAGATAAATTTAGTGAGATTCGCCAGTATACAGATGATACACCTTCCACTTTAAGAATTACTTGGCACCCGCCAAGCCGCCAACATCGTCCGAGGTCATCCTTTACGTGTTGTGGAGCTTCCAAAAAATGCGGTATTAAATTTTGAATACAATCATTTACCGCACGAGACGCCCTGGTCGGTCATGGCTATGAACAATGAGAAATGTTGGGGTGGAGACGTAGAGAAAGGGTGGAGAAGACCAAGTGCGAGAATGAGGGGAATTAATATGCAAAGGAACGCAGTGGTAATAAGTAGACGAAAGAAAGGAAAGATGTAGAAAGGAAGATGTTGGGCAAAGTGAATTGAGTCTTCACAAATTGAAAGGAAAAATTGTTGCTGATAGTGGGCATTGAAATCGATTATCACAATGTGTGGTCACAGTCTTCTCAGACTTCTCAGTGATGGGGCGAGTGAAAGTGCATATTAAATGATTAATGATAGGTGCATGGCAGGCGAGAGGTGCACGCGTTGAATAGACTCGCTCGCCATCAACAAGTGATCAGCGGTTGTATCAGATTAAGCGGTTGTATCTTTAAGCACTAAATTTTAATGATATCTTAAAATTAATCCGATGAACTGTCATAGAAATCTAACATGATTTGTTTATTACATAACTTTCAAAACCAATTACAATAGTGGACAATCCTTCCTTTCGGAGAGGGAATTGCAATAGTTCTATTGAAAGCAGCCGTCGTTTGCTCTGAAATAAAATTTTATAGTTAGAGAAACGATGATAATGAGATTTAATATGTTCAAAGGTTGACCACATAAGTGGTTACACGGCTTCGGATGTGAGTGCATACAAACTCGATACCGGTATAACTCTTGTAATAGCTTATAGCTAGACAAGTGCTCTTAAAAAGTCTACTTCATGTTTAAGTTCAGGTAAATTTCCTGCCTTCAGTAATATTACAAGAGCGTATTATAGATTGATACATAGATCAAAATGTATGTCAACGGTTGTGACCACAAAAGCCAATTTCGTAAAACAGTATTTTTCATTCAAGTTTGAACAAAATACACAGAATACCATAAATAAGCGTCATCACAAAAATTGCTAGGAGATATGCCAAGGACGTGGCAGAGGAACCAAAAACCGAAGAGACGTTCCAAAAACTTTGCCGTGGTCGTGAACAAGTAGCCAGAAGAAAAGACCAGCCACCATTCAATAGATACTCTTCGCTGCTCGCACTACGTGTCTGCCTGGCGGGAGCCGTTTCATACACCCTCTGGGCTGAAAGCGCACCGCCTGGCCCGGCCGTAAGGTTGGTTCATGGAGCGCCGAGACTCGTCGCGCCGCCTGAGGCGTGGCGGTTGCCCAATTGTGTACTTTGCTGAGGAAATTAGTATTTTAAATGTTTAACTCTGCGTCATAGTAAATAATAATTATGTTGTTTCAGAATGTGTAAACCTCTCATTTCGCCTGCGAGAATAAGTGCTGAATGATGAAATAATAGTATTGAAATTTTCTATTTTCCGTATAGTGCATGTATAGCTCAACTTTCCTGGCGTATCTTTTCTACAGATGTCCTTTTCGTTCGATGTAATCTCTCAGGTTCTGCTGGTAAATTCACATTAAGGAACGCCTGACGTTTGTGCGTCTGAGTATTTCTCATGTATGTTGAAGCTTACACGTGTGTGACATCGGGATAGATTTATATGGTTGAATGGTTTACTCCATCAAAACGATCTGGTGGATGCCGCAGTAGGACCTCAACAATGAGCCACGGTACTGTGATCTTGTAGACAAAAGGAAAAATTAGCAGAAAAACTCGGTGAAAAATATGCTTTTTTAATTACCTTCGTGAAATAATTCATATTAATTTTAATCTCGTACTTGGGTTTATCAATTTTATAAATTATGTGAAAATATCCACCATCTTTATTTTACGTCATATATAGTATATCGTTCTTGTTTCTAATAATTCTGACTTCCTGAATCACTCTTCACCGACACGACATCAACTACTGCGGAACCACATTCAAACTAATTAGAATATCGCACAGCCAAATGAATCTCTTCAGCCAGCTACCGACGTGGAAAAGCTCCATTTCATTGCGCCGGTGTCATGGCAGCGCTGTGGGTTGTCGAATGTCCATTCCTTCAGCCATTTGCCATATCAAAGAGCGCACTTGACGCTCGTGTCAAAGGGCTTCCCGTCGGTTCAAAGGGGATTCTTCGTGTCTGAGCGGATAACACATACGTCCTGATCGTTTTGACGGTGAAAGTGCTATGAAGCTCTGTGCAATATTAAAGAGACATTTGCGAACAGTCACTGATGAGATTTTGCATCGATGAAAAGTCACGTTTCATTACCAGATTTATTGGTGTGCTTCGGGGAAACAATCATCATTATCAGAAAATCATAGGTATATGATTTTTATTAAAAGAGGATTTTTGATTAGAAAAAACGACTGTATTCTTTAAAGATGACCGCTTCAGTGTTTTTATTTGATGTCAAATAATTAATCATGTAAGTAAATTCATATTTTTCATGCATTTGATTGTCAGAAAATTATTGTTCATAGAATACAAATAACAATCAATAATTTCAATTAAGACGTCGTGTACCTTGATATTGTAGCGTTTCTCGTGGTGAATTAAAACTCACTGGTATTTTTTAACCAAAAACGTTTATTCGTGAACAATTATACACTAAAATCTACTGACACTAAAAACTACTTGGTCTGTTTACAGATATATTACACTTAATTATTTTCTTTACACACGACTCCGTTCTCTTGTTTATTTATTTACGCAGTTCACTTCTTACACACTATTTACATTGCTCTCTTCTTCTACAGTATCACCCAGTCCGATGCACTGTCCACGGTCCACTGCACTGGCCCCAATTCCCTGCGCAGACCACACTTCACTGCGCACACCAGGATCCACTGCACTGCTGTGCACTTCACAGCTCGGTTCCACTGCAGACTTCATACTGCTGACTGCTGTTCACCCACCGCACCACTGTTCACCGTATTGCACACTTTACAGCACAGCTTCCACTTCGGACACACTGACGGACTGACTGCTTATTCACTGATTACATACACTGACTTACTCTGACACACTAACTTACACTGACTAACTTCTTACTGACTGACTGCTACTGACTGACATCTCTGCTACTCAATGACTTCTACTGACTCGCGGTCGCCGGCAGCGGCGCATTTATATCTGGCCGGCGCTCGTCCCGATACACTTGGCACATTCTCCGCGTTTCCCCGCGACTAGCGAATAGTCCGGAACCGTCCAGTTCGAGGGGAAGGGAAGGGGCGCCGGCAGATGACGCAATCCACGCGCAGCGAATCCGGTAGCTGATGAAATATTCGTTACAATATATTGAAATTAAAAACTAAACTTGGTTCTTGATTTTAGATCATTCAACAACGAACTATTTCGTGCCAGACGTTTAATTATTTGGCCTTCATCAGGTCTGCAAATATAACAATGTTTCAAATATTGTTCATTAGCATCTCAGACTTCATTATAGTACATGAATTTGTCTCTATTCTAAAGAGTAAATAGAGTTAAAACATCATTCCAACATATGGTTGTGTCGGCCTAAGGAGCCGTGCATAAATTATGTTACTCTACAGAGGGGGTAGGATGTTTGAGACAGCATTACGCTGCGTTACATAGGGGTAGGTAGTATTCCATTCGTATTATGCAACATTGATCTTTTTCTTAGTTTTTTTCATTTGTTGAAATACTTTCTTTTTATGTAACACTAAAATATAAAAATATTATCTAATTAATTTGTTTTGAAACAAAATTATTTTATTAGAAGTTGTTACGGAATGAATGATATGAATTCTCTTTTTTATTGAACAATAATTTATTTTCATTTTTACATTTACATAGTTGGTAGGGGTTGTCGCAAGCGTTAATTAATTACTATGGGATGGTTCATGAGCGCGTTACGGGTGCGTTACAGGAAAGAGAGAGGATATTGAAACCACGCAGTTTATGGACGGCCCCTTAATGAAGGCAAAATATATAACCAAAACGTTGGGTAGATGATCTCGTTAATGAAGAACTCACGAACTCACGTGACCCAAGAACTATTTTGGTTTTTATGTTTATCTTATATATAAAATACAAGGTTTGTTTGTATGTTCATACTTAGTACGTTGCCGTTCCGTTCATCCGATTACGATAGATATTTGTCAACTTATTGTTTGCACTTCCAGGAAGAATATAGGCATAGTACGATGGAACTTACTTAGTACACCCTGAGTATGCTGCTCATCGTAACATCGTTTGACGCAACACGTTTCAACTGAAGTATGATTATTAAGACATCTTTATTGCGTATTCTGTCCTAGCGATTATGAAATTTCTCCCGAAAGAGAGAGATGCAGGGAGACAAAGGAAGACAGATGCAGAGATAGAAACAAAAATAGAGTCAGAAGAAGAGAGACGGAAAGACACGGAGAAAGAGACGGAATCACACTCGCGAGAAACTATCGTGTATTCAAATTTTTGTAGAGCGTAACGTACAACATGATTAACAATCATATGACAAGTATTAAGTGTAATACATTGCAACAGTGAAGCATTGCCAGGGCCATTATTTATTTATATTTTCTTAGTCGTTGGGCGCTTCTATCTGTTGGCAAGTCAAGCAACTCCCCACCTCAAATATTCTCTTTAGAGGTTGAGGCTAGAGCTGCTCGGTTGTGTAGAGTCGTAGATTCGACCAGATGACGGCTGATGCCCGTGATACCCGGCTGATGCCCGAATTGAAAGGGAGCGGCCCCTTGGCTACGCTGGTAGATTGAGGGAGAAATGGCAGGCGAAATAGAAGCAGCCGACTCGTTAACAGGCTGTCTGTCTGGAGCGAGTGTTGATGCACTCGTCCGATGTTGACAGACGACAGCAATATCCCTTTATGTCTTAGAGCACAGTTGTAGGCTGTAGCGCGAATCTGGCGTCCAAGCCTAGTTGGAAGGGCAAAAGGAGGGGGCAAGCAATCGCGGCTATTCCCTTAGGGCGCTTTCCCACGCCGCCACGGCAGCGCGCGTCCGTCAAGCGGCAGGGCTCTTCGCCGACCCTTCGGCGAAGACGGACAAAGGGATCGCAGCAGGTATCAACAACAGCTCTGCGCTGCGACCGTGACACAGTGAGAAGGCTACCATTTAAAGCTGTATTCTGCTAGCGGTGGCGCGTACGCCCTCCTCCGCGGGATTATCTTGCCGGATTTTGAAAGATTTCTTAAGATTCTTTTGCATTTGCCAGTTAACTTCCACATAAACCTAAGAAAACTTTGGAAAGAGCAATCGGGCATTAGAATTATGCTCCAAACAGCGGAGGATTTCCACTTAGTTGCCAAGTTACAGTAGAAAATCTGCCACCGACCGGACTCAAACTCAAGGGACTCTCAGCCAGATACTGCGTTGTGCCGCCAGTGAGACAACGCTCTAGCCCGAAGGAGCAGAAGCGAGATGCGGTAAGGGGGCTCTAGGTTGGCCTTTGTTGCTTTTGTCAAATGGAAACCGGAAGAATCAGGTTCGTAGAACTCAGAAATGCAGGGGGAAGCCAGTTAGAGACGGCAAGACAAACAAGACGTCGTCGCAATGATGCTTTGCTTTGCAGTAAGTAAAGATAATTGAATGTAAAGATTATTTTTAATTTAAAATACATAATAAACTTGAGAGTTTTCTTTAGTTTGATCAAGATTGGGGTGAGCAATATCTATCGTTTCCCCCGTCCTCCGCTGAATCCCGCCACTAAACATACGTTCATCTATAAATCCACGCAGACACGTATGAATATCGATTTTCCTGTACAAAAGGTATTTCCTCGTCTAAGGAAAGAGCTCTAATACATCTATCTGACGTGTGTGCAAAATTTCAACTCCAAAAACCAAACGAAGATATATTTTATGATCGAAAATTCATTATCGTATTGGTGATTGCAATACTTTTTCTTCCTATATTAGAGTAAAAGAAGTACAAGTGTATTAACTCTCTGAATATTCAACAAAATTTAAAGTGCTGTAAATTAATTTTATTGAAATCAATTTTCGAGTGGAGATAAACCTACAAATCAAAGTACGAGATAGAAAAGTTTTTTTAAATGTTATTTTTCCATCTCTTGCTGATGTCACTCATGTTTAAGCATATTTCCACATAAATTATCAACGCCCCTGACTATTTTTATGCATATCATTCAGAACAACACATTAGCACATCAGTGCAGGTGTGTAAGCTCACGCTAAAATTCATTCACGGATTAATGCGGCCCGCGTGGTGAATTTCTATTTACGATATGCAGTGTCACCCCGCTGGGAGAGCAATTTTGCCTTCAATTCGAACACGCGATCCACTCACGTTACGAGCCCAACTCCGAGCGACTGCATATGCCCATCACTGCGCGGAACGTGCGCACACCTCAAACTGACGTGAAATGTCATAGACAGGAGCCGAGCTAACGCAAGTGCCAAAGCCTGCGGATACCATTAAATTAAAGCGCGCTGGTGCGCCGGTAACATTTAAAAAAGTTCGTCTGAAAATGAGATGAAATGTCAAACAGAATACAAATGAATTGAATCGACAGGCAACGCGTTGCGTTTTGTTACGCGAGCGTGCGAGCAGTTTTCGTAATGTGCGACCATCTGTTTCGGATGCGTACTGAGGGTTCGAGGAACATCGATATGTCACGTGTTAAAATTGGTGAGGGGTGCTCTCCGCCGGTCTGTTTTGTCAAGAGGGTGGGTGTGCTGGCGGAGGCTAAAGCTGAAGCGGATGTAGAAGTATTGTCAGTGGCAGAGGCGCGGTGGAGGCGGACGTGAAGGCGAAGGTGGCACCAATTGCGGTGCCGGTAGGGGAGCTGACGGGTGACGCTGGTGGAAGAAGGAATGACAGCGAGGATAGTGACGGAGGCTTAAGAGGGAGGCGGCGTAGACGACGCCAGGGACGGCGGTGGAAACGGAGGTGGGGAAATGGGTGCATGAGTGCTGCTGGGGAGTCACTAAGAAGTAGCACATCCTCGTAGTAGACGTGACAAGTACACACACACAAATGCCGCACGGCGGCTCGCATGGCCGTCTCCATGCGTAGGGGCGAGAGCGACCATCTCATAGGTAGGGCTTGAAACACGTAATGGTGTCTGTGGTGACACCAAACAATTTGGATGTATTACTGTTAATAGGAACATTAGTTTATAGAAAACATCCACTAAGTCGATACGCCCCGCGTATCTGTAACGCCGGACATCTAAAACGTGTAGAGGCGAAGGAAGGCAAACTGGCGGGAGATGCCCGTAGAACAGCGTCCACGGGGACATGTAAATCAAACGAAATGTGTTTGATCGGGGCTTAGAAACCATGAAGCACGAGAATGCGTTGATCGGTGGTTGTTGAACAGGTGCCAAGATGCCAGCGACAGCCATGTCTCGAGCGTAAGCTTCAAGACCTTAGAGGTGCGACGGACCGCTAGCGGGGCGTGCGCGGGCGGTGTGTGACGCACGCCGAGAGGGAAGAGGTCGTGAGGTACCGTTGGAGTGCGCCGCTGCGTCGCCGCCAGCTGATCGAAAATTAACAAAATCTCGGAGGGGAGCGATTGTGTCCATCTGATTCCGGAAGTAGAAGGCACGCGGGGGCGCGAGGCGGAATGGGAGAAGATTCGTTCCACCACCGACGAGAGATTTTGCTAGAACGTTTTTCTTTTCGGTTAATACGAATTACTCCATCTGCGGGAGGAGGCATGTCATGGGATCACATGCGATGCTGCGGTATCTGAAAGATATTTACATATAACACCTATGATGATAATGATAATAGCATCATTATAATAATATTCTTAAAAATGCTATCAAAATATTTTGAATTTTTAAATAAATTAGAAATGTTTGCTTCTTACTGTAACTGATTTGAATATATATCCAATAAGTATCTTTAACATTCATTGAGCGACTGAGGTAAACATTCGAATCTGTCGACTAATGAGAGCGATGCCAATGCTTCTATTGCCAATATTTTCTAATGAAACAAACAGTTAAAACGGACTCGCAACTATGAAGGCATTTCAATAAATATTAATTTCCAGCGACAGGTAGTAAACACGAATTCGCCACACAAATTAAAAATATGACTTACACGAACATTTGTACTTTACTTTAACAAAAAGTGCCGTAAATAACAAGGCAAAATAATTAAGTAGTTACTTGTGAATAAGTCTGCGCATTCCGATAGTTAGCTGAGAGCCTGCATTCTTAATTGAGTTAATGTAACTAAGGAAAACATGAAAATGGAAATGAATTCACAAAATATTTTAGATTTAATTCTTTTACGAGTTCGGATTTGTATATTTTCCACAGTAACCGAACAAAAGAAATATGTACTTTCAACATTAATTGGTAGTTATACTTCAACAATTTAAAATGACTGTGTTATTCACGATAACAATTTTTATGAATGTATTGGGTAATATGTTCTTAAATTCATTTTTATCATCAATAAATTCATAACATCGACTACTATACTTAGATTATTTGGTTAATTAACAAACATTTTCTCACTTTTAATGGAAAATTATTTTTACGCTCTCAAATAATTATTTTGTTATAATCTCTTCTACACTATAAATGTAAAACCTCTCTTTTCCAACCGCATTTTGTTTTGTAACATTTAAATATCTCCTGGGTAGTTTTCACACAATATTTCTAAAATGACACTAACACTTCATCAATAAACTGCAAGTAATATGTATGTACATATGTATGATCACTTCAAATCGTCACTCGTGAACTCGATCCCTGCCAATAAAATAAAAAGTTTGCCATCGATTAAAAATTGTAATCTGCTTTATAGCATAGGTACCTGTTGTTTAACAATAATGCCTACTACAATAAAAAAACACGAAAACGAAACAAGTAACTCCGTTTGCCCACAACACCTTCCATTCAATTGTGCAAACATTCAAAATTTCAAGCTCAGCAAACATGTGAAACAATAACAGACCACAAATTTAATATTCACATATATCGCACCAACATTTCATAAAGGCAGTTTTAATATGTCATGTTAGTTTGGCTTGTTGTCGTTTTCAATTTCAGTTCGCGCCTGTTGACGTCCATTACACAATCGAACAGACACACCCACAATCACGAAACAGAAAAAAGCAACCACCAAAAATCGCGCCCCAACATAAACACGATTTTACGCGCCGGAGGTACCAACTGTTTTTGATGCCCCGGAGTCCCATGCCCGGTGACGGAAACCGTGCATTGTTTCAGCTTCTGCGGCCCTCCGGACATGAGTGTCGTAGGGCGGGCGTGCCGCCTCTCTCACCAGCGCCGAGTGGCCGGCGCTGAATGAAAAATATTTCGGTCAATTTACGCTCCGAGTACGGCCTATTGGAATGCGTTGAAGGCGCGCGTCGCTTGCGGCGTGGCAGCGGGGCGGAAGGGACGGGACGCGGAGGAGGGGGCGGGGAGATGAAAAGGGCGACGGAATGATGGGCGGGGCAGAGGCGGGGAAAACCGGAGTGCCAGACGCAGGTGGGGGGAGACACGACCGCGGACACACGGCGTGAATGGCGGTGATACTTCCGGGTTCGTCAACGTCTATGGCCAATAGTCCTGTAAATGTAGATAGACATATTGATTTATTATTTCTGAAGGTAGGTTTATACAATCTGGTGGCAGAACACTACAATTAACATACAACAGCTAGCAATATTGATACATTCTAATTTTAAAACACTTTGAGACAATAATAGTAATAATAATATGATAACAATAAAGACATTAATAACAATAACATTAACTCTACAATTTATGACTGCCCTGCACAGATACTTTAACTAATAATTACGCTTTTTAAATACACTGCACTTCACTTCACTACAGTTGCACTTGCACTTCACTTCTCTTTCTACTTCTCTATTGCACTACACTCCACAACACGCCAAGACACTCCAAATCAACTACTGCTTTCTATATAATTAAATAGTGAATAAATTATTCCATTTAATAGAAATGATCACAATAATAATAAAATAAGAATTATAATAAAATAATAATTATTTTAATGAGCCTTACTTACTAATTAATAAATTTTGTAAATGTCCTCCTATACGTTTAAAACTTTGTACACTTAGAGGAATGGGTCCCACGGCTTCCGTAGGAAACTTATTACAGTCCGTTATTGTTCTATTTATGAAGGAAATTTTCCAACATCCGTTCTCTGTGACCTAAACTGAATTTTCTACTTGTGATTTCCTCTACTAAAGTAAGTGGGTCGATCGAGTCTGCTGAAAATACCTTTCCAAGCTGGATAAAGGGAATACGCTTGGTATAGGGCACAGAGTCTTGCCTTAACCGTCCTGATTTCTAGAGACTGCCATTCTACTTTCTTCCTACTGCTGCGGAAAGTAAGTTTACGTGCTCTTCTCTGTACTCTATTTAAATAATCCTTTTGTGAATTTCTGTAAGGGTCCCAACAAATAGCCCCCTATTCCATTAATGGACGAACCAGAGATAAGTAAGCTAATTCTTTCGCTTTCGCAGTACTCTTTTTTAGTATTTGCAAAATGCAAAGACCTCCAGGCTTTCCCTAAAACAACGTTTTCCTGATTTTCTCAATTTAATTTGCGATCAAAAATGATTCCCAGGTACTTACAAGGCAAGACTCTTGAAATATTTTTGTTGCCTAAACGCTATTAGCTTTTACTATATTTGCGGCCCCTACCAAACGTGATGGCTTTTTGAACTATTTATTATCATTCTATTTTTTTCTGGCCAAAAATGTAATATATCTAGATCTTTCAGCAAAATATCCTCGTCCAAGTTTGATTGAATAACTCCATATATCATCTGCAAATAGTCTTACCTTGGAACAAAATCTGGCAGATCGTTTACAAAAGCGAGAAACAGAAGTGGTCCAATAACGCTTCATTGAGGGATCCTTGAAGTTACCTCTGACACCGTTGAAAATTGCTGTCCAACTCGGACTTTCTGTTTCCTGTCTCGAAGAAGCCAATCAATCCACGCTACAACTCTGGTGTCAATACCCGAATGCATTAATTTATGAACTAGTTTATCGTGTGGGACAACAATCAATACATGCAAAATCTATTATTAAGGCATCCACCCCACCTATATCAAACTGCATCTGCTATCCTGAAAGCAATAATACTATCTGAACTATCGCAAGAGAAACCAATTCTAAACCATGCTAAACCATGCCACACCATTTTTGTTCCCATTTGTCTAATATAAGCTAGTTATAAATGTTCATGAGGTTACATACAACTGAGTAAGACATACCGGTCTATAATTTGCTAAAACAGTTCTCGTCAATTCTTAAAAATCGGAACAACAGTAGGTGCTTCCATATTCGAGCCGCTTGAATTGATCGAAACATGAATAATCGTGTTAGATACGGTAACTTTGCCTCCATTGAGTTTGATTATATCCGTTTAAATGGATCTAGGTCCGGACTTTCCAATTTGCATAGATATAATTCGCTTTCGCAATGCATTTACGTCTATATTAATTCGTTTTGATACAACCTCCTTCGATATCTGGGTATGGTGAGATTTTATTTTAAAAACGAACTGAAGGAGCATTAAATGCGTCTTTCCTTTTCCCGATCATCTATTAGTAATCGTTCTCGGCATCTTCTAACAGATAGGAATTTTATTCTTTATTCTCTCTTCTTCTGCGAACATTTTGTAAAACCCTGACCTGTGATGTTTAACATAGAAGTGAATGTTTTGGAAGTGGCTGGGTCCTGAGCAGGATGGTGAGATTCGGCGCCACCTCTATGTCGGCTTCTTGATTTTTCTCCAAGTATCTCTTCAGACGGCTCTTCCATATCGAGACGCTTAATACGCACATAGGCGGCAACATTAATTCAAAATTTGGCACGCTGAATCACTCTAAGGCACTCTATGAAGGTATTTGAGAAGAAAATATTAATACATTTCAACTTGGTGCTTTTCGAGCTCGAAAGCGCAAGTTTGAAATGTGCGATCTTTCCTTCTTAATACCTTCAAGAGTAGGAAACTGGCCTGTGTCGAAGCGTGGCGCCCAATTTTGAATTAATTTGGCCGCTATGCTACATAATTCCGCCGCGAACGAATCGACCCAGTCTAAAAAGTGAAGGGATATGCGCCATAGAACCGGCTGTCATTGTCTTGGGCAGTGAAGTGGCCACCTGTTTGATTCATTGTCTTTGAACACGTTTGAAAAACTCCGAGGCGCAGAGTGTTATGATTAATCGCAGTTGTTGGTACTGATTATAATAAATAATTGCTAAGAGCGTCACAAAGTTTAAAATTGGACATCAAAGAAATACTAGAGATAGGATTTCGTTTAGTTAAAATCGAATGCTTAATTTACTTGCAATCAAATGCGAGATTTGATAGGAAACAATAATACAAGAGAAATCGCGTTCCCGTGCCCGTAGGGAAGTGAAAAATTAATCAACAGGGTACTAAAGCGTATCCTTGGCAATTCAATATGAGAAAAGAAAGTAAAAAACAAACAAAACAAAATAAACACCGATAGTTGGCGAACGCGTGACACAAATCCATTTCTAAGCGTGTTACCTCGCAATGTTAAGGAAAATTAAAAAGGAGGATACAAGAAAAAAAATGAGTTAAGATATTATTACCTACAGTTTGTGTCAGAGCAAATTCGTGACTCGAAATTAAAATAAGTTTTTTTGGCCGCTGTAAACCCAAAGCGAAGGAGAAAAAGATCAAAACTCAAAAGGAAACTAAGTATGGTTATTGATCGGATGCCTGAATGCAACCTTTAAAAAACAAGCTTCTCGGCATCACGTCACCAACACGAATGAAAAATTAAAAAAGGAACGAACCAGTACTATGATAACTGTTAAACAATGGAGTTTGCACATCATATTTTTAATAATTACACTGAAGATAATACAACTAGTTGCGAGACAACCTTCTTTTCTTGAAGTGGGTAGTATGCTGCAGACATTAAAACTAATGTTTTTTGTCAGAATGGCAATTAACAACACTTCCCAGAACTCGAGCAACGCAACTTCCAGACCACCTTGGTCAAAATACAAGTTCTGAAGCAAACCATTCTGTCAGAGTTTTGGTTAAGTAGACAGAGTTATTGAGCTCTTGGTCGCGCGTACGAAGAGGAGATACTAATTGTTTTTTTAATTGCTGGTCAAGGCGGATAATTGTTGTCCACAGTTATTTCATGTCGTATTTATCTACAATTGAGGATAAGCTTTGCTGTCAGATCAGAAGTCAATACGATGAAACTATAGTGCCTGCGGTCTTATGTGTTTGTGTGTGTGTGTGTGTTAGATAAGCGAAACAATTAGATATTCTGTCATCGCCACTTTTGCTTCACAGGAAGGGAAAAGCGTTGGGCGTATTCTATTGTTGATTTTATTTGAAAAAAACAAAGGATAAAAAGTCGTGGGTGGCTCGGGTAGACTCAGATTCGGAAACACCAAGGTCCGTGGCAATATCTGAAATTGATATGCCCCTGAGGTATTACTAGAATCAGAAATAAAGTTTCTTTAGCAAAATACATAATTTTTTGCTGGACTTGTGGTCGTTTCCTGACGCTGTTTTGACTTGCCTGCAGTGAGGGAAAGTCTGAAATGATGATTCCAACTTTTTCACGAAGGTGGAGGAGAATGTCAATTTAAAATTGACCGAGATCACCTTCCTTAGATTCGGAGAAAGATTTCATTTTGGGTGAGCTGTAGTAAGGTAAGATGAGTTTCTGGTCCAGACTCTTAATAATGTTCAATTGCCCCTTTCACTTGTGATAACGACGATTGTTGACAACTTCTATCTGCATTGATTATTTGATCAAAAGCAGTGAGTTAAGCCGAAAGTCGTATAATTAAAGGGAATAGGATTATTATGAAAGCTAGGTATCTTCTCAGAGCCAAGAGTCAAGGGTCGTGAGTTTAACATGTTTATCTGTTGGTCAACAAAGCATGCAATTCAGAGAGTGAAATAAAATTTTGCCCAAGATGGCTTCAAGGGGAGTATTTTAAGGAGCTTCATCGCCTCTGCAGACATTACGAAATAAGAAGCGCGGCAGAACTGCATTTACTCCATGAAAAATCAAGAGGAAAAAGTTTTGAATATATCGAGTGTTTGCTAGTTTGATAAAAATCTTTGATAGCTAGCCACTGATTTACGCTTTCACAACGTTTTAGATGCATCGCTTAATACATGATTCTTGCGGAATGACCTACGGGACCGAATTTTTTCAGAGGCTATAAATTGCGTTTGGGCGGTCAGATCTCACTATGTCGACAACGTCTTCTGTGGCAGGACAGACGAATACCACGACCCAAGAATTACAACGAAGACTGCACCTATCAATTCACTGGTTTTGTTAGAAAAGTCAGGCTGAGGTTAACGTCCTAGTTTGAACTGGTAGTTTTCTTGAAGTGGAAGGCCACCCATTATTGTGAGTATGGCTATAGCCGCACCATCTAATGCAAGCAATCAATAATGATTAAAGTATTCAATATATTCGATAGAAAAGTAAATCAAAATCTTTTTGTTTGGGGGGGGGGGGGGGGGGGGTTGTCCCCTAGCCATTTTTTCACACGGTCATCAATTGACATCCAGCATGCAAGTAAGGTAGGTGAAATTCATAGTGACGAGGGCTCTTGTAAAGCATGTTCGTGGAGGGTGAATAATTTGCCTTTTTTGCTTCTTGGGCATTACTAAATGTCTCATGAACTTTCAAATTAAAATAAAACATTCTATTCAAAACTCTTTAACTGGGAGTCATTACATCACTTTGCTGCTACGCTCTCTGAAAATATTGTTTTTATCAAAACCAGATATTTACTTTCTTTAATTTTAGCACAATCTATAAATTATTTAAATTCAGATTCAACAAATTTAAAGTAGAGATTCCGATTCCAATAATTTATTTTTAATTGTAGTCTTGCTTACGATTAACTAGTTTTGACTTAGTGGAATATCGACAGGTGGTAGTATTCCATGCAGATTCTGGTAAGCAATTGACGAAATAAATATGGTAAGGTAGTTCATCGTACTCTCCTGATCCTATTACACCCAGTGTCGTCCATCACGCCGCATCTTCATTAGAGGGGGGGGGGCGCGAATGGGATGCGATGCGCCGGAATTTCCTGCGGGCAAGAGGAAATGAAGAAGTAGTTTTTCTTTTCAGGGGAAGAAACTGGTTCTGCTTCACGACTGCTAACTCATAACCACATTTACGTAAAACGAAAGATAATTCGAAGGAGGCAGGCCAAAAACTGTTCTTCTTTAGGGATAAACAAAAGATGGCGCATTCACTAACACGTTAACATTTATATTGTTTGAGCAAGAGAAACGGTTTACCAGTTATGGAAGGTAACTTCTGTAGACCTAATTGTTCCTTTAATAGGTTGTAACTTAAGTAACACAGTAAGGTCCTTTGCTAGCAATTGCTGTTGCTGAGTAATCCACGTCGAAAGTTGTAAACAATAATGACGAAAATGTTTTACGATTTAAATTCATTTGCCAATTGACATCTTTAAGTTACTGTAACACCAAATAGCGCTATCCGATGTAAAAGTTCTGAGTACGTATAACCTCAAAACATCCAACTTTACGATAGAGCTGTCAGTTCCCAGAATGAAACAAGAGGGTTGCCAAATCCCGAAACATAAAAGGCAACCTTCGTATTATTAATGTTTGAGACTCCTTGAAACTATGAAGTAATATGCCTAACTACGATTAACGTTAACTTTGATATGTATAAAATTTTTATAAACAATTAATAATAAATCTCCTCATGTCAAAACAGGTTTAATTCACTTATTTACTGAGACAATTTTCTGTGAAATATTGTACAGCAATGTGCTTCGAGTAAGAACGCTACTACTTCTCAATGTGAATTATTAAAATCACAAAATGTCAAAACGTAAAACGTTCAAGAGGATGAGTATCTTCATTACTTCTGTAACTGGTGCGTTCAGCGAAAAGCAAGAATAACATTTAAGAATGACTAATCTCCAAATGTAGAGAAATTTGATAAACTGCGAGAGCTATACTGCAAGACTGATGTTTATGATCAAAGGATCTCATATTGCATTTGAGAATAAACCTGTATTTATGCTGCAATAACTTCATATTTATTTTCTTCTTTCTTGAAATCTCCAATAACTGTACATAAAAAGCGACAGATGAATCTTATGTTGAATTATTTAAATATATTGCAAAGACAAATTACTAATTAAGGTAATATTTAATTCTTATATTAATCTCATTAATAATTAAAGTAATATCACGGTAGTAATTTGTTGAAGCGAACTTACGGTTTTAATTTGTTGAATAATTTACTGTCATAAACATCAGTATTTTCAGATGTCTATAATTTTGGTTTAATGAAACAAACATTTATATACAACTCTTTAAAAATCATCCGTGATCTCGAATATATTCGTAACACATTTGTCTAATCCCAACTATCTTTAGTACACGTATACTTCACAGTCTGAACAGAATTTATTTTAATAATTCTAACAGATGGCAAATATTTAGGAACATACAAATATTCCAATCTAGAAAGATTTCATCTACAAACTGTTTCCACGCGCGAATACATTTGCTTATTGATATAAATAAGGCAGAATCGAGACCGAGTTCTGAAAGAGAAACCGGATACCTCCACCCATACGACCAATAAATTTATGTGTGACGATAGCCCACACAATCGAACGTCCTCAGATCTCCGAGAGCTAATTTCGTTCCATAAAATCCTTTGATTCTCATTTAGCGCTTTCCCAGTTTAGGCAAACAGCATCCGTTAGCTGTGCGGAACGCAAATATACTAATGTAATTCATGCGCGGTACTTCACTGCGGAGAACATAAAATATTAATTACGCTTTTCACTGCCGTGAAACTCCATCGCCGGAGGACACCACGCATATGTTCTAATTTTCACTAGTTTCTCTGCGTCTCTCTCTTCCTCTATGTCTCTCTGTCTTTCTCACTCACTCTCATTCTCTCGGCGTCTATTCTCACACCGATGCACATCCCACAGCACGCTTTTAACGTACACCTATTTAGAAAAAGAATACGCACATACTTTTCATGAATATTACCTGAGGGACAATTTATTTTGCATGCTGAAGTGTGTAGTTTAAAAAAATTTTTGGTAATAGTTAAAAACTAGTGCTCTGCAACAGCGAAAACGTTGATGTCGCGTGTGTTGCAAATAGGGCTCTGGTGCAGAAAAAAAAGCTTTGAAAA
Source organism: Gryllus bimaculatus (assembly GCA_017312745.1). Classification (NCBI taxonomy): domain Eukaryota; kingdom Metazoa; phylum Arthropoda; class Insecta; order Orthoptera; family Gryllidae; genus Gryllus; species Gryllus bimaculatus. The sequence goes on from BOPP01000139.1 coordinate 295,994, forward strand.
GGCACGCCTTAATATTAGGGCTTCTTTTTCTCTTTCACGTCGCATAAAGTCAGTTATGTCGTAGAGATGAACTGAGCATGAGAATATAGTCATACCAGGTATGATAAATTGAGGATTGACATAACAAAATATTTACATTTGTCATTCAAAATGAAAACTGTTTAATTGTTTTGTATTTGTTCAAAATGTTCTGGATATCTAACGAAACCTTTGTTACCTCTGACATAGCTACAGATATGTTTTAAATATCGTATTAAATATCGTTTTTCACTCCTGTTTTATCCAAATTTGACACTACTATATTACTTATTTAGTTCTCCATCAATTTATTATTAAAACAGGAATGAAAAACAATATTTAATTAAAAAATCTATCCTATTCTTCTTTTGACCGGGCGAGGTGTTTTGTTCCTTAGTAAGTTTGATTCACTGAATTCTAACAACCAGATAATTTTTTGTACGGTTTTACAAAAGTTTGAAGAGATGTGTTTCTGTACAGAACATTACGCAAACATAATAGTATTTCTACACAAATATGCAGGTATTCTAACCAGATGTTGACACCTGGTAAACAAGATAATTTAAAAAGTCTGTAAAACAAAATTGAAATTTTAACATGCTATTACAATATTTTATGTATAATTTTTATATTGTATTATTAGTTACTAACCCTTTATTTTCAGAAATGTATTTTAAACGCTTATAATATTTGAATAACAGTTCAGAGAAATGAAATCATTAAAGGGTTCATAAAAAATTAATTTGATTATTACGTTGATCTCACAAGCCGTTCCACTTATATTTTTTCAAAGAAATGTCTTAAGAATGAAATTTGCTGTGAGTTGTTAGAACTTTAATGAATCAACATGGCACTCCAGACACACTTATGTCTCCTCCTTCACTGTGCAGACGCATCACAGAGCGTAGCAAGGCGAATCGATTCTCAGTAAACGAAGCGAGCTCAAGGGCGGATGGTGGCTGCACGAGTATGTTCCAGCGCTCTGCGAACCGACATCTGTCTGCAAGATGAAAAATGAACTGCCTAATTTAAATTAACTAACCATCTCGTTACCACGAATTCGCTTCATTTATTCCTTTTTTTCTACACCGTTCTGAGTGATCCTTCTTTTGAAACTATTCGTGAAAAATACGACACGTCAATACTTGAGAAAAAAGCTGTAGAGACAGAAATCAGTGGATCTAAAATGTCTTAAGCTACTCAATTTTCACTACTAGAATATTAAACAATTATGAGTCTTAAAGGGCTAATGACAATAGATCGTAATAGGTGCATTAAATATATTACTGTCATTTATACATTTTTTGCACGTTATATTCCTTTGGGTGGCATTTCACTAATATATTCCTGGTAAATTAATGTTTCTATAGTTTGAAACATACATCATACCTACTATATTAGTTTAATGAAATATTCACATTTTCCGATATAATTTTAAGAACTAATAACTAATTTTTTTCATAAGTAGCGACTTTTGTGAGAATATTTTTGTTATTTATAGGCCTTTTAACAAAAAGTATTTTATTCCAGGAAATATACCACTACTCCGTACGGTCAATCACGTGTATATTCTCTGTCAAAAATGTCCGTCAGTTATATTCGGTTACAAAAACACTTCTTTTTTCAATTTCCACATAAAAGTATAATAAAAAATTTCTCAATAAGCAATGGGCATAGACTTCACTTCACAATATGTCAACGCGAGTTTGCAGCAATCAATTCAAGTTCATTCTGCTTGGAATCGTGGAATAGCAAACTGAATTTACTAGGAATCAGACCTACTGTGTTTCTCTTTCAAGTCCTTGCTAATTAAATTGCAGCAAAGGCATCGTGAAATCTCAATTAGAGCAACTGTTTGCAAGAAAATGGCCTCTTTCGTCGCATGGCGAGGGAAGGCGTAGCAGCGAAGTGGCTCGGAGGAAACGCAAAGTAACCCGGAGGCTGTAAGACGCGGTCCAATTGAAAGAAGAGTTCACCGTGTTCAAGGCAATTGAAACAAACTCAAGTGCCAGTTGTACCTTCCCAAGTTTCTGGGAGAGACTTCTTCTAGATGTCGGTGTAAATTAAAACCGAAGTGAGACGGATGTGTGAAGTGCTATTGAGAAATATAAAATAATACCTATGAAATTCCAACGACATTTTCAGTGATTGATAAAAATCTGTGATATTATTATGAATATTATGAATTAACAATCTTTTTAATATGTTAGAATTTTACTCCTATTTTCTATTATTTCATAAATTGAACGTATATTTTCTGTGTTCTCATATGTACATTCGTATTATATGAACGTATATTTTCAAGTATGCGATACAATGTTCAAATCGTTAGTTCTCCCAGCTATGAACTATGGAGCAGAAATCTGGGGTGGGAGTGGTAGGAACTATGATCGATTAAGAAAGGCATGGAAACAGATTATTGCAATTAATTCTAGGAGTGGTCCTAGGTGCGAGCAAATGCGGAGTTTAAGAGAGGTTCGGTAGTATAAGGAATTTGGAAGATTTTTAAAATGAACTATTAAGCTCTGGATAAAATAGCAAATGAACAGGCTGACACACTTAACATAGGTGCTTTAAGAGTGCAAATGCACGGACAGCGGGACAATCGTTTAACTAGGGCGCACAAAATTAACGGCTACTTGACGAGCGGGTTGGGAGACGTCTCTCGAATGGTGGGCAGATAGGGGAACGGAGATAGAAAGGCTGATTTCGATAGACTTGGCGGAATAAGAGGCAGAGATCTGGGCAGCAACGGCTGAAAACGTTCGCTGGAGTTAAATAATGTGATGCTAAGTCGACAGATTCTCCAAGGTTCGGTGAAATGAAATAGAGAGTACCAACACACTAACGTTTATTACAGAAATCAAAATAAAAGTTACAGCAAATTTCTAATGAAAATCAAATGGTAGTGAACAGATATAACTAATATTTCTTACAGGGTATATAGCGCTACCCCCTTTGTTTCAGATAGAGGGTATTGGAGAAGGTAACACTTGGATTGGCCATTTAGAAGCAAGCGCGCTCCGGGTGGCCTTATAGGAAGGGGATGAGCGCTAGGCGAGGGAATCGGAATATCAACTGGGCGGATTGAAAGTTTGAGTGACTCCTTTGAATTATGTGTAGGTCAAACGGGGCAGGCTTTCAGTATCGGACGGAATAATTCACCTAATCGGTAAGTTATGGGGTCAAGAAGGCGCCTCTTATCCTGCCGATCCCAAAATACAATTTTATCGGGAGGACGCATGTCGTTTATTTTAATTGAAGGCGTAGCCTCTTTTGTTCTGGGGTACATGTGTATACGCCGTCGTAGTAGGGATTAAACCTCTCCTCCAGACGCAATTCACGTCTCGGGATTTTGCTTGTCTCACCGACGTACGAACCTTTGATAATTCCTATACGAAGTTTTTCTACACGATTAGAATATAGAGCATAAAATAATAATTTAAGACGCAACTTAACCGCATTCAATTGTTTCAACATGACTGGAGTGGGTGTGATAGAACTAGTTAGGTTTTAATTTATTTACATAAATGTGTGACGGTTTGAAATTTGATTTGGAGTTTTAGATCATTAGGTTTCTTATGATAGATTTTAAATGAAGCGCGGAAATACATGAATGGCTGTCGATTTTTGGTTTCAAGGTAGTACTCATGGCTGATATAGACAAGTTTGCATTGCTATAAATCAATGCGGACCTCGGATAGTTCCTACAGAGGTTTGGTTATCTTTGCAGGTTTGCATTACAATGTCTTTATGGGAGGAGAAAATAGGATATAATTTTGTTAAGTGAGTTGAAACAATTTTACTTCCGTTATTTACTTGGGCGAATCACATCCTGTAGTTTTTGTCAGGTTAACACTTAGTAACTCAATGTTGTAATAAATCAAACATAATGCAAGGTGCTTTTGTACAATGTTAGAGACACTAGAAGTAGGGCCTGGAGATAATTCTCTCGAAGGAATGTAATACGATGTGTTTAATGGAGGGTCAGGTGGTGATTGCGTACAAGTGGTAGTTATTACCATACAGTGTTGGTATGATAGTATTACGACATCCCTGTCTATATGAAACCTGGGATTTGGTGAATTTGAGTTCTCAAAACATGGTTTAAGGGTCATATGAAAATGGAATTTGTGCAGGGTAACAGCATACATGGTTTTCATTAACGTTGGTAAAGATCTTCGTTGGGAACAACTGAAGTTGTGATGTCTTGGAAAGAGAGGCTGTATGGTGTTCTCTAGAGTTCGTACGATCTTCAAGAATCTTCTTAGAGCACATTGTAAGTATACTGGGTACTGCCTAGAATATTATACTTTGAAATCTGCTTCGACACTATTTGGTTTGATCAACCCATGTTTAAATTCATGTGATTCATTTCATTTCCGAATTTTGTGGGTGATAGAAATACTAATGAGACTAGTCCGTTTTATATGCGTAATTTCCTGATTCCGGCGTTGCAGGCGTAAATTTGTGCTTCGAGCGTATATAAATCATCTGATCTAATTTAACCTAATGAAAATTTTATAATTTTTCCTAGTACAATTGACGAGACTCTTTTGTTTCTATAGCGTATAGGGAGTAATTTTGAAGTTCTTTTCGCTTCTTTTAGTAGCACGATATCTCGTAAGACAGGAAGGAAGGTGGTGATTTACTTTGTCATTCAAGAATTGGTTGTGCTATTATTTGAAAGAATGTTTCCGTTAAGTAGTTTACATTGAAATGAAACATTAATTTGTGTAATTTATCTATGAGACTGCTGGGCGAGGGCGTCTGCGGTAGAATTCTTGAGTTTCGATTAATTTTCGTCATCATTCCGTCAAGCGGGCCGCGGTTTGTAACAGAACGTTATTCGCTTAGGCTTTTACGTGCGAATGTGTCCTGAATGGATCTTCCATTTTTCATTTTACAATGATCTTGTTGGTTTCAGTTTTACTACTTGGCGCTTCGCGATACAAGTTTTTTGGATTTTTTGTTACCGCGTCAGGCGGGTCTTTACATAAACAATGTCATTCATCGAATATTCATGGGGAATGGAGCTTTTTTACAGGCTGGGGACTACAAGAGCCCATTTCCTTGACTTGCATGTCTTTTGTAATTGATATATTCTTAATCGGTTGTAGGTACGAATATGTTGATCTAGAAGCGTTGTAATGAGATTCTATTGTGACTTACAAAAGGGTGTTTTTCTTAGTGTGAGTGAATGGAAGAATTGTTATAAGCATGGATGCATCCGATTATAATGTGGCCTAGATGGCTGCTTCTGTTTGGGCCTCTAAGAATCCTGATTTTTTCGAGCAGAGTCGAATTAAATCTTCTTACAGGTGAATTGACGCAGAAATTCAGAGGGGTTGTGGCATGGTAAGTCATATTATGGGACTTGCAATAATTCATCGATGCAGTTTGTTTTGAAATTCTGTACCGCTGGTCGTGGTTCTTCCTGAAGGAAATCGTGATGAGAAAAGATTGTTTTAACTTGCCCGGAGTACTGAGTATCTGTACATCTGGGGTAATGATAAGCTGACGTACTTCAGAAATTACATTTATTATAGTAACTAATCTCTTCCTCCTCTCTCGCAAATGGAAGGGTATTGCAGTGAATGAATGAGAACGGAGGTTGGGACGTGATGGGTTCTTCGTTCGGTACTTTATTCGGGTGGGCGCTCGTACTTGTTCTCTGCAATAGTTCGCAATTGTTGATAAGGTCCTGACTTGGGTCTAACGGTGCGGAGTAATTTTCTGAGTAAGATGATCGACTGTTTTCCGTTACCATTGTGATTAATACTGTGGTATGCGCTACTAATTGTTTTGTTGTAAGTCTTTGTCTTCGACATTTTCCTATCGCAATTTTGGTGCGTAAAATTACTGAGTTCAGATGTAAAAAGTTTTTTGCAGGTTCTAATAAAGGGGATTTCTATCGTAATATAATCAAAATAGACCTTGGTAATGTTCTCGCTCGGAAATTATAATTTGAGGGAGGATATTTTGTAGGTCCTGAAGTAAAGTTCTGTCGTAACTCTTTATTTTTACATTTTGTTTTTCTCTGAAAAGAAGTGGTTTTTGTAGAAATGAGCCTGGAGTCTTACCAAACGAAATAAATAATTGATTCTTATTTTGGTTTAAGGATCTTTCCGACATTCTAGCGTGAAGATAGGATCTTCTTGATTGGAATGTATCGTCTGACATCAAGTTCCTGATTGTAGTCTTTATCTGGGACTGTGCATGTCTGATTTAAGCGTCTTCGTCAATGAGCATTTAATTTCTATGCGAGAAGAGCGTCGCGACCATAATTAGTTTTGCTTTCGACGTAACTTAATCTCGAATTGAATTCCTCTAACTTTAATCTTCCACCTGTAAGGCGGGAGGAGGATTTTTCGTGAAAACAACCAACTGCAAGGGTCTGTGGTCGCAATTCTATTGTAAACCGTCGTCCCAGAGGTAAGGTTTAACCGCTTTGAATGTCAACAATCGACAATAGCTCTCTTTCGATAGTAGAGTATTGCGTTCTGCGGATTCAAAGTGCGGAGAATGATATGCAATGGGTGTGAGTTTTGCGCCAGCACGGAGCCTAAGCAAGTTTTGAGCGTTCCGTGGTTTAATACGAAAGTTGTGTAAAATTGGAATAGGCGAGAACTGGCCGCGTTTTGAAGTAGTCACTTTTCAGCTGTTGAAAGACTTCCTTTATAAGTTCGGTCTGTAGTAATTTTTTTGGCACTTTTTCAGGGCAACGGAGTAAAAGGGGAAATTGAACTGGATAATCCTATAAATTTTTCTAATATAACCTGTTAATGCCGAGAAAGCTGTTTAAATTTCCTTAAGTCGTGGTAGGTATCGATAATCTTTTATTTGCTGAATTTATCTGGATTGGGCTTTAAATACCGGTCTTGGGTACTACATATCCCGCGCAAAGCAACCTCCTTGTGCAAGAA
>BOPP01000139.1:325554-395554 GCA_017312745.1 Gryllus bimaculatus
AAAACATTGCGCGTAAATGAGACCAGAGTACATTTGCCTTTAGAAAGAAGATTGGATATCATCAACAATCTCTTTCCACGACACACCAAGAACATATGGAACGTCGAAAAGGACAACAAAGAAATACCAGACCTGAGCTCCGAAACGCCGCAAAGAAATTCTCTCCCATAATGAATTCAACGCCAGATTAAACGCCAGTTTTTTTAATAACGGCTCTAAATGTTTTAAAGACTATTGCCATTTAGGCCGAGGTTTTACTGTTCTTTAATAATCTTAAAATAATATTTCCGCTCTACAATTATAAAATCGAAAAAATTAAGAACATGCAAAAAATGTACTTTGGGCCATGACTGATGGCAGCAGGCAAGAGTATATGGCAATTTTGAGTAGCTAACCGAGACCAATGAAAATATAATAATAATAATAATAATAATAATAATAATAATAATAATAATAATAATAATAATAATACGAGAAAGTCTGTGCCAGATCTAGCACCACTAGTTTTAGTTCGATCTAAGAAAATTTTAAGTAATATATATAGACACGATCGAATAATTTGGCCACCAGTGAATTAACTTCCTCTCAACGATGTCGCATTGTTTTATAAATTGCTATTTCCTGTCTATACAATGGTATTCCTAATTACCACTTTGATTTCATTTCTATATTATTGATCTATTGTTTTCCACTAAACATATTTTTAGCATTTCGTTTATATTCACATAATAACTGCAGTATGTTATTGTCTTAGATATTGTTTGTAACGTTTTACACTATATTATTAACTTCCAACGCAGGAAGAAATATGCAGTCTCGTGATAGGTATCGAAGATTCCTATCGAAGATTAGGAATTAGTAACATAGATTTGAATATATTTGTCGCAATTTGCCGGGTATTAAAACTCGGGAAATTGCGACAAATATATACAAATCTATTTTGCTAATTTCTAATAAGCACAAGAAATTAATAAAAACTATGCAGTCTCAGGCCATGTGTGATGTGATAGACGTTTTGGTAGATACCTAAAAACCTCGGGAAATTTAAAAAATAATGAAATTATCAATTTTAACTAAACAATGCAAATATTTGATTGTGTTCTTCCGCCTATTATCATAATGAGCGTATCAGCTGATTTCTCTTCCTTAGTACATCAATGCAGTTGACGACACGCAACAGAAACTGTTCGCGAAACAAATCTTTTTTTAACTTGTTGCGCAATGGAGCAATAACGTTTTTGATATTCTTGATATGTAAAGACGTTTTTTATTGGGTATATAAACTATAATATGTAATTGCGGTATCGGTAAAGATTATTTTAATTAAATATGTCATTTATTGCAGAAACGAGGGTATTATATTTGTTCTTTTTATGAAGTATGCTTTCTACGTTTTGAAAAAACAAATTCTGTGGTTTTGGCCACTAGCATTTGTACTACTACAGGCCACCAATTATAACTAAATCACTTATTTCAGTAAGTTTTATTATAATACTTCATTGGTAAATCATGCTGCTTCAATGGCTCTGACAACAGTTCATTTAGTCACACTTATTCATAGAGTTAACAAATACCTCGTGTATAATGTAGTGTTTTGCAGAACAATCAGAACAATTGCGAACGTTATTTATTAATGATGGTGGTTATAATGAAAATGAACCTCACCGCAATACCCATTCTAATACAATGAAATGGAGCCAAAGAGCGTTGTGTTTGCCAGAAAACAGGGAAAATTAAAATGATTTTACGGCAATGTATTTTCGAATTAACAATACATGATGTCAATCATAATGAGTGGCATGTTTTATTGAGCAAAAAATGTGCTCACTTTAAACATTTCACATATCAAGTTTTTAGTATAATCTTAGTTAACACAATTGCAGAATACATGTTTAATTCAGTGTTATCAAAATGAAAGTAAAAAATGTAAACCAAGAACCAAAAAATTTGATTATTTCATAACAAAGCTGTACAACATAAGTTCTATGTTTATAAGTGACAGTTAATTAGACAATGCAAATTGTGTGTTCAAAAGAAATAATCCTTCCAAGGTGCTAATTTTTATTTACAAATCTTCCTATCGTCTTGACAGAAAAAAAATTATACTTGCTGAAGCCATGCAAACAGTCCATACCTTGTCAATCATTGTTTTAAAAGTGCAAATAGCTTTGTACTTGAGCCCAACTTCAAGCCACATTTTGAACTCTACTTTGAGGCATTGTAAGTCCGTCATAAGAGATCATTTACTTTTACACGTGGGAGGCCGATTCATATCGGGAGAATTTCTTGAGATTCACGGTTGCGGCGCGAGATGGCGCTGGCATCATAACAAAAAAGATAGTTGACGGAGACGATCGCGAGTAAGGCTGCAGTGAAGACGTATAAATTTGTTATAATAGATTTCTTAAAGTTAGTTAGTTATTATTTTAAAGAATATAGCTTTAGGAAGACAATCGTTATTCTATTTCGATTTCTTCCCATATAAATTCCTATTTTCCTCTCGTTTCTGACAGACGCGGAGCAGCGCTCTGTTGCCCCACTCGCCGCAAAACGCGCGGAAGGCGCTGACTGTATAGCGCAGCTCTAAATAGCGATCGCCGGAACGAGATTACTTTTCAAATTACACCGCACGCCCGTGCGTCCTCTGACAGCGTAATGGCACCCACCTGTCAACCGCCGCCCGCAAGCGTCGCGGTGAAGGACGGCGCGCGTGGCGCGGGGCCCTGGGCGCCGCGGAGAGCGACCGCCGTCATTGCGTTTTTACTCGGACGTGGCTCGCCACTTGGCGCTCCGCTGGCGGGTGTGAAAAGGGGTGGCGAGCTGGTGACGGCTGGGGCGAGGGTCAGGTAGAGTGGCAGTGATGGAGTGGTGTGGGGAAAGAAGGACGCAGTGTGGGGGAGCGAAGCGGAAACCAGAGGGTGCGAGAACGTGGGGGAGAGGTGCGTGAACTAAGTAGTGGTAGGTGGCTGGGGAGATGCGAATGGCGGGGTAATTAAGGATGGTGTAGCGGGATGCAGAACTGATACGAGTCTGCGTGAGGGTAGTTCAGGAACCGGAAAAGGCCAGAGAGGGGATGCGGCTAGGACGGTGGTGGTTGTGGTAATGGCGGGGTTGGGCGGGGCGGAGAAGGGACGGACCCGGGCAACGAGGCTACAGAATGGGATTGGTGCAGAAGAGGGACGGTGTGAGGCGACAACGGAACGAATACGGGGCAGAGCGAGGTTGGGGCGTGGACGGGGCGAGGACGGGGCGGAGGCAGAACGGGAATGGAACGGGGTGGATATTGGGCGGGGTCGGTGGAGAGTGTGTGGTGTGCGGGCTGTGACCGAGTGGGCGGAGGGAGAGGGGAAGGGCAGGGTGCGGGCGCAGCTCTCTAATGTAGACGTCGGCGACTTGTTAGCGGCCGCTGACTAATTAGGAAGGCAACGCAGTGCGGGTGGTGGCGAAGGAGGTGGTTGCAGTGACGGTTGACGTAGGTCTGGCAGCGACCATGACGAACATGGAGAAGGTGATTAGAAAGAGGAGGGTAAATGTCTGTGAATCAATAGGAGACATGATCATTCATGAGGCAATGTTGTGAATGTTGGGAAAGGTTCTAAACGTGAAGTTTTGGTGATTGTGATAATGAGACAGATATGGTGGTAATTATGAATATATAATTGGTCATGCTAGTGATGATAAAATAGTATTGGTTATGATAATTTGTAGAACTGACAAAAAAACGTATTGTTCTTTTTAAAGTCTGTACCTAAAATCGGAATATGTGACAGATGATATGTATGCCAACTTACTCTCTAATGTCTAGCGGCGAAAAAATAAATAAAATAAAAATCCTACGGGTAGCGCCAGTAGTGACGGCAACGAGAGACGCATTGTCCAACACAACAGCGGTTCCACGTCGATCGCAAAGTGCGTCTCCGAAAACAGCAGCGGCGGCTGCTGGAGTGCTGGCTGGGGAAGGGCATTGCCGGAGCCCGTGTCTTAGGGTGAGAGGGGTTGGCGTCGGCCACATGAATATTCGCGAGAGCGTCGCACCCGCCGCCAGCTCTCGTCCGCGTCCCCATTTGGACCTCTGCGCGCCCTCCACCCACACCGCCGGCAGTCCGTCGCGACCTCCAGTTCCGCCACCGCAACGCTCCGCTGCTCTGCTGTTTTCTACGAAATAGCTCTGGAGCTGAAAAATATTTTTGACACGTGTCTTAGATTCTTTAAATCTTACACCCGTCCCTTTTCCAGGAACACGTCTTGGGTTGAAATCTCCTTGTCACACTTGTTCTAAATATTTGTGAAGTCTTCCCTGCTTCTTTTTCTTATACTAATTAGCTTCTTGGTTGTGAGTGTGAAAATAATAATTTTCTATCAGGTGGAAACTTTCGATTTTTTTTATTTCCATTTTTCACTTATGTGTTCCTTCACTTTTTCTGCTGATTTTCGTTGCCTTCTATTATTCCTATAACATTCTTATTCTCTTTAAATATGACATTTACATGTAAGAAATTAATACTCCACATCATTATTTTGCATTTCTCTTTATTACTGATGTTGTTGAATGTATTCTTCGACTCTTCTTGTTCATTTGTGGATCATATTCGTTAGAAATAAGAGTAATGTCACAGTTATGAGCAGTATGTTTATCGGAGAAGCCTGAAATCATAAGTATTTAACGCATCCTAATTCTTAGCTTTGATAAGCTTTATTCTACAGCGGTATATTTTCAATAACGTTCTCTATCTTGTGTATCTGCCGCCTTGAAACATAAGAGTATGTGTGTATCAAATCCTCACAGAAACTTGTTACCAAGCCACACGCATTGCTTATACGAACTCCGTACTACTGCCGTACATGAATTAATGCCGTGTTGTGTTTATATTTTATTAATCGATTTTAGTATTTCAAATAAGTACTGAACGTGGACAAGTATTTCAAATAAGTACTGAACGTGGACGTTAATCCTTTTAGTAAACTTATGCAAGATTGCATTTTCAATCACATCCTTCAGATGAAATCTTCATCTCCCTCCAAACGCCCCTACTTCCTTCTATCCTCCTCTTTCCCACCTCTCTCATCCCTTTCCGTTCCCTCTTGTCTGCCTTTTTCTCTTCAATGCCTTTTCCTCTTCCACCTTTCCACGATTGCTTTTCGTATTCTTCAGCCTACCCCCGGCGACCAAAGCATCTATTCCTCCACTTTACCTCCGTTTTTTATTCCCCCACCTTCCCTTGTTCTATTTCCTACTTCACTCCCCTTTCCCCAACTCTCCTTCCTGCCTACCCTCCTCCTCACCTTCTCCTCTTCCCCCTCCACGCCTTCCTCCCAGCCGGCCAGATGAAGCGGCAGATGCAGCGGCCGGGCAGCGGAAAAGTTACCGCTGTTTTGAATTGCTAAAAGGCCTCTCGCTCGCCCGCTTGCCTGTCTCCGGCGCCGGTATGGCCCTGCGAGATGAATTGCTTGCTTGCTCTGCCTAATTTGCTTTAGGAATTTTAGGGAGTTCCAAGCGAGAAGAGGCGATGATGGTCGCGAGGAGCGACACGTCAGCTCACATGGGAGTGTTGTGGGCGACAGGAGTTTTATTATGTAATGAGTGAAAGAAGACAGTTTTCCTTGTTAGGAGGTCGAATATAATTAGAAAAAATAAATAGTATCACTATGGTGACAAAGTAAAAATAAAACGTTCATTATTTGGCATATCTATCTTCTTTTAAGGGTATTGATTTTCTCAAGAACGTTTTTAATAAAATGGTTAACCTCAGAAATGTGATTTGTGCTAAATATGAATATTATTATCCTCGATATAGTACATGCAATTCCCCTTCGGAGCCCTAAAATATTTGGCATTTTGTGGGTTAGAACCTTACATCAATACTACCATTATTATGTAACATATTTTAATAGTAATTCACGATTGCACAGATTAGCAATAACAACTTTTTCCTACGTTCTAAAAAAGTAGACTCGAGTCAGAATTCGATAGGTTTTACTTTCTACACTGTTTATAATATTTTTCGTCAAATTTAGTTTCTTGTCTTACAATTTTGTATCAAATACTTCCCGTACATAAACCGTAAAGCCTGTATCTGAACGCTCAGTAGATCTTTATTTTCAGGATTACACAATTCAAAACTACAAAGAGAAATGTACAAACGTGTGCTTTTTGTTCTTCATATTAGATCATAAAACTTCAATATATGTTCAATAATGCAAACATTTTTCTTCAGTAGATCTGCACATAAAAAATATTCAAGCAGATACATAGTTACACACTAATGTGTGTGAAAAAATGGATATTTTATGTGTTACTAAGGAAACCAATGGAACGTTACTGGTATCTGTAAATCAATTGTTTATTCTGTAATTTCGTGTAATAAGAATCTAATATTTGTACCGTGTTTTGGAGAGTTAGATTAAAATAAAGTACGAGTATTTATATTTTCTAATGTGATAAGCAATTCATTAATTAATTTGCATTATAAAGAATGTATTGAGAAATCCAATACTTTTATATCCACATTTGATATTAATTTTTTACAATGAGGTAATATCTAAAAGAATATGACAATGGCACACAAATATTGACAACTAACGGTTTGTGCTGTAATGAATAAAAAGGATTTACCCTTTTTTGTTATTTGACAGAATTAAAAAAAGAATTAAAATGTGTGAAGAGTTATTCAGATTGATTAACACATCCGCAGCAATCCGAATCCAAAATTGCTTAGATGAGGTTATAATTTAGAAAGCTTAAGGAGCAACTAACAGATTTTTATCAGTAACATAATACATAAAATGCTTCTCCAAATCAAATATTTTGCTTATAACTTACATTTTATTTTTCTCACCTGTCACCTAAATATTCCCTATCAAAAACATAGAAATAAATATACACAATGTGTGTCTCGGGTCAATATGAAAGAAAGATCAAATAAGAATAACTATTTTACTGTATTTTAATGATAATATTTGTCATTATAATTAAGTACTAATTGTCAAGATAATAATTCAGACGTACATAATGTTTTTTCACAATTACGAACCATTCCGAACCAATGTTTCTGGAATAATATTAACTTCATTTAGAGCAGGTTTAATCATGTTTTTATTTATGAATAGTAAAAATATTTCCGGGGTAATTAATTGGCAACAATGATTAGTACTTGTGGAAACATTTGTTTATTAAAAATATCAATGGTAACTTTTCTAATTAGTGACAAAATAGTTAAATTGTTGACTAAATTTCCATTCGATTTCGCCGCCCAAAGCGCACGCGACGAGGTCCCTCACGCGCCATTAGGCGAGCGCGGTGTCCTCGCGGCTGCGGGACAGATCAAAGTGCTCTCCGAATATACTTTGCGAAATGAATATTTGCTCGGGGCGCAGTCACCGCCCTCGTCTCCAAGAGTATATTAAAATTCTGGCACGGAAGAAAGGAAGCGGGAAGGTGGGCGGGGGAGGGGCGGAGCGGGCCGCGGCGCATAGGGTAACCCCCGGCCGGGATAGGCGCGTCGGAGCGCGTTCTAAAACTGAATACAAAACAGCCTGGTTCCGCTTTGTTTCGTCGGTTTAGCAGCTCGTTCCGTGCTCCGAAGCACCTACCCACTGCCATGCGGCTTCCCCAAACGCTTGCGTAGACTCCTCTTCTCTTTTTCACCGTCCTTGTCACGTGCAAGGACTCTTCCTCGAGCTGAGACTTGTTCTCTCTTGCCTTCTCTTGCGATGAATGTGAGGACGAAGGGAGGGGGCGAGGAGGAGGAAGAGAAGAGTGGTGGTTTCTGCGGTCTGCAGGTCGCGCGGGGCCCGCGCCAGCGGGGCCTTGTTTGCGCGTTTTATTTTCAAAGTGCTTTTTGAATTTCCTTCAATGTGTTGCATAAAATAGCGGAAGCACTGTTTCGGCTAGACATCGTAAAAGCGATGTCTTTACAAACGCTTGGCCTGATTTTAACATCAATTTCACTAACTTGTCCCCTCTCCCCGTCTCGCCAGTCCGCCTTCCTTTCCTTGGCGCGAGCTCCTGGTTAAACGGAATGTTCCCCCGCGGCGAAGTTTTTCAATTTCGGTAGTGGGTGGATCCCTCGGCGGCGTTATTAATTCGCGGAGAAGCGGATTGCACGGGTATCGGCGGTAACTCGTTGCCACGCCGCCAGATGGCTCTAGGGGCACAGGGGCGCTTCGCGAAGGCAGATGTTTCTGAACATCGTTTTGTTTTTCACGCCACGACAGGCACATAAATATATTAGAGTAGAAAAGTGTCTTTAGTTCAAACAATGAAGAAATATTTCAAGACACAATTCAGGCAGAAGTTTTGATCCTAAACATTATCAAGAAAATATTCCTTTAATTATTGTCTTATTTTGCAATACGATTGTTTCGATTGTACAGTAAAGATGCTTTTTAAACAACTAGGCTGAAGACGGGAGGAAAAATGACAATTCACTTACACATAGAGCACAAGGTTTGATTTAGATTGTGGCCAATTGTACACGTCGTTGAGGCCTCATGTGAAAGTTGAGAAAGTGAGCCAATCCTTAAATAGAGCCACCACTTCCTATCCCCTGTCGAGCAATGGAGGGATTTTTCTAACTTTACCAATTGTAAAGTTTTCAGGCCGCCTTTCATACGTCACTGCACGACATTTTTGTGGGGAAGGCGAATAAATTTGTCTTAAAATGTCTAACGTGCACGCACTTGTACCTTCACCTGCTAGACTGCAATACTAAACTCATAGATTGCCTTGTTACACTCTTTAGAATTATACGAATTCGTTTTCAAAACAACGAACAATACTGAAAATGACTAAAAACACATAAGAGCCAGGAGAATATAAATAACTTTATAATATTGCTATAAAACAAGTTCGTATAGTTGCGGAACACAGGGAGATGCTAAAAATACATTAATTATTAACTCTCTAATGATCAAGCACTAGTGCTTCATTTATTTTTCCTTTTATTGTCGATGGCACTTGCGAACGTTTGACGTATTTTTATCCCACTCTTTCTTCAGGGCCAATTACCCCATAGATTATTACTTGTTGCAAATACATTTATTCTACATGTCTCAATGCTACTATTGGATCACTATTGTTTCTTATGACAATTCCAAATACGTTATTAGTACGCAACAGGAATAGTTTTTTGTATTAAAGTGAACGTTGATTAAAAAGAACAGTGTTATATCACTAATACTTATTTAAATAAACGCATATTAAATAACAAAATATTAAATGTTATTCTCGAAAATGACGTAACGGTACAGTCTCTGGGAGAACGATAGTGCTCTAATGATGGCGAAAGGCAAAAGTTCGAAGAATGGCGGCCGAAACGTTGGCACCTGTTTTTAAGACGCGGCATCCCGCAGACAGCCAAGTAGCCACATTTCCTTAACATAATCTTAGTACAACAACATATACGTTTAGTGTACTTTCAAAAATATTACAACAAATATTTTAATAATTCATATTCCGTAGTGCAATGGGACAGTCGCACGCGTCAGGTTGCGACGCGTATTTTAATATGTAATTTATCATAACGCTGTTGATCACAAAAGCAAGGAACACTTTTCGCGACCTTCGCGGCTGTAGCAAGCGCCGTGGACCGCTCAGGCGACAGGGGGGCGCTTCTGGCGACGACACTGACTTTCTGAGAAATACGCACGTCGACGCTTCCAGCGCGGTAACTCATTGCCGACATTCGGGTGAGGTCGGGTGAACTCGGGTGAGGTCGAAATTTCAACCGAACTTTGCGGAGCCGTAGCGGTCGCTGATGACACCGCCATTGAAGAAACCGCGTGTTGCGCACCTGCTAATCGCCGAAAACGAAGCGAGGGAGGGCCACGTGAACCCGCGAACCAAGGAAAGCCGCCGCAGCTCACAAGCTCATTCATTCTGATGAGCGAGGAAAGAGCGACCAGTTGTTTTTTGATGAGGGAGGGGAGTGAATAGTTCATTCGAAAACAGGAGGCGAGAGCGTGAAGTTCACATTATGATGTAAGAGGCGAGAGCGAGAGGTTCAGATTCCGATGGGGGCGGCGAGAGCCAGGAAAGTTTCGTTTGTGTCTGGGGCACGCCGCTCGCCGCCAAAGGGCATTGTCGCGCACCGCGAGACGCCGACGCCTGAATGCATCGCCGCAACTCCGCGGACCGCTCCGGTGTCCGGGGAGGACGAACACCGGGCAATGACTGTGTGAGCGCCCGAACTCTAGCCCAGGACTCACGACGGGCCGAGGCGCAACCACTGTGCCGTGAGTCACACCGTCTGCTCGACGGATCAGGCGTTGCTAGAGCCCGGAGCGCCACCATGCCACCTGCCGTCCTAACCGCCTTGCGAAGTGCGAGGGGGAAGCGACCCAGCTGAGGACACGCCGCGGGCCGTGCTGTCGCCTCACCGCGTTGCGCCTGACGGTCAGGAGAAAGGACCGCTGCTTGCGTCACAGAGATCCTGGACGCCGGGGAGGACGTCGTCCTGCCTGTAAGGGGAACTCTGACCTGAATGGCTATAAGTAAGATTAGTAAGTTTGTAGAAAGACCTATTTATAACGACAGTCCTCTTCTCGAATGTAATGGACAGTAAATCCACTTAAAAAATGCAGACAGGTGTTTTAATGGAGCAAATGCCCTATCACGCATCTATCATAGAAGAGTCTACAGACTGAGCAGCCGGGGCAATGCTGGATCGGGTAAATAGGTAAACAGGTGAGTCGGGGAAGCCATCTGGGGGCCGGGTGCTTACAGTAGTACAAATCATAGTACGTCACTATAAAATCAAAAGGTATACAGATTTATTCAATGCAATGGCATGGAATATCTGAGTCTTAAAAGGCCCCAGCCGCGACAAGCTCTAAGTTCCCGACCGCACTCCCGATATGTGTGGTAATGTAGTGCATGTTAGTGCAAGCAGGGGAAAATGCATGTTAGTGTAAGGATAGGAAAGATAGGACGCAGTGCGTTACGCACACCCTGCTAGCTTATTAACTCCAGAGGTGAACTAAAGCAAATGCATACTAAATACTTGTATGGAGCCTAATTTGATTAGACTCTTTAAATATTTTTAGAGAAAAAAATATATCCGCTCATTAATATATTCATATATTTTTATCATTTATGCTAAAATATTTTATCAACAATTTTTTATATAGAAATAGTTTACGTTTGATTTTACATTAAATTTTGAATGTGAATATAAAAATTATCTATCAAACAGAGGATCGTTTGCTTGTCAATAACTGATCATATTTAGGACCCCGAAAGATAGTAATCCGTGAAATTTCTTCACGTATGTGAGACATAAGAAAGGAAACAAAGAAAGTATTCCAGCGATCTGCGGAGCAGATGGTTCGTTAATTACAGATGACAGTGAAAAGGCGGCTTGTTTGTACAGACATTATTCATCTGTTTTCAAGCCGAAGGATCAATCCGTAGTAAGTGAAACAACACCCGTAATAGAAACCTTCCGAATCGATGGAGGAATTATTAGAAAACGAATTTCTAAAATTAGGAGAAATAAATCAGTAGGTCCTGATGGAATACCAGGAAAAAAAACAAACTGGGAGGGGAAGCCATGATTCCGTACCTTGCACGCTTAATAGAGGTTACTGTAAATAATAGCAAGATTCCTCAAAATTGGAAAGAGGCAGTCGTAGTGTCGATTCACAAGGGAGGAGACAGAAGGATTGTTAACAATTACTTTCCTATAAGTTTGACATCAGTCGTATGCAAACAGATGGAACACATAATCGCGGAGTATATTAGACGAGTTTGGAATAAAACGGATTGGCTATTTCAAAATCAACATGGTTTTCCTGGGTATTCGTGCGACAGCCAGACAATTGCTTTTTGTCAGGAGATAGCAGATTCATTAGACGAAGGGAGTAGGGTCGACGCATTTATATTAGATTTTTCTAAGGCATTTGATCTTGTTCCACATGGCCTTTTAATTGCCAAATTGTCAGAAACGGGAATAGATCGAATAATCTTGTGGATAAAAAGAATTTCTTACGGGGCGCACTCAACAGTCAGAATATGGAGACAAATATTCATCGAAGCCGATGTAACCTCAGGGTCCCCAGGGGAGTGTGTTAGGCCTTTGCTATTCTTAGCGTTCATTAATGACATTGCAACTGGATTAAAATCAAAAGTTAGACTTTTCGCCCGACGATTGCATAATATATAGAAGTATTGGCTCGTCTGAGGACGAAAATGTTTTACAGAACGATCTTAAACTGTTTATGGAACTGGGTGTGCAGAAA
The DNA here is from genome assembly GCA_017312745.1 of Gryllus bimaculatus. NCBI lineage: Eukaryota > Metazoa > Arthropoda > Insecta > Orthoptera > Gryllidae > Gryllus > Gryllus bimaculatus. Next base: position 337,792 of record BOPP01000139.1, read on the forward strand.
TAAGATGGAATTAAATCCGGAAAAGAGTAAATTTATTTGCTTTACCAAGTCTTGCTCGAACGTACGCTCCAGTTATGAATTATGAACTAACGTTATACCACGTGTAAAAAAACTGTAAGTATTTGGGCTTGGTCCTGCGAAGCGACTTAGGTTGTCGGATCATATTAACAATACGGTTAAAAAATCTGGAGAGCGCGGCACTTTGTAATGCGTATTCAATTAAATAGTAGTCAAATGCCCGATCCCTAGCATACTACTACACTTGTTCGGCCAATTTTAGAATACGGAGCGGCATGCTGGACCCGTACAGAAAAGAGCAAATCGAAAGCGTTAGATAAAATTCAAAAACGGGCCTCAAGTTTGTAAATCACGGGTGCGTTGGTGACGAACGAGAAGAATGGGAGTCCTTATCTAAGAGAAGGGAACGGGCGCGTTTATGCGTAATGTATAAGACATAAAGAGGGGACACAGCATGGGCAGATATCGGTAAAAGATTACAGAATCAGATTATAAAAGCAGAGGAACCATCCTTGGAAATACGATGTAGAAAGCAAAAAAATGATGTAGGCAAGTTCTCCTTTGTGAATCGCACTTTAGTAGATTGGAATTAAACTACCTGCAGAAGAACTAGAGGCTCTTTCTTCTATATGTAGCCAAATTTAAAAATATGCTTCATCCATCTAGATCATCTCGAATAATACTGACTGTGACATTTATCTTTATTATATTTTTTTATTATACTTTTATTATTATTAATATTACTTTACTTTTATTATTATTATTATATTATTACTGACAAATTTATCATCATTGTTAATGTCATTAGCTTTGGGGAAATTCTTAAGTTATTATTATTTTTATATTGTTATTGTTATAATTATTATCGTCATGTCCTTATACAGTGAAGTGAAGTGAAGTGTAGTGTAAGTGTAGTGTAGTGTAGTGGTGTTATGTAAACTAGACGTGAATTTAGAGTTAGCTAAAAATAAATTGAAACTATGATATCGACCCCTAATTCTAATAGTAAACCTAATTGTAAATGTTGAAAATTTTTAGTAATTCTAATTATTATCATGTTTGCCACCGATCATTAGCTCAAAGCGAACTTTAATAAATCTATCTATCCATCTATCTATCTATACCTACCTATTTATCACCCCCCTATCACCCCACAACCGCACCAGCTTATTCCACTCTCTTCCTCTCAAAGACTGCCAAGTCTGATCTGGATAACCACAGAACGATAGCATTACAATTGTAAGTACATGTAATACGCGGAGACCAGAAAAATAAGTAATACGAAACGTCAAAATATGAACATAAATATGTAAGGAAAACAGAAGGGATACGTAATAAATATTTACAGTTAGATATATTATGTCATATTAAGATATACTAATTTTATTAACACATTTACATAATATGAAATAACATTTAAAAAATATTTCCTACACAGCTTTTAAAGTAATACAAACGTTTTAACAATCATTTGAAGAGCACAAGTTGCTGCACACTTTACACCATACCACTTCCCGTCAGCAGTAAAAGCTTCATGTATTGCTATCTAGAACAGTAGTTTAGGAGCACGTCGGCGATCGCCAAAGTTTCTCGGAAATTAAGGTTAAAGGTCACGAAACGCGGCGTCAGTAATACTTTTGACAACTAGAAGTGAAAATGATCTCAGTCTCTGATTCGAACTTCCCGCCACTGAGAACTAAAGCAGGCGCGCCGTATTGTGAGAACATTCAACTGTGTCTTCATGTGCGTAGCGCACCTCGCTTTGACAGCACTCAGTAATAACGAAGGGAAAAATGCTGATTAAAAAAATACTTCTAGTGAAATGTGGTGATAAAATTGAAGAAAACTCACACAATAAAAAGATATTTTATGAAAATAACAAAATATGAAATATACGTCATATAATACTAAACATGTAAAAATATGTAACAAAAAATTGTATGTGTTAGGACGGCGACGATTCGCAATAATCAGAAAGACAAAACAATTACATAGTAATATGTTGTCATTAATCACTAAGCCGGTGTCCTCCTTTTTCACGAAGCAAACCCCATTACTTATGTCCTCACGACTAAGGAACGCCATTTAAACACAATTCGTGAACATGGAAATGTATCATTATTGCAAAACTAAACAGTTTAAAATATTAGTGTTATAAAGCCCCACTTATATGTCATAAACTTCCCACCTATTCCGCGAAATCTTCTAAGAAGAGAAAGCGAAGTGAAGGTTCTCGACCAAAGCTGCGAAGTGAAGGTTCCCTCTGCAGGACCGTGAAGTTGGCACCGCTACCACAGCGAAAAACACTGAAACCATTCGACCTTCATATCAAAACGATATATCAACCATTCGTTTGTACCTGGTTTGTATCCGTTTGTACCACACATTTTTCCACTACACACATTTCATAGTACCACGGCAGACATTATAATATATGAACGGAGAAATCGAATAGGACATTTGTTACACATCGAAAAAATTGTTTGAAGTAAGTACCATTAAAATAATATACAAATTGGTGAAAAAAGTTAAAAATGCAGTGAAAATGACGTGAAAAGGTAAAAAATGAGCTATTAGTAAAAATCGACCGAAAATGCAAATAAATTACACATAAAAATGTTTCATTTTCTTTCGTCATAACATTACGTGAATTTGTACACTAAACGGAATTGTTTTAAAGTAAAAAAATTACATTTTAATTAAAAATCCGCCCCTTAGTCGTGAGTGATACTCGTACATACGCTGCAGCTCTTCGGCTTTTGCTATAAAAAAAGTGGGCAAAGTTTATGAACTAATTTATTACCTAATCTTAACGAATGAAACAAGAAGGCACTTTGCCAACCAACCTTAAATTCGGCGGGCGCCTCCGTCGAGGAATATACGTTGCAGTGCCGGCCGCGGTCGTTCAGGGCTGGTTGGCAAACTGCTTTTCGTCGCCGCCCTCGTTACAAGGGATGGGGAGTGGAAGGTGGAGGCGTGGGCCGCACAGGTGATTGGGGCTACCCTACGGGGCGAGGCAGTCGGTCGCTTCCACTTGGAGGTGGGGAGGTCTGATGGCGGCGGGGGCGGCGGTGGGGCACTCACAGCGAAAGTCCTTCATGTTATCCACTCTCTTGATCTAAGAGTCGGTAGGGGAACATGGAAGGACACTGGCTGAGGCGTGGCGGTGAGGTCGACCCCCTCTAGATTCTCTTTTTGACAGAGGACAGGCACAGTGACGCCTCTCTTTTCTCAGCAACCTCTCGCAGTGGCTTTGCTCGAGGTCATTACTTCTAGGCTGTCCGGGTGACGCCGCGTCGTTGGCAGATAGGCCGACGTTTCGCCTGTCATGTCGCAGGCTTCTTCAGGGTAGTGACACAGTAAAGCTCCGCCTCCGGTGTCTATCTGCCAACGACGCGGCGTCACCCGGACAGCCTAGAAGTAATGGACTCGAGCCGCGGAAGCCTACGTGTACATTTACTCGAGGTCCTTAAAGTTAGCGTAGCAAAGTTTACAAAAATTATTGAAATTAAACACAAAATATAGGCATTTTTTACTCCTATTTTTTAAATTTCTTAAGTCGACAACTTAAAAAGTTGAAGAAAATAGCTTTGTATCTTAAGTGTTATACGTAACGTTCATATGTTTCTAAACGGGAAACTAGTAGAATTATAATAAATTAATTACAATTAAAATTCATATTTACAATTCTGTTCTAGCGTCTGTCAGAACGTCACCTCCAAGCAATCAGCTGAAAACAATTATAATACGTTCATTATATGACCACTGAGTAGTAAATAAAAACAGCTTTCACATATTATATGCCCTACTTATGACCTACACTGACGATAAAAATAAAATTGAAATGTATCGAACAGATTCAATTTAGTATTAAACAAATAAACGAATAAAACGGGATTCGTCAATTAAATTCATTATTTTGCTTAAATTTTCACACAAATTTCATTTAAAATTGCATCAAAAGAGATGAAAATATGTATAATATTAGTTTGTTGTACGAAGTTTTATTTTCATATAACTGTTTCAGAAAACTTCTTTCTTTTGTATGTTCAGAATTCCTAAATAACGTAAAAAGATAATGTTCTTCAGTTTAACTTCACAATACACTCAAGTGATTTCCTGAGTACATTAACTGGTTTCTGGCATAGTTAACGGTTATACTGGGCTTTCATTTATAATATATTTCATTCTTCATTGATAGAAATGACAATTCAGGTAGAAATATCCTGTACTATCCAAGTACAATCTATTGAGTATGATTTCATATTTTTACGGTTGCAGTTACGAGAATGGTGGTACAGTTCCTGTGCATAGCCCGCCGCCAGTCTGTATCTTCATTAATTGTTTGGTACAAACGAAACTTCAGATGGAACAGTCCGGTACTCAGCAGGTAGAATATATTGAGAAAGATTTCTCATTTTTTAGGTTGCTGTGATAAAAATGGTAGTGCAGTTCTTTAGCGCCTCCCGCCGTTCCATTCATATGGCTGTATTTTCACTAATTTTATGGGACATACAAAGATTCACGTGGAACTAACAGGTACAAACGAAGTACAAACGATTTACAATTTTCTCCATATTTCTACGAATGTGGCGGTGCCAGTGTTAAGTTGGCACCACCACAATAGAAAGTGATGTATCTTGTAAGTGTTTTTGGTACAAACGAAAGTTTTTGCTGCACAAACGAATGTTTTCGATGTGGTGGCATTGCCAACTTCACGAGCATTGCCTCCGCGTTTCACGGCAAGTATCGAGTAGCGTTCGATGGGAGCTCCGAGCGCCGGAAATTAAATTCGCAAATCAGAGAGATGGACGCTGCCGTATCACAAAGGATGGATACCGGAATGAAGCGATGTTGATTTGAAACTATGAATTTGTTGGTGATAGCGGAATTAATTTGCATGGTTGACGCAGGGGCAGTCAGCATCTGATATTCTTTAACTTAATATAACGAAAAGCTTTTAAAAATAAGAGTTTGTAGTTTCAACTATACGTACGTGAATACTCGCTGTGAGCCGTTACCAGTGAATTATAGATTTCAGATTTTAATTTTACAACACAGCAAGGAACTACGTAGCGTTCGTAAGACAGCGTGCGTAACATCCACTAATGTTGATCTAACCTGTGCATTAGTTTATTTCTTAATCAAGCATTTATTAAGCCAAAATTCACGTACATTTTGCAAGTTAGTTCGCATACCCAAACAAAACCGACATTTTCAACGACGCCACGTACTTCCTCCTTCATCGAATCTGTCTCGACGCAGTTCCATGACACTTGACACCTTTCAAAGACGCACTGTTTTTGAACTTCCTAAGACTTAAGCTGATTCCAATTCGTGTAACATACTACGTTGGAGATAGAGGGAGAAATAATTTATTGTTAATTGCATTGTGAATTTCTTTGGTAGCTTAGTCCCTTAAGAGAAGTACTGTTCTATCCACGGAGGGGTTGATGATCCTGCTGGAACATTGAATCCAGCTCTGATTTACGCGTCGCGGCCGCTTGCGGGCTGTCCTCCAGATGTACCCACCTATAAACAACCGCCCGAATCGGGTAATCACTCTGCTCAAGATAGATCCCCCAACTTGTGGCAGAGTTCAGAAAGTAAGTGTGTGTGTGTGTGTGTGTGTGTGTGTGTGTGTGTGTGTGTGTGTGTGTGTGTAAGAGAAGAGAAGGGGCAAGAAAGAGTAAGGAAAGATCTCGCAATGTGTACTTGTTATAATTTACTTCTGAACGGAATATGCAGTAGTATGACTCCTGATTTCAAGAATTAATGTTTTAAGGTGAGTTGTACTCTTCACAAGCGGCGGCGATGGTGTGACGGCTAGCATATAGGACTGTTATACCGAAGTTAGCGGGATCAAACCCGATCGAAGCCGTGAATTTTAAGGGCAAAAAAATCCTTCGTACGTCTTCCTTCGGAGGGGAAGTACAGCCGGATGACCTATGTTAGTGGATTTACTTGCATGTAAAGGATTCTTAAGCCCAAATGACGCCTCTGAGCTAAATTAAAATCGCTTGTTTTGTCGTCCAAGAAATATAGGTATTGTGGTGAGTTTTCGTTGGAATTTCCAATGAAATAATTATAGGCGTCGTCATTGCCAACACTATTATTAATTAAAAATCAGCTTTCGATGGCTTAGCCATCATCAGTTTTCTGCTGTATGGAAGCCACAAAAACGACTACCAACGTAGTGATTATGGCTAAGCCATTGAAAGCTGATTTTTTTCACAAATAATATTGTTGGCAATGACGACGCCTATAATTATTTCACTTTCGTCCAAGAAATACCTTCTTTTTCCGCCAGTTGGTGAAAAGAGCGTAGCGAAATTTGCGTGGTCAGACGGAAGAGCGGGCCTCATGAGCCGAGTCGCACCACGTAAAATAAGGCATCAATTCAATTCAATACAATGCATGCATGTTGATCGTTTTTATTCGTGCAGTTGCGATTTTTACTTTTTACAATCACGTTACGTAACATTTTCAGTAGTAAAATTAGCTAGTTGTATAGGATAGTTATATCAAGGGGCAATCTTTGTATTCAAGTTGGTTAGAAAAAAAACTATTGACCTTCATCTACCGGCTAAACGTTCAAAAACCACTTGCATACGAAAGCTCTTATTTTAACAGTTTTAATAAAACTATTCTCTTAAAAAACTTTGATGATATATCATATGCAATATTATTAATATAATTGTTCATTGCAGTTACCAGTAATTAAAAAAAGTCTGTGCCACGTTCGAGCACTTTTCCTTGACTGTACGTACAGCAGAAAGAGTATAAGTGTTGTCCTAACTACAAAAATATATGATGGATTTTGGTGGATAAATTCCTTTTAAGTGCTACTATCACGAAAAATGTTTTTGAGTAAATCCTCCACAAGCCGACATGTATAGGTCAGTGACGGATCTCACCGTCCAGCGCAGGAGTGATTTCTGCTATAAAACATTCACTACACAAACGCGATAACAATTGATGTACTCAGAAACATCAATCAACCGATAACGTTTTCTACTTACTGCATTTGACCTACTGTCTCCACTCGCCAATTGATCATCAGTACCCTAGAGCCCCCCAAGTAATAGAGAAAATACAAAATATTACATTTCATTGAGATTCTTAGTTCATTTTATTCCGCATACATACAGAATGCTAACGCTTTTAATAAGACAGTTAACGAGAAGTGTGCGAATGTCAGCGACTGCTGTTCATAAATCCGCGAGCACGGCTCATTCGGAAGATTACCCGTCAGCAAGACGTTAAATGAGAAACCAATCCCTCGCGGTGGAGCAGCCTGCCGGTCAAACGAAGGGCTTTATTTTCACATTTCAAACTCGTACCGCACTGCTTTGTTTCCACCATTCTGTCCCGCCCTCGCCGCTGCGCACGAAGTGCAAGAGTGCCTTCGATACACTGGAGCTGACAAGTTTAAACCGGGGCGACGCGCTCCGCATGGAGCAAGAGCTGGAAAAAAACTGTCTGCTGGTGGAGGTGTTGGGCACGGGCAAACGCTGAGTTGCTCTTTCCAAATGGGCACGAGAACCCGTTGTGGACGTTGAATATGATAGAAACGTGTGGAGATCCAAAGTACTGGAAATGCGTGGCATATCGAAACTTACTGTTATTACTTAACAACTATTTATAATTTTTAAAGAAGTGCATGACATCATTTAACGAATTAAAATTGAAAGTAAAATACAATGAAAATCACGGCTGTAACATTGGAGGTATAGGATAGGTTCTAAAATAAATTGCGATTTTTAAAGTTTCAGATATTTTAATTATAATCTGAATTGAGCAATATTTAAAAATGATTTCTCATCTCTTCGAGCAAAATATTTTTTTTTTAAATTCCAACAATTTTTTAGAAATATGTAACTGTCACAGAGGTTTCGGCTGGCAACAGGTTGCTTTGAAAGGTATCGAGGAGAGTTGTGCTCGAGGCCTTCCGGGCGTTTGGGAACGTGACAGGAGCGGCGGCGTGCAAGGGGGCGAGGTGTGGTGTCGTGTGGCTGCGTGCCTTTCGCGAAGTGTGGCGGGAGATGCGGAGGCCGCGCAGGGAGGGCACCATTTGAGACATGAAACGGGACGGGGGCGCCGCTCGGCGCCTATTCGTTGGAGATTGGGTCTCAGGCACCTCTCGAAGGCGTGGAGCGCAAGGAGCGAAATGTCCAACTGCAGCGCGGTGATACTTTCCGTTTGAATCATGTAATTTTATCCTTCCGATTGGTTTCTTTTACAATTGTAAATACACAAAGCCCTTTACTATACTTGGTCTTTGGGTTAAATGTATTTAATGTTATTGCAATACATGGTATTTCTATTTGCAGATGTGTCAAAATTTTACTTATATTCTTAAAATCATGGTGATGTTTAAATTTATTTTATTCTTTCTTTTGAAATCATAGGTAGAATAATTACTTCTTGTTATCATAATGTACACAGAAGAGAAAAATATCTAGAAATATAGCTGAATGTCTGATATAAGGATGAAGCCATATTGTGAGCTATTTTATTGCAGTCTCTCAACATGTGCTTGAGAACTTTCCGTAAAGGGCCATGGCATTGGAATAGAGCAGGATTGCCGAAAAAAGTGGACTTATCTAAGCTACATTACCATAGGCAGTCGTGAACAAGCGAAATGAAGCAGGATCCAAGCCTAATATTTCAAGGTCAGTTCTGGGAAGACTAGGTTCGTACGTAGAAAGAGCGCTTTAATCTAACATGCAGATAACTATTGCGATAGTTTCCTCACAAAAACAGTTATGCATTATAGAAATACATAAACCAGGGCACCTGGACCAGATTTTTGAGACCCAACATTTTTAGATATTTGAATATTTCTATTTTCATTAAAAGGGCATTAATACTTAAATTTATTAATATTTTCATGTTTTTATCCACAATTATCCCCACTTTGTAACTATTTTATAAGTGACATCTATTTTAGAACCCTAGGCCATATAGTAATAATAATAATAATAATAATAATAATAATAATAATAATAATAATAAGAAGAAGAAGAAGAAGAAGAAGAAGAAGAAGAAAACGAAGAAGAAGAAGTATCTGAAACAGCATGTTGCAGCCCTTGGGTGCCGTTTAAGAAGATATCATAAAGCAATGAAACGAAGACAACAGAATGCTTTATATTCATGCCACCAGAAGAAATTTTTCAGGCAACTCAGTGATCAAACAAAGTTGCCTGAAACGGTTCTTAAAAGCTCCGAGATGGAGAAATATTGGAGTAATATATGGAGCATCATCAAGACCCATGATGATCGAGGGTTAGCACAAGAGAAAGGGAAGTGTTGTCATATACCTCAGATGATCTCCTAATATTACACAGAGAGATATCTTCAATTCAGTCAGAAAGATGCAGAATTAAAAAGCGCCAGGTACTGATTAGATTAAAAACTTTGGTGGAAGTATTTCCCGTGTACTCATGATCCATCTATCATTCCGGCGTCTCTCTGAAGGAGTTACATTTATGATAAGCAAGTCTAGTGATCCTAGGACTCCAAGTAACGATGGATCTATCACATGTCTACCCACAGTATATACGATTTTTACGTCTGTGCTAGCCAGAATGATGTATACCCATCTAAAGGGCAATAATATTCTGGCACCAGAGCAAAATGGTTGCAGAAAGGGTGCTCAAGGTTGCAAAGAATTACAGTGTTGCAGTCAAGTTAAGGGAAGATAGTGTTGCAGTGAATCAAGTTAAAAAAGACACCGCAACATTTCTGTAGGATGGATTGAATATACCAACGCCTTCGACTCGATACCACATTCGTGGCTTTTGTATGTCCTTCGCCTCTACAAAGTAAATTACCGGTATGTGAACGTAATCCAACACTGCATGGCAACTTGGCGTACAAAGATAAAAGTCTCATTCGCTAGAGGCAGCTATACCACCAAGGAACTGAGGATCAAGCGAGGAATTTTTCAGGGCGATAGTCTTTGTCCCTCATGGTTCTCGCTAGCTCTAAACCCTCTCAGCAGACTTAAGAGATTCAGGGATTTGATATGAAATCACCAAAAATCGCCATATCCTCATTAATCATCAGTTCATGGACGATCTCAAGTTGTACGCCAGAGATAAGAATTAGCTTTCCTCGTTGCTTGAACTTGTAAGTCCTTTAGCGACTCAATTTGTATAGAGTTTGGCATTGATATATGCGCTGCAGTGCACGTGAAAAGAGGGAAAGTCCTTGATCCTCACAAACTGATCCTGATGTGTGGCACAAATATCCAAGAACTTGGACAAGAGAATACCTATAAATATTTAGGCCTGAACCAATTTTGAGCACAAGTGAATCGCAGATGATGTGTGATATTAAAAATAAAGTTCAAAGAGTGTCAAAAGTCAGTAAAACTCTTTTAAATAGAAGAACCTCATATCAGCTATCAACACTTGGGCAGCCTGTCTGTGTCTATTCATTTGGTGTTCTTCACTGGACAACAACTGCACTGCAGGAGCTTAATCGAAAAGTTATTCTTACTAAGTATCGAATGCACCATCCCAACAGGTCAATGGCAAGACTATACTTACCTCGGAACGAAGGAGGTAGAGGTCTTCTGGATTTTGAGTACTTGTGTGCGAAATAAATCAGCAATCTTCGCAAATACTTCCTTCAGAAAACATCCTTCAGACAGTCATGTCCTTCAGACAGTCATGCATGAAACAATTTGTGCCATGGACAAGAATTTTACTCCATTGAACCTGAATCAAGCGGACTCTGAAAGACCATGTATCACGAAAGAAGATAGACTGAGTGAGTGAACCCAGAAACGTTTGCACGGCAGTGCTGAACTCAAAGGAAACGCCGTGAATATGGGATCGACAGTTTCCTGGCTAACAAAATCTGACCTCTTTGCTGAGACAGAAGGCTTCGTCATTTCTATTCAGGACGAAGTAACCTCCATTCGCAATTACCAGAGGTATGTAATTGGAGATAAGAGTGTAGAGGACCGCTGCCGTCTTTGCAATTAACCCGGCGAAACCTTCCAACACATCATGGGCGGGTGTTCTGCTTTGGCACAAACAGAATATCTAACGGCACAAAGACGTTGCTGCGGTTGTCCATCAGGTCCTGGCTGCAAAGTCGGAGATCATACAGATAGAGGTCCCATACTACAAGTTCAAGCCGGATTCAGATTTGGAGTCGAAACGGTGGATGCTCTTTTCGAATGAAGCAGTCCAAGCAGCAGAAGAAACGAAAATATCAGGCCTTCGCTATTGAACTGAGCGACATGTAGCGCTTAGTATCGGTTGAAGTAGTCCCTGTTGTCATCTCTGCAAACGGGCTGATCTCCGAAGAACTCATTTCATCGTCTGCCTTAAGAACTGGCACATTCAAACAATGCAAAAGGCTGTTCTCCTGAGTACTGCACGCATCGTTAGGAAGTTTCTGTTGATATAACTGACCGCCCGAGTTTGCAAGCGAAGCAGGCACCTTCGTTCTACGAAGGTCCCGGTGACTGCTATAGACACCTTACTAAGCAAGAGACTTGAAGAAATAATAATAATAATAATAATAATAATAATAATAATAATAATAATAATAATAATAAATTAATAATAATATGCCTTTATTGATATGGCGAGGTTGGAGCCATCACGCCCGCTCTTTCGCCTACCCACCACAAATATACAAATTAGTCTAAAAAAGTAATGTAATCTACAAAATGTAAATGTAATATAATCTACAAGTGGTCAGTAGTTAGTTGAAAGTAAACATTATTTAAAGAAACTTATAAATAGAAAACATAGTTAAATATATTCAAAACTGTTACAGAAATGTGTTTGAAATAATTTGAAAATGCATAGACGAAGATTAAAACGCAATTTGAATTAAGTAAGATATTATGTGTTTTACACATCTGCGTCCTGGTATTCACTTCAAGCGACTGTGACTTATTAATACAGAAAGGCACCACTTCACCCGCCGCTAGATCTTGGAGGAAAACCCACTAGTCGTGGAAAACCCACCAGGTAGGCTGCATCCCAATACAATGGAAACTAAGCTAACATGAAGTAACGGGTCTCTGGGATGGTTATCTCAGCTGCTATCCATGCAGCACAGGGTCGTTTTTTGTTTAAAACTGACTTTGCTTCTACAGATGAAATACAGTTCCATACAAAAAGATATTTCAATATTAGTAAATTTTACCATTTCAGACATAATTTTTATCTTTTCATACATCATTTTTAACATTTTAACAATATATAAAATTCGACAGAATTCAATAGACCACATTTTAGTTCAATCGTCTAAAAACCGTAATTCTTTAAGTTCTTCTTTAATAAATCCTATATACACTTATCACATATTTTTAGTTTTAAAAGATTTTTATATCGTTTTCTTTTAAACAATTAGCATATTGATTAGGTAAAATTACACTTAACATTCGAATTTGTTTATCAATATATGATGTAGGGTTCTAAAATAGAGGTCTCGTAAAATAGTGAAAATGGGGATATTGTGGGATAAACATATGAAAATATTAATAAATTTAAATATTTTATTAACCTTTTAATGAAAAGTGGAAATATTTAAAAATTGACAAATTGTAGGTCCCAAAAATCTTGTCCAGGACCCTGGTTTATATATTACTTATTTTTGTTTTACTAATTATATGATAATGAATTTCACAAGATTAATAAACATTGCAAATAACATGTATAATCAGAAAAGTTGTTCTGCTTCTGCTGATTTCTTTTGCAGGATTTTCAGTGCAAATTTTGTTAGCTTGTTCTCGCAAATACGCAGCGAATAATGCACGAATAGCAACAGATATCGCTAGTTTAGTGTGGTGCGGCGAATAGCTATATCTTTTGCTATTCGCGGCGAACACAAGTGAGAAGAGGTTGTGTTCCCAGGAATTCTCGGGAGACTTTTTTCCAGGCGTGATGTCCTTAATTTAGCTCTTTGGCCAGGCCTTGCTTACAGAAATTTTTCTCAGCCGCAAGAACACATTCTTGCTAGAGCTTTGCATTCTACGAAAAGCAGTCGACTACCCCTCGGGGGGGGGGGTCTTTGTTGGCGAGATTTCGGAGGAAGACAGAGAAGGTGCTTGCGAATCCCGGGCGGGAAGAGCCGTCGTTGCCGTAGGTCACGGGTAGCACCCGGCGCACGGGTAGCCCGCTCTTTGCTCACTCAATGAACAAAATTAAGACGCCTTTCGACCCCCCACAGGTACATTTTCCATCATCACGTTCGCCGTTCATATTACCGGTAAAAACAATGTAATAAAATTAGCAGGGCGAAAATAGAGTTTGCAACTATTCAGCACCGGCAGAAATTATAAAATTGCAATGAAGAGGAATATCTGGAAAGGCATGTTTACTTAAGTACACATTTATGTATAGATTAAAAACCTATATTTTATTAATAAAATGTGATATACTGAAAATATGAAGCATAATAAATGTAAAAATTCAAAAAATCGCATTCAGCTATAGTATATTTTTAAAAAATTATAAAGACGTTTCGCATACTTGATTTAAAATTATTTTAAATAGAGATAGAAGAGAAGATAGAAAACAGAAAATAAAATACCAAGCAAGTAAAATATAATTACACACTAATTCAACAGAGTATTGGACTCATCCAAGAGAAGTCAGAATGCCGTAGGAATTCGACTAGAGAAAAATCGTATATATTTTACGGGTGTTTCGTTAAAAACACTGTCAAGCCAACTACCAACGTAATGAATAGTAAACTTATTTAACAATATGCAAACGATCTCTTTCTGATACGGAAAAATTACCTCAGGTTCGGAATTTCGGTGGCGCGTGAGGGGAGCGAGTACACTGATCGCACTTGAACCGCTGTCAGTGCCTGTTCGGAGTCAGTCGGCTGTATAAAGCGCTCAAGCGTCCACTGCTAGATGGTAGGTGAGCGGGTGATTGTTCTCGAGAAAAATGTTGTTCTAACAGGAAAGCAGCAAGACGCAGCAATTTTCTGCAAGGGCTAGGTATGTGCTGACTACGTATGTCTCTTTCTCCCTCCTCCCCACACGCGCCGCCATTTCCATGCAGCCATTTCTTGAAATTGCCCACTCTTTCGATGCGCTATGCTCGGCGCCCCAGAGGGAGACCTGCCACGCGTGCCGCGCCGCGCCACAGGGCCAGACGGAGGCGGTGAATGTGCATGCCCCTCCGAGAGGCCTCTGTCACCGGCTTCGCAAAGTAGGCCGTGCATGTGCAATGGGACGTCCCCCGCGTTCGCACGCATTCGCTCCGACGGTTTGGTAGTAATGTTGCGTTCTTTGCCTCTAATTCCCTCCAGAAGGTGAGAGCGGTGCGCGGCGCCAGCGTCAATGCGGAGGTACGTAGCTAAGCGCGTAAGTAAGCGCGGAGGTAAGTGTTACAGAAGCGTACCGGAGTTAGTAAAACCTGAGTTTGTATAGGTTTATCATCAGTAACACCACGAGTGCTTTCGAAATTGTCGATAAATTCCCGACTCGCGAAGCGGAGAGACTGTACCATAGAATTTCCAAATCACGAATGGTATTTAAAAGGACTATTTCACGAGTGAAAATATGTTTAACAGAGTTCCAAAATGCACCAAATATTGAAAATAACCTAAAGCGTATGTTAAAATTAGTGTTGTTGTACATACGCCATTTAGGCTACATCGACATAACGATCGATGTATACCGCATTCTAAGATAGATGGCTCACAGTTTGTGATTGGCCAGTAGGTAGAAGCGGTAAGAAAAATTTAATTTTTTTAATTTTTTGCGCCAAAGTAGCCACTTCTGACGCAGTGGCTAAATTATGAAGAAGCAAGTTGTCGACAGTTGCATATTAAATAAATAAAATGTTGGTAAAATAACGTCATTTCTTCTAATCACTGAACCAGAAATTTTACTTGTTTACTTACCGGCATTACAAAAAGCTTCAATTAACTTGATTTCCTCACAAGAAATATAGAATGAGTTATACGGAACAGACAAAATTCTATTATGTTGGTCTCAAATTTTGAACTATATCTTTATATGAATGAGGGGAAGAATTCTGACTCACCTTACAGTCGATCGTGGGCGGCACTCATAGCATCTGTAACAAAACAAATGAAGAATGATTTTTCATAAATGACCGGCAAAAGGCATAAACCATGTAATTGAACTTTTGCAATGCAAAATATCGTTTAATCAAGTAGTTTGAAGCAATTTTTTGGGAAAATTTTGAAAATGTCCTTGCTGTTTCATGTAAAATACTCCCCAAAATTAAGACAACAGATTCAAATTAAAGAGCCCCGAACTAGACAGTTCCGGACTATTCGCGAGTCGCGTGGGAAGGTGGAGTAAGTGTCAATTGTGTCGAGACGGATGTCGGCCAGGTATAAATTCCCCGCTGCCGGTGGCCGCGAGTAGTAGTCAGTCAGCAGGAAGAAGCAGAAGTAGTAAGTAGTCAGTCCGTCAGTGTGAGCATGTAGTACTCTGTCTGAAGTAGACGCTGATCTGTGACGTGTGCATTGCGGTGAACAGTAGGTTAACAGCAGTCAGCAGTCTGAAGTCTGCAGTGGAAGCTGAGCTGTGAAGTGTGCATCGCGGTAAACAGCAGTGCAGTGGACCCTGGTCTGCGCAGTGAATTGTGGTGTACGTTGTTAATTGTGGTCTGCGGAGTGAATTGTGGTCTGCGCAATGGACCGTGGACAGGGTATAGGACTGTGCGATAGTGTTGAGAACGGAGTCATATGTAAGGAAAATAATCAAGTGAAGAACACAAGGAATGTGTAATACATCTGTAGATAAAACAAGTATATTAGTGTAACATTAATAAATGAAATAAACGTCTTTGTTAAATACATGTATGTTTAATTCATCATGGAGAAACGTTACTATATATATATATATTTTGTGACGTACCTGGGAAGCGGTACTTTCACGACAAATAAATTATGCAAGGGACCAGTACATTTGTGAACTGGGTCTCAGGAATTTGGCGCAGCATAGGAAGATTGATCGTTATAAATTCTTTTGCACATCTAATATTTTAATGATCAGAGAAACACATCTTTACAAATAGTAGCCCGCGCCACCCAACGGTCAAATCGGGGGCGGGAATACGGCGAGGCGAGCGACAGTTAGTGGTGCGCGAGACGGCCTCGAGTGAAGCACGACGGGCAATGCTGCGTCCAGAGATTTATTGTCGCTGTTAAGTGCAGTTTCGCCTGAGTGTGGTCCGCTGAGTGGGAACCAGATTTTGATAAGGATTAACAATCAGATGATTAGTGGAAGTAGAATTGCGCACCAGAATGATAAAAACCAATAAGAACAAATCGTGTGGCCGTGGCTCGTGTCATATTCCCCCCTGTATAATATAACAGTGGGCATACTGTACGGACATCCGCGCAAAATGAGAAAGGTCGCTGGAAAAGACTAGAACTGCGGACGAACATCATATTCACTGCGTCGTGTCGTTTCCAGTACCCGTGAACATTATTCGACTGGCTGGAGGGTGGACCGGCGATTCATCGCCGTTTACGTTGGGCCAGAGGAGTTGTCGCCGAAGGAGGGCGAATTCCCGCTGGACTTCGGGCGAACAGAAATTGCCGAAGACACCGCCGCGTTGCCACGACGGCCCGGTCGCCTCCAGAGGAAGCAGGTGTAAGGGTAGCGTTGACGTGCGCTGTTTCCAAGCCTGCGCATTGGCGAATTTGTAAAATAGTGCTATTGTAAACTGTGTTCTCTGACATTAAAATATTTAGATGTGCAAAAGAATTATAACGATTATCTCCTATGCTGCGCCAAAGTCCTGGAGACCATTCACAGAAAATGTACTGACCTTGCAAATTTATTTGTCGTGAAAGTTACTACCACTTCTCCAGGTACGTCACAATATATATATATAATATATATAATATATATATATATTAATATATATATATATATATATATATATATATATATATATAAAATTTACAATTCAAACGTATGTTCAATTAAAGAAGAAATGTTCAATAATATTTGTTCCGCAGTTGAATTGTAGAACAAGATTTATCCTCTTTTTTGTTACCAGTGTTTTTCTGCCGAAATAATGAAAGTGTATTATTTAATAATTTACTCGAGAAAAACAAAGAGTTTTTATCTCATTTTATTATTATATTAATCTATTTCAAGACACTCGATGGATTGGTTTAAAATATAACGACCTTTTTTTGTTCTATTTATTTGTGGTATCACCGTCAAAGCGTTACTGTTACCATTTATTTTAGGTTAATGATTCTCCTTAAAATTGTAATGTAGTGCTATGTGAAACTGATAGAAATAATAATTAGTGTTTGTAGGTGTGTGCAAAACATCTATAAACAATTTTCTATATAATTTCGGGCTAAAAGAGAGTAGAATTCATGAATCCATTAGAAATCGCGCTTTAAAACGAAGCTTATAACACCCCATTGAAGAACGATTTATCTGTTAGTACATCGCTGTAGATTAAATTAATTCCATCATTTCCCTTCTTAATGTAGTTCCGAATGGAAAAAGTTTTGTTGTAGTTTTGAACCACTTAAAACAATGACATCCATACCACGCTCAGTAAACGCGCTCCTGTTGGGAATGTAACTATTCTAAGTGGTGCATCAAACAGATTTTATACAGGAAAGGAAAATTGCAGAATTTTCTGGAGTATGTTGCGAATATAAATGCAAGCGGTAACTTACCGTTTCGCTGCAACACACTTTACCCCCAGGCGTACATCGGAAACTGTACGTTTTAGGTATTTAAGAGTCAGTTTCAAGCTTCCTCCTTTTCGTTCAAAGTGGTTCTCTGATGAAACTTGAAACTAAAACATGTTACCTTTTTGAACCTTTTATTACGTTACTCGAGAGTTTTACTATTCTAGATATCCTCGCAAAGTTGGTTGGGATGTTTGAAACGTGTATAACGACAATAAATACTATCTAAGCTTTTATAATGAAAAATGAAGTTCACTGTCTGATATTCTGAGCATTTTTTTTCGCCCATCAATACCCTATCAGTCAGAGGGGAGTTTACAAGCCACTCACACACCGGGCACCCGTTGCGCACCTGGCGCGTCTCACCATATGTTGTGCCACCGCCCATAACACACTCCCCCATCGGTCACCATACCCCTTCGCCCCTCACCATTCGCTAATCCTCTCAATAACCACCACTTCCCCTCCGCACACGATGTACTCACCCATTGCTAATCAGCCATTCATCTGCCGCTCAACGACCTCTCGTTTGTAGAGTACCTACCGGTCAGAACAAATTGCTCTCAGTATCTGCCACCGAGTATTTCCTCGACTACCGATCACGTACTCGCTCATTTGCCACTCATCCGGCGATTGCCCGCATTTTTCACTTGCTCTTTACTCCCCACACTCACGCCGCCTCCGCCCTCCCACTTCTCACCCGCCGCTTAATATTCTCTCACACCCCGAGTTATTAGCGTACATAACCATGATCTATTTTTTACCATTAAGAAATAAATTTTCTACTTTTTTATTACCGTCGTCTTAAGTAACCAGACTACCATTGGTAAATACTATATTTCATAATTTGAAGCTAGTTGTAATACCATACACTTTTAGTAAAAGTCTCATTAGAGTTAGTTCATCAGTTTCCTAGAATATCGTGATTTCGACACGTAAACGTTTTCTCTAAAATGGCTTCAAATGTTTTCTTCAAAACTTTCCAACAGATTGCGTTATTGTACAGTTTAAGATGACATAGAATTGATTACTGAATTCATTTGTTTTCGTGAAAAATTACACAAACGTATTTTTTTGACATCTCTATCTATTTCTATCAATTTGCAAACTCTATTGCATTTGTGACTGGAAGTGCTGTTAGTTTTAATTGAAATAGTTTTCTGTGAAAATAGGTGCAAATTTCGATTTTTCAGTAGCATTACAATAATTTTCTTAAAAGCAGCTCCAATGTTTTCAATGAAAATTGCCATTTCGTACGAGGTTTTACTCTTCTTTAATATTTGTAAAGTATATTTGTTCTCTAATATATTCGATTCTACTATTATGAAAGTAGAAAAAAATAGTAAATTTCATAATAATGGGCGGCGATAGATGCCAGGTCGCTAGAGTGGCAAATCCTAATAGCTGGCCAAAACCAATGGAAATAGAAAATAATGCGGGAAGGTCTGTACCATTTGTAGCACTACTAGTTTATTCCAGAGAGAGAGGAACGTTATCGAATTCAATGATTTTGTGATCTGCACATGTACAAAATTATGTGACTAATATATTAAGTCAATTTTCAAGTCTACATTTAGCTTTTTGAGTTATTTACATCACTATATCTTATATATATCTAGTGGTGCTACAGAATGCCACTGACTTTCCCACATTCGTTTTTTATTTCCTTTGGTCTCGGTTAGCTATTCCCTTTTGCCACACATGCTTGCTAGCTGCCCTCTATCGCCGCCCAAAGTACATTTTTTTCTTAATTTTTCAGTTTCTTAATAGTAGAACGGAAACATTAATTTAAGGATATTAAAGAACAGTAAAACCTGGGCGTAAATGGCAACATTCGTTGAAACATTTGAGTCGTTTTTAAGAAAATGGCGCTTAAGAGCTACGGTAAATTCAATATTAGGAAGCACTTATTCAGAGAAAGTTTTTGAATTTATTGATTTATTTGAAGCACTTTAACTCACAAAGACAATAGTGCTTTCAAATTGCTGAAAATGTGCATATTAATGGCGTGGGACATCTTCCAAACAAAACATTTGTGTAATTTTTGAAAAAATAACAAAATACCCCGAAATGACCTTTACGTCATGTTAACGACACACCACGTAAGTAATAATCGCGTCTTCGCTTAAATTACCCCTGTGATTGTGAAATATCAACCGGAATTATTACTTGAACGTTATCTCGAACATGTAAATCAAATTTCCCCAAGATGTAGTGAATGCAAGCCCAAACATGAGGAATAACGTTTTAACGATGTCTTACTAGACAACCATATCCAAATCAGGACATAGACCAAACATATACTTGCTAGGAAGTCTTTTATCTATTAAAGTGTTTGAAGAGCGTAACGTAAAACGTGATTAACAATCAAGTGACCAGTAACATGTGATGTGTAATACGTTGCAATAGCGCAGCATTGCCTTTTGAAGTAGTATATTTTAATATTTTTTTATTCTATTGCTTAGAGAAATAGTTTATGCCCCGGATTTTGGGTGTACTAAACAATCAATAATTTCCTTTTACAATCTTCAGACCGATTCATCTTCAAACATGGTTCTTGGTCTCAATAACTTTCACTTGTACTCTATCTATATGAATTCATTTCTTTTTCCACTGGTTATGTAAGGTAATTGTTTATTTTACACGATAGTTTCGTCAGTACTTAAGCTTTTAAGCCCAAAAGGTGTAACTCCATTTTTTGTTCTTTTTAAAATTAGATTGAAAATCGTCTTAGATAAGTGGCAATCTATTAACAGCACAAGGGTATATCTGAAAGTTAACATGGCAATCGTGTACGTAGGTACACAAGTTAATGTCACCGGAACCATCGAAAGTGAAAAAGTGTAGTTGCGGCTGGAACGTTTTACCTGCAACTGATGTTTTCTCAGTTTGCTGTGAACATTCAATCGGTACTGAAATAGTGAACCATTCCCGATTTCTATTTGAAGATTATTTTATATTTTGTTATAAATCAAGATGTTATAACTTTATTTTTACTTAGAAAACATCATAATTCCATGACTGATTCCGAAAATCACTTAGAACGCCAAGTAAGAAATAAAGAAAAAGTACAAATACTAACATATTCTTCGTAAAATATTCGTAATAATTGTAAATTTATTTGAAAACATTTATTTACCGTAGAGAAATTATATATTTTTCTGTTTTATTCGTCAAACACCAACAAAATTTAATTTTTATATTGATATGGTCGAACGCGCACCTTTGAAGTTGCCGCCGGAAAGTGGTTCCGGCGCCGCTCAAGGGAGGGCGCCGATTACCAACGCCGCAGCTCCGTCACGCTCGGCCAGGCCCCGGAACCACAGAACTCACCCTTATCGGGCAGCTGGCCGGCGGACCTTCAGCCCTGGCGGGCTATAAGAGCGGTGCCAGGCGAGTGGCCGGCAGAGAGTGTGAAGTGCCGGCCTGGAGTGTGTTACAGAACAGGTTACGAACTCGGACTTTTCCTGCGGTGAATCAGTGAACATTGCAACGTTCCCGGTACATCTCCTGGAGTATTGTTCGACCTGGCTTTGTATTAGTGAATCTCTGTTGGCTTATGGACATAAAAAAACAGTTTCTAGAAATCGCTGTTCTTTTTTTGGATATAACATATATCATAAAAATACACCACATATTTTGAAGACTTTTATTCTTCTCTCCGCGTGGATTATTACTGTAACCAAAAAAGTGACATACATTATTCTGCAGAGGAGATAACAGCGAAAGGTCACATATTTTTCTCCAAGTTTCGCAAGTGCTTTCCTTACGTTCACATTGAGTGTCATCTTTTGCTCTTTAAGACTCAGAGAACAGCAATTTCATCAATTATTCCAACGACGCAATGTTGGAGGACAAACGATGACAGAAATGGAGGCAGTATCTTTCCAAGGGACAGAGTTCGTTGCCAGCACCCCTTGATTTACGGACTAGACTAGAAGGATAACCCTCATCCCCAGTTAGCGACCGCCCACAACATTATCACCACAGTCTCCACACTAACAGCATTAACATTCACTACATTACTCGGGGTATCCCACTTTCCAATCATTATCACAAAAAGGAAAGTCATCTTTACTTGTTTTCATTACTTTTGTGTGTGCTTTCGACATCAATCAGTAACAATGAACTTGATTGCAAATTTTGGAAATTAACCATCTCCCGCAACGACTCTATTACAGGACCGTCAACACACCTCCCTCCAAAATCATCAGATTACATCACGTCCCAAATTTACCCATGTGTAAAGAGATAGAATGCAAACTGAGTATGACGCTAATACCTACTCCCATCTCCATTCCAATGGCTATCAATACAATCTTACTCTTAATCTTAATTACGAAGTTCGTAGAAGTAAATTAATAATCCATCGTCGTAACTATCATGGCCCCCACCCGCACACTGCGCAACTTCCGTTCTTTTCATTCGACAAGTCGCTGTGGCGACCACTACCCCCCTCCGCATTGCCAATCACATCCACTGCCCGGTTTCTACCATCCCTCCCTCTGCCGCGTTCTATCCGCGCAACAGCGCGAATCACACACGCGCACACTTGCCGCAAATCCTTCATCTCCTCCAACGTCGACTCCCTTCGAGCGGCGGCGATGGTGTAACGGTTAGCGTACTGGACTGTTGTATTCAAGTTGGCGGGTTCAAACCCGATCGAAGCCGTGGATTTTTAAGGGCGAAAAAATCCTTCGTACGCCTTCCTTCGGAGGGGAAGTAAAGCCGGCTGGCCCATGTTCGTAGATTTACTTGCATGTAAAAGATCCTCAAGCCTAAATGACGCCTCTGAGCTAAATTCAAATCGCCTGTTTCTCGCCCAAGAAATACCTCCTTTCTCTCCTAGTTGGTGAAAGGAGCGTAGCGAAATTTGCGTGGTCAGACGGAAGAGCGGGCCTGATGGCCCGAGTCTCGCCACGTAAAATAAGGCAAATTCAATTCAATTCAACGTCACCACTGATGACATCTAAGTCAAAGTCATCGCTACTGCCCCGGCGGAAATCTCCCGCCCACGCAGCACCGATCCTGCCGCCACCATCGCCATCACAGAGTGAGTGAGTATTGATTACATACGCGTTCTCTACTAAAGTCGTTAGTCAAAGTAGTACAGGTTAATTACCGGGAGCTGGCATTGTTCCCTTCCACTGGAATATGAGATCCTGCATAGACCTATACATTAGCTTGAGAGGCTTTTTCCTTTTCAGGTACCTCCCCCTCCAGGACACCGCTACAGACAGAACAAGTTCTAAGCTCCCGACATGTGTGGTAGTTTATGCATGTAATTGTAAATATGAGGAAGGAGAGAAACGGTACAGGCGTGAAGAAGAGAAGATAGCGCGCCGCCCTGGCCCGTTTGATAAGTTACTGCACCGGCATTACCCTTAGAGAAACCTGAAAAAACTACTGATCAGAGCTGCGGCTAGTAGAATTCTTCTCCAAATCTTGATTTCCACCTATGTATGTAGGCCTGACTCGGAAATCGCCCTCCGTTGACTCAAACTATAGCTTCTCCCGGTCAACAATTCCACAGAGGCAACCCCGTTGCCGCTCATCTACCTTAACTCTTCGCCCGCGACGGCCTCTAGGGCCGCCACCACTGTCATGGACAATACCGCTACTGTCTCCGTCCCCACCACCGGCGCGTCGTCCCGTCGCCGGGCTGGAGAGAGGTTGCTAAATTGTGCTAAGCCGTAAGTCAGAGGGATTTGGACCACAAGGCGATAATGGCGCCCGAGGAGAGTGCGGCGGAGGCGGTGTCGCGACGAGGTCATTAATTTCGTGTTATTGATTAAGAGGCGAGCTAATGCGATGACACTTCGCCCCACAGGCAAGAGGCTGCTGCAGCCACGATAACAGACGTGTTGTCGCGATTCAGAATTGCTAGTCGATCTATTATCGTGAATCGATTTGTTGGCTTAGAGTATTGAGTCATTTAACGAGGAGGTATTTCGAGAATTAAGTGTTTGCATGTTCATCGATACAAAAATATTAGAAAGTGTACAGAAAATATTTTAAATTTGTTATACAAACGGGAGATTTTGCATTTTGTCCATTTGTGACGGTAATTTTCATGGAATTGATCTAGAATCTTTGCATGATACACAATAATATTACGACACGAAGTGATGTTGATATTACACTACTCTTTCAAAGGAAATGAAACAAAGAGTAACTGAAAAATCACATCCATCGCTTGTTTCAAATGACTAGCCAAGCGTAACTTTCCAAGCTTATAACATTTTTTTAAATGGGAAGTCTTCTATAAATATTATGTAATTCTGGCTTTGAAAACGATCAAAAGGAATCAAACAAAAGGAACAAAATTAATCATTTCTACAAAGCATGTTTTGTATGGCCAGAAATAATTTTTGCACACAATTATTCACAATGGGTATGTGTATTATAATGTTATTTGAACTTTATAAAAACATATTTATTTCTTAAAAAATGTTAGGAATGTATTTTTTCATTTCAGGCAGGTCACTTTATGAAGAAGAAATATATATACTATTTCTTTCAAAAATGCGTTCATTGTTACCAATTTTTAAATTAGCATTGTAGTACTAATTTTAAAATATTATTGTAATCGCACGATGTTTTAGTTTGTTTTTAAATATTAGTCACTTTATGTTAAGTATACACATTATTTTTTGCATATTTCTCGCCCTTTGTTCTCCTCAATATTCCACGATTTTCACATCTCATCCCCTATCCTGCAGCGATATTTCGCCAATATCACTCTCATTGACATTTGTTCGAGGAATGCGCTCGAGACATGATGCAGGCTTCTTAATGAGCACTTTAATCACCTTGTCCTACATCTTTCCTACAATCCAAACAATGCGCGATACGTAGTATATCGCCGCGCGCTTGCGTCCGAAGCTGCCGTAATTCGCGGCGTCTGATTTATGACGGAAGTTTGTCCCGTCGCCAAGCGGCAGCGGAGCCGTGTGAAGGAGACGGTGGCACTGGAGACAGGGGCAGTGGTCTGGACGGTGGCACTGGCGGTAGAGTGAGTAGTGTCAGTGACAGAGGCGATACCGTCGGTGGCGGGGCAAGGGGTAAGACTCTGGAAGATGGGGAGTGGAAAAGGACGAGAGGGGAAGAAGGAGGGGACGCGGAGAGGGGAGGAGCGGTTGCGCGGGTACGTAGAAGGAAGGGAGAATATGGAGAGGAACGTGGGTGAGCTGAGGAACGCAGAGGGCAGGAGAGAGAGAGAGAGAGAGAGAGAGAGAGAGAGAGAGAGGGGGGGAGAGAGGGGGAGAGAGGGGGAGAGAGGGGGAGAGAGGGAGGGAGAGGGAGGAGAGGGGAGGGAGAGGGAGGGAGAGGGAGGGAGAGGGAGGGAGAGGGAGGGAGAGGGAGGGAGGGAGAGGAGGGGAGGGAAGAGGAGGGAGAGAGAGAGAGAGGGAGGGAGAGAGAGAGAGGGAGGGAGAGAGAGGGAGGAGGGGAGAGAGGGAGGAGGGAGGAAGGGAGAGGGAGGGGAGGGAGGAGGAGAGGGGGAAGAGAGAGGGGAGGGAGAGAGAGGGGGGGAGAGGAGGGAGGGAGAGAGGGGAGGGAGGGAGAGAAGGGAGGGAGGGAGAGAGAGGGAGGGAGAGGAGAGAGGAGGGGAGGGGAGAGGAGGGGGGGGGAGGGAGAGAGAGAGGGGGGGAGGGCGAGAGGGGAGGGAGGGAGAGAGAGGGAGGGAGGGAGAGAGAGGGAGGGAGGAGAGAGAGAGGGAGAGAGAGAGGGAGGGGAGGGAGAGAGAGGGAGGGAGGGGAGAGAGAGGAGAGGAGGGGGGAGGGAGAGAGAGGGAGGAGGGAGAGAGAGGGGAGGGGAGAGAGAGGGAGGAGAGGAAAGAGGAGGGGAGAGAGGGAGAGGGAGAAGAGGAGAGAGGGAGAGAGGGAGAGAGGAGAGAGGAGGTGGAAGGGGGAGAAGAGGGAGAGGGGGAGGGAGGGAGAGAGGGGGAGAG
The DNA here is from genome assembly GCA_017312745.1 of Gryllus bimaculatus. Classification (NCBI taxonomy): domain Eukaryota; kingdom Metazoa; phylum Arthropoda; class Insecta; order Orthoptera; family Gryllidae; genus Gryllus; species Gryllus bimaculatus. The sequence goes on from BOPP01000139.1 coordinate 363,455, forward strand.
AGGGAGAGGGAGAGTGGTAGGAAAGAGATAGCATTGGGGCGGCGGGTATACCGGGGCTGCACACTGAGTCAACAGAGGTGGTGACAGCTCCGCTTTGAGCCATTGTGTTTCGCTGAGGACGCTGCTGTCCTGTTCAATGGACCTCAGTGGCTGAGAACTGAGAGAGGAGCCGGGGGACGACGGTCAGACGGGAGTTGAGATGCTGGAGCCGTAGGTGTGGCAAGATAATATCTGGAAAGAAAAGGCACCGTTGACGGAGTCTCTTACTCTCCTCAAGAATGAAGAAGCATGTCGAGGTTGCGCCGCGAAAGATAGGAGATCCACCGATGACTGATTGTTACTGATTCCGGGCGCAACAACTACTAAGTTCATTAGCCCCGTAAGAGTAGGACAGCAGTTTTTGTGTGGGAGGTGGTCTTCCCCCGATGGATGGCAAACTACCGTCGGCTAGCGGAGTTTTCCCTAACCACATATCTTTCACCAGCGAGGTACCGCCCAGCCGAGACAAGCTCTATGCACCCGGCCGGTCTTCCAGCATGTGTGGTGGTGTAATGCATGTTAGTGTAAGCAGGAGGTAGGGATAGGAAAGATAACACGCGATCTATGGCACGTTTGTTAGGTTAGTGCTCCGGCATTCGCTTGGTGTTGATCGGAGAAATCACGAAAAATTGTCGATGAGAGCAGCCGCCTCTAGAATTCTCCTCCAGGTTCTCCCCTCCAGACTGTCTGAATTCGAACTATCTGACAAGCTAGCGTCGAAAACCCTAACATCGACGGGACTCGAACCTATTACCTCTCGGTCGCAGTGTCTGCAGTGACCTCAGTTGAAGGGCGGAGCCATGTCTACACCGGAATGATCCACCGCGAAGTTAGGAAACAACGTGTGTAGTGGAGAGAACATGAAAAACTTGTCATGATATGGAGAAGAGATATGAACAGATACATTAAAAGAAGACAGGGCAGATCCTATCCTGCCTTTTTATTGTTAAACATCGACGATTGGAATTACAATAACTTTTTTCTAGCATGCTGCTGCAAGTGCATGCCTTCGGGCGTTCATGACAACATATAGGTACACGAAAGAAATATGGCACAAAAAACTTCAAAAATAAGTGTTAAATTAAAAAAAGCATAAGTGTTCAGATGCAAATCGATCTCCGACATGAATACGGTAAACCATGATCAATTGAGAATCATGAGAACCATGAAAATCATGTACAATTAGTATGTATAGTATATATATTAGTACACGTATTATTAGTTCTGGAATTTCACATTCTTTGTTATACCGTACAAAATATTTCAACAAAACCCTACCCAAGTATATAGATTTAACATACACAAAACAAGAAGAGACGAAGTCGGGGATATGAATATAAATTTACCTGCAATTCTGGTAAATACAACTTACAATCCCATGAAAAATAAAAAAATAACCGATAATATTAATTATAGTGATGGTGTCACAGATACAGACCTTTTGATTTATTAGGCGAAAACCACACTTCCTCATAATTTTGAATTCAACTTATTATACTTCATTATTTTGAAAGAACTATAAATTTATCATTTATAGTTCTCGATACCTATTAAAAAGCGTATGAGGCGTTAGGCTTGACATAATGGTAACTGACACTTCGTTAAGTATTGCAATGTGTACTCGGCATTTTACAATTACAGGGACAAGCGAGAATGCAAGAGAAAATAATCAGTGCTATTAGTTGCCAGTTCTTGAAATCTATTGACGTATGAACCGAGCTACTGTCTCTTCATCAGAAATGTCATTTATCTTGATTTTAACCCAAATTATAAATACAAATATTTGCACAGTCTTAGATTACAAAATACTGAAAATATAACTTAATTAACAAGTAACCTCTAGAAAACGTCACGTTAATGGAAACTAAATATTGTGACACAATTAATACAGTTCAAATAAATATATTTAGTATTTTTAACAATTACATGAAAAAAACGTTGTTTGGAAAGAAAATTGAAAGTCATATTGAAAAGAAGACGTCCTCGCCCTCGTTAATAAAGGGTATAATTTTACGTATGTAATAAATGGAAAGTGAATATTGCGACCATAAAGAAGCAAAGGCGGTAGAAGTTAAAGGAAATCAAAAGAGTAGAGAAACAAACATTTGCGGGATGATCACAGTGAAGGCGAACAACAAAGGGCGAGAAGGCGAAACTGTCGGATCCGTTCATTGTACTGAGAGTGGAGCCAAAGAAAAGATGAGTTCTACTGGGTTCCTTGGTTGATAGCAGTGGTGCACTTTGAGTACACGAGAGGGGTTTTCATGATGAAACAGAGTAGGAAAGGATTGCCCACCACAGTTGGATGAAGAATGGGGGAGAGTTTGTAACGAAAAGACATTGGAAGAAGTAACGATCCTAGGCTAGTCGTTTGTCGAATGAGATTTAGATATTCAAATCAGAAGAAACTAGTAAAATGTGGCGTCGCCAACACTTTTAATTGTTTTAAAAATAGTTTCATGTGTTGAAAATGTTTAAATTCCCAGCTTTTTTAAATCTGTTCATTCAGTATCAGGGATTTGACTTACCAATAAATTCTAAAAGCTGATAATGTTATACTCCCGATCAAAAGTTCCCAACTCCCAATGGCATTGTGTGTTACATCTATAGGGGATATGAACTGGTCTTATTGAAATTTCAAAATTATAATCGCCGTAACCAATACTTGCAGGATTTGATTTTTTCCTAATATGCACAATTAACACAAATGATAAATACACATATTGTGATCATTCACAATTAGTTCCGAAAATTGTCGTAACATCTTTTACAAATACATTTGATTCTTCTCCGGATATTCTTAACACTTACATATTTTTCTCCCTTAATTTTTGAAGAGATTGGAAATTAAAAAACTTAATTGTGTTCACTTCTACTGCTGCAATTGCTCTATTAATATTTTGTATGCGAATCTAGCGTTGCATACAAATAGAACATTAAAAGGTAACTGTTATGTGTGTTTATGTGAATAAGGTGTTAGTAAAGTTTAATAAACATAAGTTGTGGGTCGTATTCATTAGAAAATCGGTATTTTCACTCTTATGTAAGAATGTAAAAGTGAGAAGTCGAACATAACGTTTTTTCATTCTCTAGCATAACTCACAATTTGTTTTTTTCCGTATTCATTTGAAATTCGTAAAGTTTATTCCTAGGAAATACTGTTCGTAGGTTTTCGCAAATTTATTTTAAAAAATACGTTACTTCGAATCTAAATTCCAATCAATCTGCAGAACGATTTACTTGGAACTTCAATTATTTACTTAAAGATGTAAACATCAGTCTTGCCAACATCGTGTAAGAAAATTTTAGCGTATTTTGCTGAAAATTGTTGGGTCAATGCCACTTACATGGATTGATTTAGGCGTTTGTTTAATTCGTGTCATTATCACAAAGATGGCAGCGCAAAATCACAAAAAAAAAAACACAATTTTTAAAATCTATTTGAGTGTTCATGGCTGGATCCGAAAAGAAATTATCAGTTCCCCATCAGGTGATCGAGACGGGTTGAATGACATTTCATACGTCTCTATGGGTGTACGGGAAGTGGTCTAGACGCCAGTGACAGAATCTCACACAACCGCACACTCGCACATCTGCAAACTCAAGAGTTTTACTGGAATACTGTGTACTGATTGTTAGAAAAATCAAGGTGGAGCCAGGAATATTCTATTATTTTCAACATATTAATCATTTTGTCACACTGCAGGCAATATATATATATATATATATATATATATATATATATATATATATTATATATATATATATATAATATATTGTGCCGCTATAAATACCATATATTTTAGTACTAATAAATGTGTTCATATACTTATTTTGGAGAAAGTGCTGGACAATTTTCTCTTTAGTCCCCTTAACATATGAAACGGCATTAATGGCCTTGTCAGTCATACCCTTTTTATAATGTGTGTTTTATCATTTATGTTTTAATCATTACTACCTTTGAGCCTATTTACGAGTTTTGTAAATTGCAAAAACGCAGTTTTATATAAAATGGAACATTGAGCGCAGTCTTCCATACACAAGTCAGTACTCGTCACAATCTACTTTTCTCCCAAAGACATTACTCTGACAGTAGAGACCCTCACAATTGCTGAGCTTGAAGGCGAGGCTCAGAAGAAACCTATGACTGCTTTCGGAGGACAAGCAACGCTAGCATGTCGTGAGCAATAAGCACTGCCCCCGGACGGGCACGGTCAACACCCGGTCCCCCGATGGTCGTGCCGGAGATGGATGGAGCGAGCGCGGGTACGGCGGGGACGGGCGACCACATTGCGCGGAATACCACGAGCGGGAACGGGGGCGGGGCTATAGCGGGGCGGGGCTGCTGTAGGGATGTGGCTGGAACGAAGAGGTGGACGGTGACCGGTAAATGGCGGGACGGAGGCGAGGGCAGGTGGAGCGAAGATGAGACGGAGTGGAACGGGGCAGGGACGGTTAGGGAAGGGACGAGGGTGAGGGCAGGGGCGAATCTGACGGGGCGACCGCAAGCACAGCGCCAGGCGAGACCCGCGCTTGCGCAAGTAGCTGTGGTGCCGCCACCCAAGAAGACGGGGTTTGTTGCGTCACTGGCGCCGGTGCTCACGTGCAACCCACGCTATTGTGCGGCGGAGGCAGGATGGTGGGGGCGAGTGAAGACGGGATGGCCGCGGCGGCAGGATCCAGCGGCGTTGAACGTCCAAGACCTTGAAATATGATAGAGAAAGTTCCTATCTTGCGAATTCAATCTTTTTCTTTCTTCATTTTGTCTCCTCTTATACGTACTCCAAACCTTGATATTCGTTTTGCAGAATTTAGCAGACTGGAGATATTTTACCAAAGATACTGCAGACACAAATATGTGTAACATCGCGGCAGAGCAGACAGCGGGCCGCAAGTTGCGATTGGGCATATGACCTGAAGGTCGGAGGTCGAAGGTCGGAGAAATAGTCATTTGGACGAGGACGATGCGCCGTTCCAGCAAAAAGGTAGGTAGAGAGATGGAGAGGCAGACAGACACAGGCAGGCAGGCAGGCAGAGGTCGCAGCCTGCAGGCATGCAGGTTGCCAGGCGAGCAATAAGGCAGGCAGAAAGACATGAAGGTTGCGCAGTAAGGCAAGAAGGAAGACGCCGGCAGCGTCTCCGTTGTCTCGCAGCCGCCGACCACTCGGCGCCGCGTCCCACGGGACCCCTTCGGAAATCCGCGCGCGCAATGCGATTTATACGGCTCGCGGGCCGCCGCCATCTCACACTCGGTCCGAATGAACGAAAGGAGGGAACAAGAAAATACTCCAGGTACCCCAACCGTGCAGTAATCGCGCAGGAACTCCCTGTCCCCACGAATTTTGTTTTTCCCTTTAATGTATTTGTCCTTCGGAATCATGTACTTCCAGTACTTTCCTAGAAACATACATTTGAAATCATTTTTTCGTTTCAGTTTGATCCGTGCAGCGATATCGGTATTATCAGCAATTGCTGTCTCCGCATATGGTATATGAACTTTGAAACATTTCTTCATACGTACAAGTTACACAATGGGTTTTCCGTTATTTTTAACTGCTCATGAATGTTTTTTAACATTTCAGAGCCTTTTTGAAGTAGTACCTTTTATGCTGAAGTTTATTTTACTGACTTATTTTGCGTTTATTGACTTCTTTAACCTCTTCAACGAAAATGAAACCCATACATGAAAATAATGTCCATTTATTGTCCAACATTGTTTTGTATTCTATGAAAAACTTACTTGGAAATAAAGAAAATGCTGTAAGCGCATTGGACATAGTTTCTGTCTATAGTGCGAAGTCTCTTTCACAAACTTTACGATAGAGTTCGCGGATAGCAGCACTTCCGGATAACACTTCCCAACTGTAGCCTCTTTCGAACTGCAACGGTTGAGACGTTTACGGGTATGAAGGGTGCAAACCGCGACAAAACGTTTTTGCTGAAAACCTTTAGATTTAAAACTTACTAGATCATTGAACACCACAAACCTGCGAATCACCTTGTATTTCTGGACGTTTTACAACTTTCGTTATGTATTTTAGTAAGTATGATGTTTTTCTTACGGTAAGCCGTCTCCTCACTTGAGTTTAGCGTAGTACATTTAAATTACATAGTATTAATTTATCTTTTTCTTAAATGTTTCTTTTAAAGTGTGTTATGCCTAATGCATGAGATGACTTATTTGATGTTATAAAGAATTATGTTAATTAGAGGAACATATTGCACATTTTAGTACGCAAATTTGTTAAAACAAACTGTAGCTATATCACCTAGCAGCTTGATGCCAAATTACAAAAGAGGCCATGAGGCAATCCTTTCTCGAAGAAAAATAAATGATGGACCTCACTGACACTGCCGTTCGCTATTATTTCTATGAACGCACAAAGATATTTGAACTTGTTTTATTAAAATTATTTATAAAAATATATCATAAATAAAATAATATTACAATAGTTTTAATACTTTTACAGATAAAAGATCAATAAACTATTTACTTAATTTAAAATTTATTGAACTGATATTTAATCGTAGGTTACAACGTAAAAATTTCCGTCCGTTTCGAAAAAAATATTACCAACACTACCATTTTAGTATTACATATCTTTGGGAGAGTGCGATATTAAGCGTGTTGGCGAACACGAAATAAAGCATCGACTATTTAACACCAAACCCCAACCCACGATAAGCCGTGCAATAAACGTCTCGATCAAACGCCTTTTTTATACCACACCACGCCTTCAAAGCCACACGCGCACGCATACGCGCACTCACGCACGCACGGGCCCCCAGATGCGCTAGTGCGAGCATTTGCGCCAGCAATTCGCCACGCCCCGGGCGTAATAGCACTCGCAGGAGCTTCCCGGTGAGCTGCTACGCTCGAACGCAATGGCGGACACCTCCCCTTTCCAAGTTGGCTCACAAGAGCGGATTAGCAGAAGAAAACTAGGCACGTGCTAAGTATCATCGCTGCAAATACCCCCAATTATGATTTAAATAACTTTTTATATTAAAACATTAACATAATATTGGACTGTTTTATAGATTCAAAGCAACCAAGCAGAGAGGCGACGGGACACTTTTTAACTTCCAGGACCACATAACGATTTAACAGCCAGCCAACTGTTAAGAACAAACAAATGAACTGTAGCTAATGTGTCAGTAAACTTATTCCAAGAAATGGTTCTGCTTTTTTATAAATGATTTAAATATATGATTTTATTTTTTTATATGATTAAAGCTATGATATAGTATTACACATAGTATCCGGCAACAACACATATAACAAAAGTTTTAGTGTTTACTCAGTGTTTTATGTTCAGTTTGATTACTTACTTAAGTATTTCAGTATTATCTGGGGGATCATGGTTTCCTCATGCTTAACTTCGTAACAGTCGCGAGCCAATGTCTTTCCAGCATTCAAAGATCGGAAATAGGGCAAGGGTTAACGCTGAGTCCCAGAATTAATTGCAATATAAATTACGGATTTTTTTGTATTTAAGAACCAATATTACATTATTTACTAATATCATAAACTCACTTTCTACAAGTTTGTGTTAAAAGATTTTCAGATTTTAACTATGATAAGGGTATAAATATTATGAATATTTTCTGTACTTTCTGCAGGGACACTGTACGGGTCATTGTTTCAAGAAGACGTATTTTTTTTGAAAACAAGTCAGTTTTTGAAGAACTAGTTTCACATTCACTAATTTGATCTGATTGCGTAACTGTTCTCTGCATCGGAAGATACTAATATAAGGTTTTAACGTATTTAGGAGCAAGTCTGGCTGTAAGAGTTTGTTTCCACGAAGCGAATGCGGATGGTGACAGTTCAGATTGGTTTGTAGAATCTAATAAGTGCCAGTCCAAATGGCCACGATCGTTACGTCAGTAGTGCCACAGCGATCTCGGGCTGAAAGATCGCGGGTTCGAGTTCTGCCTCGCCAATGGTTGTATTTGTGTTCGTCCTTTCACATCGTATCACCACCATATGATGTCATCTTCACAGTTTCCATAGCGTTAAATGCAATAGTGGTCGCTAATAACCTACATGTTGATGCGACCTTAAAGAACAAAAAATCTTATTAAGGTTGAAAGAACCAAATATCATTTAGGGCACAAAAAGGTTCTGGTGATAAAACGTTCTAAATGTTGAAAGAGTAACTCCTTACCTAAACAAATGTAGATATTTTGTTAGTATTCACACTTTCCCAAAGGCAATTTCAGTCCTGCATAAACATTCAACAGCATTAATTCCCAACATATGATAATATAAAATATTCACATCCAACTAATATATTAAAAACTATGTTGCAAGCATAAATTTCGTATCAATTAGTCTGCATTTTAAAATTATTCTATAAAAACCACAACATTTAACAATCACAACAATGTGAGAATATACGACAAACTATTACTGCCATGTGTCAACACCCGTGCAACGCAGTACTGCCGAACAGGTGGTAAGTAAAATGGTAAATAAAAAATAAATTAATTAGAAAAAGGAACGCTGGTATTTTTTGTTGACACCATTCATAGACTATTAATGTATTTTTCTGGCCCTTTCATTCGGTCCTGGCTGTCGAAACGGATAACTCCTAAAGAAAGACCCAAACGCGCCGATCTGATCGTAGACATGCTAATGACAGGTGATTTGTGCACGTTCATTGCCTGTTTTTGCGTGAAACCTGGAGACAATCAAGCGATCTAGGAAGTTACATAAGCAATGAAATCGTAAACAAAGGCGGAGGTACGGTTTCTGTGGTCTGAAGCATGCGTGAAATTGGAGAAAGAAAAACAACTAAATTAGAAAACCATAGCAAGTAATGAAGTTGGAGAAAGAAAACGAATTAAAATAGTGATGTTGCAACGCACATACTTTCTCAGATTGTTTCCAAAAGTTTCGCAACATTACACTACATAACCACCTAAAGTGTTGTCAAGCAACTAATTATTTTTCCACCTCCGGATCCCTGTCCATTTCCCTGGCTATGGTGTGTCTAGAGGGAACTCCATCAATCCCGCAAGCTCCTCAATGTCCATGTGTAGACATTTCTCTTCCGCTGTGTCGAAATCCAGATGTGGTCCACTTGGGAGTCTCGACAGCGTGACCGCGTTGGCATGCTGGGTTGTACTTCTCAAGTGTATCTGGTAGTTATATTACGTTAGACATAGGGTCCACTTCTGTAGAATCTTTGCCATGCACTATGGAATCTTTTTTCCATGGTGGAACAACTGTACTAGTGGTTTGTGGTCTGTAATAATGTGTAATTTGCTACCGTACAACAAATCGTTGAATTTTCTTACCGCAAGGATTATGCCTAAGGCATCTTTCTCAATATGTGAATAGCTTTGTTGATATTTATTTAATGCTTCGGAGGCAAACGCGATAGATCTCTCTATCCCTTTGTTGTCCCTCTGCGATAACACTACCCCAGCCCATAGTCTGACGCTTCCGCTGCTGTCGTATTTCTTCCTGGTAAAAAATGACCACTGTATAGGTGTTGTGGTGTGATATCTTTGGCATTTTTCATAAAATAATTAAAGACGTTGTCATTGCCAACAATATTATTTAATGCAAGAGCAGCTTTCGATGGCTTAGCCATCATCATCAGTTGTCTGCTGGATGGACGAGCTTCCATCCAGCAGACAACTGATGATGATGGCTAAGCCATCGAAAGCTGCTCTTGCATTAAATAATATTGTTGGCAATGATAACGTCTTTAATTATTTTATGACTTCACTGTATCTAACAGCGCCTTCTTCAATCTGTCTAACGCCACTTTGCACTCATCAGTCGAGACGAATATAACCCCTTTCTTTGCACGTTTGTTCAGTGGGGCTGCTATCGATGAAAAGTCCCTAATAAATTTGTAATAAATTATTTTATCAAGTAGGGCTTGCAGGTGTTTCAAGTCAACTGGCGGGGGCAACTACAATCGCTTCGAAGAAGATGTCCAAAATTCACTGCAGGAGTAGATTTCCTAGTCCAGGAGAGAGTCCGTATCACTTAGCCGCTTCGTAGTCACTGAACACAATAACACTGAAGTACACGCTATTACCAGGAGGAGCTGACTGCCACTCTTTTTTCTTTTCTCTTTTTTTTTCGGCGTAGCCGAAGGTCGGTGTGGTGTTTGATCGTATCATGATCGTATTGATCAGAGGATACTTGATCGTAATTGCAGTGCACACGCCTTTTGCGTTTCACTGCTAGGTGTCATTTGTTTGCATAGGTTCACAACGGACCTTAGTCGTTTGCCAGTTTGGCGATTTGTTAAGTCATATTTGTGACTATGTCGTTTTAGATTGTGTTTCGCTATATGCCCTTAGTATGTCTGAGGGGAGAGCTTGTCGTCTATGCCCTACGGTAAGAACATGTTTCTAAAAAATGGTTAGCGTAGCCGGAGCTTCGTCTGATTGAAAGGCTTGGTAGGCTTCATTGAATGATAGCCGTCTCAAGCATTGAGTGAAGGACTCGATATCAAGTTCCTCCCTCAGTACTTTCAGTCGTTTCCGAAACGGAGGGCGAGCTATGAGTCTCAGAACGCTATTCTGAATTATCTCAAGTGTGTCCTTGTACTTCTGTGCTGTGGTCCACCACGTCGCCGCGGCGTAGGTAGCCAGAGGTCGGCAGTACGTTTTATAGAGTGCCAGGCGAAGATCCAAGACTAGAGGAGGTTCCTTAAGGAGAGGTTTTAGAAGACGAACACCACGTGACGTTTCGAACGGATTCGCCTGACATGTAAGTGCCAGCGCATGCTCCGGTCGAAAGTGACACCCAGGTAGTTTGCTTTAGGCGCTCATTTGAGATTTTGCGTTCTTGCGATTTTGATTTGCTGGGGCGGCATGAAACGCTTTGTGTGTTTGTGTATGCGGCGAGAGAAGAAGATTGCTGCACAGACTTTTTCGCTGAGAAAGTCAAGTGGTTTTCTTGTGCCTCCTTCAGAGTCAGGTTCATCTGTTTTTGTAGTGTTTTCAGTTTATGATCCAGGTTTATTCCTCTTGCTAGGACTGCTATGTCGTCAGTATAAAGGACATATAGAGAGAACCGTAGCGGAGAGAGCACGGAGCCTTGGGGGACTCCGCAAAAAATCCCGCGCTTTGAGGATCTCGCTTTTCCCACTTGGACCACGAAGGTGCTGTTTGTGGGAAAGGATGCAAGCATATCCGTTACATATTTAGAGAGGCTTCGTCTTAATTTGGAAAGAAGTGTATTGTGTGGCACTTTGTCAAAGGCTTGTACCATGTCGAGGTATACGACTGGTACATCCTGCGAGAGCATGAGGTCAGCGGAGACCTCCTGGGCTATACATAGTGCCTGAAGTGAGGCTGAATGTCCCGGTCGGAAGGCAAATTGCTCGTCTCGTGTAAGGTTTTGTGAGATTGGGAGCAGGCTGATAGGCCTACGGCTCGTCGCGAGGGTAAGGTCTTTACCCGGTTTCGGGAGCATTGAAATACTCGCGTGTTTCCAGCTTTCCGGGAAATAACGTAGTGTGATACAGCCTGCCTCTCTGCTCACTGGGTGCCCCATCGGGGCTTAAGTTCCGCTGGCTAGCCCTGGAGTACGGGCGATGTCGCGCCCTGCGGTGGGTATCTGAGCTAGACGGCGCCCAAGAGCCTGCTGCTGTCGCCCTCTCTTGAGCAGCGTTTTTACCCTCTTGGAGGTTCCGCGACTGCGCGGGCGACTACTGCACATTCAACAATTAAAATATCCGTTTGTTCTTCTCGTTTCTATGAAGCCTCTAATAATTTATATATTTGTCCTCCCTCTCTTCTTGACGAGGTCTCTAGAACATGAGTGTACGGGAAAACAGAATCCGCTTCGCTCACAAGAGAATCAACTCGCGAGAGAGCATTAACTGCCGGGCGTTTCTTCCTTCCCTGCGTTTGACGAAGAGATGGCGATTGTGGACTGCTTGCGGAGAACAGCCGCGCTTCCTCGCTGGAAGCTAAACACGAGCGTTAGGGGGTCACACAACTATCCGGCTATTTTCTTGTGGTATCGAATCGAACAATTCTAGCATAATAAAACAATATGTCAGTTTCTAAAAACGTCGGATATCAACAACTCGTTGATATGAAGATAGATATGTTTGTACGCATCTCTTTTAATCTGCGTATGAGTGTGTGAAGATTCACACAATCGAATATTGTCTTATTGCACTTACATAAAATACCATAAATATGCATTCGTTTTCATGAAGATTTTAAATACTACCTTTATTAAAGACGTAAAGGATAAAATACAGCATTTCCAGAACATGTATTACAATATATGAAGTTGCATAATAAATTAAATCGTTCTATTGTGTAACAAGATAGTAATTTTATTTACAGCTTCACGATTTCTCGCTTCGCCCTGGGCCTCACTCCGGCTCACATCACCTCACTCCGCCTCACGCCGCCTCACGCCGCCTCAAGCCGCCTCACTTCGCCTCATTCCGTCTCACTCCGCCTCAGAATGCAAAATACATTACTTTAATACAATTGGTTATTTAATAAATTCTTTAAATGAAACATATTTTCATATCTATATGATAAAAGTAAGTGATATTTGTGCTTTTGTTCAAATAAGCTAGAAGTGTAAAATTTATTTCGCCGTACTTTCATTCCTTCATATGAAGCAACACGTTTTAAAATCGAAGTTCACGGTTAATTAGCACCACTATAAGGTAAAATAGATGTATATTATAACATAATACTTATATGGCACACTAAAATTCGAGACCACATTTACAGGGCAATACCTTATTAGTAAAGAACAAGAAATATAATCTAAGCAGTGAGATTGTTGATGTTTGCATACCTTTACATGTTTTCACTATGTAAACCCCTCTCAATGAACAGAGGATGGTAGAGTAAAGTGCGAAAGGTCAACGCCGACGTCCTTAACAGTCAGAAGATTACAAGAAACAAAATAGTATTACGAAAGAATAGAGAATGCACAAATTTCAACAAATCCACCTGACACAATTGAAATATTAAAGAGACATTTTTGTTTGTATCCATTTTTGTAGATCTGCAAGAATAGTAAAATGAAAATTATGATGTGAATTTCTGTAATCCGCATTCTGTTGCAACACTATTACTAACGGAGACGCAAATAGACATACCGGTTTCATTATTATTCACATAAGAAATCACGTTGTAGCAAAAACGACGAAACTACAAAAAATAATAATGAATAATTATCATCTAAAGCGTTGCATAGTTAATTATTAAAGATTTAGAATTTTCTTATAAAGTTCGTGGAAACATTCATGTAAAACTGTTGGTGAAATGACGTAACATAATTAATATTTAATTTTTCTGGAAATGATGAAATAAATAATGACCAATTACTTAATAATTCGCGATACGAAGGAATTTGCTGCTATCTTCCACTCTACATACAGAATTCAAAACTCCCAGGGCTGGCGAGTGGCTTTAGGCATTATCATCGGTTGCCAATCTGGCGTCTGCGCCTTCTGGGTTGACAGTGTCTCATTTCGTGTCTTATTCGTGTATGAGTCATCGTGACCGTAGTTATTTTTTGAGTAATTAATAATCTACAGTCATGTCCAAATTATTAGACTAAGAGCATTTCAATTGCAAATTTATTAAATTTACGAATTAAAAAATGTTTATCATATGGTAACATACGATTTTTTTAATACTTAGTGTGCATCCCCTTTTTCTCAATGAGAATTTTAAAGCTTTTAGGCATATTTTTTACAAGTATTTTACATGCAGTCTCGATTTCTTCATATTGGTGCCAAATTCAGACGAGTTATTATAAAACACTTTAAATTAGATCCAAAAGGATAATTATAAAGTTTTAAATAACACTAATCTTCAGATCTCTTTAACTTACAATACTCATAGTACTAAAACTCAGTCGTTTCTCTAAAAGAATTCACGTTTGAATGAGCTGATACGTAGGCAGATATTTAACACTAAGCAAACAGGCTATCAGGGCAGCAACAATAAATTTCATCATCACAATTTTCATTGTATTACTTTTAAAACGTATAGTGACAATCTCGTGTAAGTACGAAAGTACTTACTGGTGTAAGTACTAGTAGAAAGCAATATTTGTAAGCCATTTGTAGAAAAACAAAAAACCAATGATTTAACGTAATAATTTAGGCAGGAGTGTACTTTCACTTATACAACATTTATTTAAAACAGAGTTTTAGTACGAATCCAACTAGTAGTGAATTTTTGATATTTGAATAAATAGCAACATAATACTTGTTAATTTCTAGCTAATACTTTTCTCAGCCAATTAATTTCACTGTAAGCGTCAAAGGCATATTACAACTGAACTCCAAATATTTTTCGTAGTTCTTACTGTAACCACCAACTGACCCGATTACCTGATTCCTTCGGTGATTCCGTTTTGCCCGGCTGCTTCGTCGGCAGACTCCCTAGAGGGAGGCATGCCTGATTGTGTAACACTGTCTAACTACTGGAGAGATAGACAGGCATTTTCTTAATACTACTTTAATCACTTTTAAATTCGGTGCGGGTGAAGCCCAATGACAAACAACTTACAATTAACTTATAACTAATCTTTGTGACCCAGCTTGGTGCGGCGTTCGGGCATCCCAGCGCCCGGCAGGTTGTCGGTGTTCTACCCCATGGTAAAACACGGTGACGACCTTCACGTAGGCTTGCTCCCTCATCCAGGTTCTTCCAACAAAAGCGCACCATCCCAACCGGAACGAACTCCAAGCCCCAGACATGCGTGGTAGAGCACAGCGTGCAGTTGGTGTAAAGATGAGGATAGGCCGGGGACAAGGAAGAGAAAAGAAGATCGCGTGCTGTCTCTGATCCATTTGTTAAAACATTGCTTCATCATTCGCTGCTACTGACTGGCGAAACCACGTAAAACTACCTATGAGAGCAACCGTCCGCTAGAATTCCTCTTCCGACAATGGTAGAATTCCGCCACTCCGTGTAGATGGTGCACCGTCGGGACCTCACGGTCAAAGGTACAGCAAGGTACAGCAGTGACATCAGTTGATGCCCTCAGCCGCCTCTGCTTGTACGACAACACTAATGCACGTGAAACTGAACTGTTCCCTGAGCAGTAACAGTGACAATAATCGTCGCACTTCATTTCGACTGCAAGTGCTCTCAAAGTGCTTGTCAAGTGCATGCAGAAAGAGAAGAAAGAGAGCGCTCCCTGAGAGGCCGCAGTGCTGAGCGCAAGTGTCCTTGGCAGCGGCTCCGCTCTCGCGCGCGCGCGCAAATGCCGCGAAAATAATCGCGGTGTTTAAGCACGTGACAGGCGACGGTGGTTCGCAGGGCGGGCGAGAGGTATAGACGAGGCGTAGTGTCTCTAAATTATATCGTATGAACAAGGATCGTATATTATGTCTCACAAGCAAGTATTATGTGAAGGAACAAAAAATAATATGAAAGTAAAATGGTGTTAGAATATCCTGATTTTGGATATAATAAATTATTATATACACTCATATGTCTAAAGCCAACGTCTTAGCTACGCACAGAGTAATATTTAGGGCTATAATTACTTAAAATGATTAAAATTTTAAACACAGTTACATACTTAGCCTATGGGCGCTTGCTTGATTTAGTGTCACATGCGCGATCGCGGGCGGTATTTTTGCCGCCAACAAAATCTTTCCCTTTTCTCAATATTACAACTTCTCTTGATCGTCAGTCTTGGATAATTTATTTAATAACATGCTATGGAATGGGCAGTGTAGAAGATAAGAGATTATTGAAACAATTTTAATTATTGTGCACAAAACTTTATGAAGGAGATATTCAGCAAAATCAGTCTTCTGCTTTGCCTTCACAAAACACTGAAGACAAATACATAAAATATAATAATGTCATAATAAAAATCTACAGTGAAATATAACAGAGGAAGGTAAAAATATAATAAGTAAGACCAAATGGTTAAGAGGTACAAAGAGAATGTGTAGGTAGCTAAACACGTCATGATACAACGGGAATAGTAAGGATTAGGAAACTATATAATTAAAATTCACTGAAATCACCTCCAAATTGCACTAATAAATAACCAATTCATTTAATTTACATAATTGCCCAGGCTGAAAAAATTGCTTAGATGAACTGGAAGAGCATCGCCATATATGTTCTCACCAGACGAGAGAATTATGGAAAAAAGCGACACATAATTGACAAAGATTATTACTTTCCCGAAAGAATCAATGAGTATTGAAGAGATTGTCATGGTTACCTCTGTCTGGACGAAAATAAACCTTCTCACGAATTTCACGCTTGGCGCTTATGCCTGCCTCTTTCCTGCTGCGTTTTGGAGTCTGAGGTCACGGAGACTAGAAATGTGCAGGGAATTGCTTGCCAACGTACAGAAACAAACTTTCCATTCGCCCAATATACGTTTCACTTAGCTTCTCTGCACAACGCAAGGTCGTCAGATGTGTCGACGGCATGTCAGAGGTGAAAAAAATGGATTCCGGGAAATCTGACAATGAGTAAATCTTTTGTCGCGGCCGCCTACGTGGTGGTGCGATCTATTGGTAACTTTATGAACCAGGTGATGCAATTGACACTCGATTCCACAGAGATCTGTACAAAAAATGAGTATATGGTCAATTGGGAAGGAATTCGCGCGCTGTTTTGAGCAAGATTAGATCTCAGAGGTGGGAAGTTCGAAATATACGATGTGTTCTTCTAAAATACCTTCAAAGAACGGCAAAACTGAGGTGATCGAAGCGTGGCGCGAATTTTGAATTAATATGGAGGCCCCCCCAATACCAGCACAATGATTAGCATAAGATAATTATTTTGAAGATTGTATTACAAAAATATATGAAAAATATGGTTACATATTCATCACACTCAAGGGGGAAAATTGGAACAGGCGCGATCGCATGCCGGTGTTTATGTCGCGAAGGGCGATGGTAGTCACTTTGGTGCGAATTTATCGCAAATGTGCGTGGGACTTGGAGACATTACCGTTATCTTGTGTCTCAATTTATAAAGAGAGAATACCTGGTTTCTTGTGATACTGAATTCAAACCGCCGTTTTATTTTCAAAGATGACAGTAATACCGCCCGCGCGATCGCTCGAAGGTTAATATTTAAAAGATCCGAAAGATGTAAAATGTCTTTCATTTTTATCAATTTTACCTTGTTCTGTTCTTGTAAAAGTTATGTATCATACTGTAATCATAAGGAGTACATGTAATATATTATACAGGAATTTAATAATTATCCTGAAACCGAGCTAATGTTTTAGTGAGAATCTACTCAACGGGAAGCAGAGCAGAGATACCTCCTTGATGTATACTGTTAGTTTTTACAATACGAACATTCAAAATGACATTACATCAAAAGTTTTCCGCAATGAAAATGCATCAGAGAAATGCAGTATTTTGCTTATATAATTTCAATGTATATATGAATTGAAATTTCTGACGTAGTTTCAACATAATTTATTGATAGTCATATCATAGTACAAAGAATAATGATGAATCTATGCTACACATTTCAATTTCAAACAACAAAACAAAAAAACAAGCTCCTTCGTATTCGTGTAATCTTTATATCAGGATTTAATTATCTGCTGTTAAAAATTGCTCTGTTGTGTTAATTTTAAACCGCAGCTCCGTCTCTTAACTGGTCAGTGTCCGCCATAAAAATGTTACATCAGTATTTGTTGTGTATCTGTCATATAAAAGACTTTTGTATGTTATGGATGGTTTTACTTGTTTGAATGAAAACTCACATTGTATTCAGCATTCATATTATACTTAAACTCATCTTAAATCAACCAATTTGAAACTTTTATTTTATGAGTTATTAAACCAGTTATTAAACGCCTCTCAGCAAGATGGCTGCGTAGCAACGTGTGCCGTACACTATTTTTAGACAGCCTTACTGATTTTCAAGTTGTTTTAATTCAAGTGCACAAATGTTTCCTTGTGTGCTATGATCCATCAAGGTCAATACTAGCAGATGGGATCTTTAAAAAGTATATTACGTTGATGCATTCAGTTTCATCTGAACATTTAAGCATCGACTCACTTTGAACAGTAATGCTAATAATTGAACTTTCAGCTTCCTGATCATACCTCAAAAGTAACCGCTTTTACAAGTGGCTGTAAAAAAAATGATATTTTCAATAGTTGAATAGAGAAGGATAATATTTCTCTTAAACAGGTGTAATCTTTATATTAGCATTCAAAAACAATTCGGTTTCCTAGCTCTAACTCGAACTTCATCTTCAAAATGGTGCACATTTTGAGATTTTACATAAAGATATTTTGCCGCACCAACCTCCCCGTCCATTTGAGGACAGTGTGTGTCGCGGGCAGAGCGGGTCGGGCAGCGGACGGGCAACGAGTCCATCCCCCTAATTGTATTTCCCGGCTGCAATAACCCGCGCGTTTATGATGCTGAATCGACTCCCATCAATCGATAGCTGTGCCCTGCGGCGGGCCGTTCTAAGGGCGGGACCTCCCGCAGAGGTTGCGCGTAGTGCGGCCGCACTGACGGTGGCGCCGGCAGAGGCCAAAACTCGCAAACGCCGAGTGGGATGGTGAAATGTTCCAGCGTTTCCGGGGTTCTGTGCGTAGCGAATCGGCTCACAGCAATGGATTTCAGGAGTGGCTGCAACATGCGGGTATCAAGCGGACGTTTTTACACATAATGATGATCGGTTGTGATCGGTTGTTAGAAACGGTCAAGGTGACGTACTGACGATCGGTACGCTTCGTTCATTTCCTACATTTCGGTTCACAAAGACTCTTTGTAGTTCCCTTTTCGGTTTACTGAGACCCAGCCAAAGCAGGGGGACACACGTTTTGACCAACTGTTGGTTTCTGTACAATGCAATTACTAGCACGCGTCGAGTATTATAGCCGTCGTACAGGACTTCAATAGACATAGTTGCATCAAAACGATATCCAAGCACGTAGTAGTTGGCTAGTGTATCATGTGATGTTAATTCGTAGGAAGAGACGCTACGTAGAACAGAATGTGTATCAGTGCAAATCTGAAACATTTATAAGCATCTGTTATTCCGTTTGACATCACCCGAAAAAATAGTCGTAAACATTTCATTTAATCTATCGTTGTCTTGTTTTGACTTCTATTTATCTTATTTTTCATAAGTAACATGAATGTCATATAGTTGCAACGACACATTTAATAGCATTTGAAAGTGATATATTATGCTATGAAATAAAAACGACAGAAACGTCCTGGTGACCATCACATTTTCCTTTGGTTATTATTTTGGCTGTGAAAATATATGGATATATTGTATCGTACTAGCCAGCGAACCTCGTGGCAGATATTTGGGGATGCGTGATTATAGATTAGCAACAAGAAATCGCCTCGCCGCAAGAGGGAGAGAAGGGTTTTCCCTAAAAGCCAGCACGCGGGAAAGGGAGACACGATGCTTTGGGGTCCTCCGGTCTTAAGGAGCGGAGACCCAAACATCATGGCAACCATAGGGCGCTGCGGATGCGGCGTGACATAGTAAGTCACGTGAGCCTCGAGTATATAAGGGAGTGCACAGAGCCAGTGGGTGGGTTCTGGAGACAGTGGGAGAACCTCGAGCAGTTGCAAAAAATCTTGGCGCCACGACAGTGCAGCCGTGAGCAGGGCTCGTGAGACAAGTTACGTGTTGACGAGCCCGTGGAGGACTTTGTGTCCTTGGGTGACTGCGGTCACGTGGGAGCGATGCTGTGTGCGTGCTCCGAGGTGAGGAGTGGTTGAGTGCCACGACTCGCGGCCGCTTCTCAATGGGGTAAGATCGCTGCTGTGATCGAGGCATACCATCAGTTGGTTCGCCGGTACGGACCAGTGTGACATCCGGTCACGGAAGCTTGGATTTGTGGGCGCTTCAGATGAAGGAGTGGCGAGTGCCACAATTGAAACCGATCATCAATCGGGTTGGGATCACTCCCCTGATCAGGGGATAGCAGGTCTATCAGAGCTAGGGTCTTAAGTGTAAATTCATTGTAAATATTTGTTGTTTTCTTCGTAAATAAATATTTGTTACGTGAACTCTCTCTGTGTTCGCTGTATCTATGACGTCACAATATACATTATTTTTCCTAAATCTGCAAATAACCGAATTCTGCAAAATACCATAAAAACAGTTACCTAACGTAATAAAGCTTCACATACATATCTCACAAATTGTAAGTTTATAACATAGTTATCTCATTATACTACTATTTAATTTTATGAAGTGTAATAAATGCAGATACGATGTTGAAACATTAATTATTTAACAACGTTGTTTTAATCTCCATACAATCTACTTAAAAGCCAAATCAGACCATATAATAAATGTTCAGTAAAGACATTTTAAAGTGTAGTGAGATTATGATCATTTAACAAACAAATGTTAGGTTTTTAAATTGTTACATTTGACGGAACTTCCATAGTCTTAGATAAGATAAAGATATAGGAAAGAGGATATAATGGCAACGCTTTCCACCTTATTCTGAGTTTCATTTCTCTCACGTAACCCTCCTCGGGGCAACAGCGCGACTGTCAATCGCCAATGCCTCGGCGTTGGCGCCCGAGGGGGCTCCTCCTTTGCCTGGCTTCGCTTTGCCCTGCTCGCTCCACCAGGGGCGCTGCGAAGATATTGGCTCTCCTCACTCTCCTCTCCCCGCAGGATTGGCGTTCGTTTCTTTAGCACCCGGCGTTTGCACGCTCTCTCAACTCCATTTGGTCACATACGCTTTTCCCGCTTGATCGCTACCAGCTACTTACTTCTCAACTATACTTCTGTTTGATCCTTCTGTTTCTTCCCTTCATTCTTTGCCACACTCTTACGCTGCATTCTGTTCGCCGCTTTCTTTCTAGAACTCTGGCCCGCTCACCGATGGCTCACTCAGTACTCTCTTATACACGTTCTCGTCTTTCGCACTTTCCATTATAAAGTTAGTTTCCGCCTATTCTCCTACAGCGATATCTTTCCCCTCTCACTCTCTTCCTATTTTTCACCGTTCTTTCTTCCCGCCTTTCCCCGTTGCCGGTGATCCCTTTCTTACCAATTACCATTTCTATTCTCGTTGTTCTCGTCTTGCAGCTTTTCATTAGCCCCTGCACCTGCTCACAGATCAATATTCTTGTTTCCTCGTACTTTCTGGACACACATGAATGTAACACTTGCGGAATTCGCATATTTAATTCGGTAAAAGTTCTTTAGTAGTTATTCGAGGGAAATGAATCAAGGTTAGTCGTGCCTGTATTTTGATTAGAAATACTGCGATACGCTTGAGTTACGCGAAGCCTTTTCATAAACACAAAACTCCAAGGAGTTTTCCAAGGACAAGGCTTCGACCTTTGGCCTACGTGGCTCGCTCAAAATCTGTGAATATGCGGTGTAAAGTAAGTCGAATTGGTCGTACCAAATTGGCGACTTTTTGGTAAGGTAAGTTAACACAATTATCTTGAAACCTAGAACGTTTTGAACTGCCGTCGCACATTTCAAACACACGTTACACTCGCACATTTCAAACGTATTTCTCGTGTGTTCGGCAATTCTCCTTTTTGAAAAAATATTTCTATGGTTTTGCTTCCGTTCCAGAAATACCTCTTCAAACTTTATATTTTAATTTTATTTTCCCCTCACCAATTTTTTTTTTCATCTTGACATATTTCTTAAATTTTTCTGCGATCCCTTCAGTGACATTTCCCCCAAATACACATTCCTGGCTCCTTTGTACCATCTCAGTTTTCTGCTTTCCTTTTCTATTTTCTTCATCAGAGAGCATTTATGAATGTCGTTCTCTTTTACCTTTAATATATATCTTTCATTCCAATCACCTTTACAAATATCTGTAACAAGCTGATTTCAAATTCCAGCTCCTTTGACAATTCCTTTGTCCGAACGCTTGCCATTTTGTGACACTTGTAAATCGCTTCTCGCATCTTATTCACTTCTCACCACCTCCTCGCCATTACATTTACCATCACCTCGCGCTACCTTTGCCTTCCAATCCATATGGCCTCTCTCCAGGACTGGCTGCCATCACCGGCACCGTTTCGGAGGACTATGAGGCCTCACGAGTCGCGGTGGCGCTGGGGAGGGCGAAAGGGGATCTGCTGCTTTTGTCCACTCCTAAGTTTCATACGAGATTGAGCGAGTGTAAAACGAAATGCGTCGCTTTTCTGAGAGTTGACTTGGTTAACGATTCATGCCCCATTCGGCATTTGGTTTCTATTCATTATTATAAGAGTCAACAACCTAAAACGACTACCAGAAATTGAAAAAAATATAATTTTATGCAAAAGACCGGTTTGTTCTTTCTTTCAATAGCAAATTTTTGTTAAAAACACGCTGTTCATTGTCGTAATTATACATTTACAGTTTATCACTTATCATTTGTGAAAACGTAAGTCTGACTTGACAATTCGAATCCCAATTTATTATTTTTCATGAAAAAATCTTGAAAAACAATACATTTATTGTCAATAAAAATTCATAAGGAGAGCTGACAAGAAGTCAATAATATTAACCTGAACAAGTATAACTTATTTTTTTTAAATATCGTTTTGAATTCCTTCCATCCCATTGGAGAACGGAATATTTCATTTTGCCTCCAAATGGATCACTCGAGGCTGTCAATCATCTATAGTTTTTCAATGTGGAATAAAATTATAATTTTTGGCTGCAAATAATTTGAAAATCTACTTCTATGAAACTGTATTTTTGTGAATAAAGGGTAGAGCATTATATGGAAATGGTGGAATTATTATGCTTACTTTGATTTAACAATAGTGAATGTTTCCAATTTGGAGACAGACTTGTTCTAACACTACTTACCTACTTAAATACTTGGCTTCACCAGATTCAAATCTATTTAATCATTAATCAAATTAAATTTGTAAATAAGGCAGTATATGAAGGATAATAATAATAGAACGATATTGTTGAATGAGATACTCCATTCCAACTCAACTTTCCAAATGAATGGCACCAAATAAAACATGCCTCTACATCAGAAGATCCTCACATGGCGAATGCCGCCACACGAGATCGTAGTGCTCACGAGCGGGGCCGCTGTCCGTTCTCTCGAGCACTCTCATTGGGGCAAATCGATATTATATCGATCGAGCGACGCGGCCTTTTGGGTGGGGATTTCCCTTTGACGCGCACACAATCCGAATGCATATCGGGACAAAAGCCAGGCTTAAGAGCGCCCTCTCGGCACATGGCGAAAATCGAGTTCAATTGCGCTGTGAAGCGACGAACAGTGAGAGGCCGTTGAGCGAAGGGAATGCGTATGAGGAGGGAGGAAGAGAGAGAGAGAGGAGGTGGGGAGAGAGAGGGTGAAAGAGATAGAGAGAGACGCAAAAGGAGAGATAAAAGGAAGGTCGAATGAACCAGTATTTCTTGTTTTCAGTGAAACCAACACGTTTGTTCATTTTTTCGTACGGTTAGTGCGTGTTACATCCCAGGCCAGGGCTGTGTTTATCCCCTTTTAGAACGTGAGGATTGTGTTTTTTCCTCTATTCCGGTTATCTCCTCTAGACGCTCCAGTTCTCCCGGGACACGATTTTCATAAGCACTTCACATTTGTCTCGCCAAGTGTGGTAGATTAGTGCGCTTAAGAGTAAGTAAGCCTGCTTGTAAGCAGTGAGGAGGTGATTAGGAGAGTCATCGTCCCGTTTGTAAGGGTGTTGAATGCTTCGATATTCGCATGGTATTGATCTAATTATCAAACTACCAATCAGGGCTAATTTGAGCAAACAGCTAGAATTCTTTTCCAGATAGTAGTCCATTTTGACCTAGCAACGTAGCTAGGTTTGAAAATACACCACCGTTGGGACTCTGACACGAAGACCTCCTGGTAAAGGACGCCGCAGAGAAAACGGTGCAATAGATAAATAAGCAACGAGAACTGAAAGCGATAAGTTAGAGACAATTAATAAGGAGGCTGAAAACGTAAAAGAGTTTCTAATACATAAAAGACAATGTTTGTTTTTTGGTTTTTGGTTCGTACATATTATCACACGCGGCCGTGCGATAAAATTTTGTCATCTTATTGGTTGCACTTCCGAGACAAATATAGGCATAGTGTGATGATAACGTGAATGTGCTTACGCATACAGACACGTTGATGATGATTTTATGTAGACTCTAGAGCCCTGATTAGTGCGCTTTATGCCACAGTGCTCTACACGCAGCCCACCGCACACTGACGTACGATTATTCAGACGTCTTCATTGCATATTCTGCCCCTCCAATTGTGAAATTTCTCCCAGGAGAGACAGATACAGATAGAGATAGAAATAGAGAGAATAAGAGAGAGAGAGAGAGAGAGAGAGAGAGAGAGAGAGAGAGAGAGAGAGAGAGAGAAACAGGGACAGAGAGAGACGGACAGATAGACAGGGAGAGAGATGGAGAGACAGACAGAGAGAGACAGAACCACACTCGCGAGAAAGTCTTTCGTCTATTAAGTGGTTGCAGAGATTAACAAGTAGCTAGTAGCATGTAAAGCAAATCATTGCCAGATCCACTAGCAAAAAATATGAAAAGCAGAGGATAGAGCGAGAAAGAGCAAAGTTTGAGAAGGAGAAACAGATAAAAATGATTTTAGCGGAAAGATTAAAAGGACTGTGTAATGAAATAAAAAAAATGGCAAGAGAAGCGAGAGAGGCAAGTTAGAGATGGTGAACTCGTCAAAACTGTTCAACTTTGGAGTCTGAGAGACGGATAGCAAACTCAACAGTATGAGGGAGTTTTATTTTCTTCTTTTTTCTTAAGAAAATATTTGCTACATGAAAAATACAGTTTTGGTTAATATAATATTTTAATTTTATCGTAGTTCACATACAAAAAGAAGTTAAAATTGAAAATGCATTTGAATTTTTAAAGTCAATATGGCAACGAATTTACGGTACCCACAGCATAGAAATGAAAGATCAGTGACTTAAAGAAACTTCGATTAATTCTTAATGAAAAAAGAAAATAAATATATTAGTCGAAAAAATTAAGTTGTGTAACTAATTGTACCGATAGATCGAATACAGAAGTAAATAACAGTAAATAAATGTATTGATCCTAAGCCTTTCGAACACACACGAATTGAATGGTGTTTTATAGATGGAGATGATGACATAAAATTAATTGGAAAGATGATGGCGCATTCAATAAAATATACATTTTTACATATCTAAGAAACGTTGAGAGATCTAGGTCCTGGGTGAGAATAACTGAATTACAATCTTATTTGGTCTCTTGTGTGAAGTGCGGTTTTGACCCGTAAACATGAAATTTGACGTTAATGTGCCAGGTATTTCTAGTTGGAAGTGCGCAAATGAGTGAGAATGGTTTTCATTCAACAATACGTTTTGAACAACAACAGGAATAATAATAATAATAATAATAATAATAATAATAATAATAATAATAATAATAATAATAATAACAATAATAATAATAGCAATAATAATGTCTTTATTAATGGCGAGACTCAGGCAATAGGGCCATTTTTTCCCGCCTAACCACAGAATTTACATACATACAGAGTAGTAACATTTTAAGAGGGGAGGACAATCTGTACATTTACGTCTGGGAGTACAAAACTCATTTTACCACCAGAGAAGCACGATACACTCTAAGCTAAGAACAAATTAAACACAATATTGAAAGTATTAAGGAACAATATAAAGAAGGGATCTTAACATAAATTTTGTTTATGCCAATATATTGTAATAAAGATTGTAATGACGGTACAAAGATAGATGCAAGTATATTTTATCTGAAACGTTGCTAATAATTTTTTGTATATTTTATTACACAATTCCATTAGGATACACAGAAAAATAATAACGTTCATAATTTAGATGGTGTGAGAGGGAATAGAAAATGAGGATACAGCAATGAGGTTTGGGGTAGAATTCTGAAAACAGAAAGGGGGAAAGTACGGTGTTTAACGGGGGCGGTGAACGGGCGCTTGGAACTGGGAGAAGTCTGGAGATTGAAGAAGAAGTTAACTCTATTCTAAACATCGTTATTTCTTACCCATGTGGTTAATTCATTTTTCAATTTGCAAAAGTATTTACATTTTTTAGATTCGTTTGTAATGTATTCCAGGCTCGGAGAGTTGTAATGGTGAATGATATACTGAACGAAGTCGTGCTGTGACGTGGTACGCAAAGCAGAGCTGATTCACGAGCTCGATTTAGTTTCAGAGGATTGAAGTTACTTATGAGGCGTATTGCATAAGTGCCGTTTAAAACTTTATAAAAAAGAAGTAGAGAGTGGAGTATTGTCTTTTGTCTAGAGTAAGCATACGAATTCTGTCAAAAAAATTCGAGGCATATTTTCAAAGATCAATAATACAAATGACGCATGCATTCTGGGCTACTTGGACAATAGACTAAATAAATCTTGAAATAGGATATGATACCGTCAGAGATTGTTTTAATTTCTTGATAACATTCCACCAGGAAAGTCTTTGCTTATTTTGAAGACTTTAAATTGGATACACTGACGCTGACATTGGATGTTTTATTTGCAGCAACTTTGCCGTTGCTAAAACCTGGTAATTGGCAGAATGTAATTCTTGATTCACTTTTTACCGCAATGATGCTCTAGGTCGATTCCCTAGAAGCAAATCAGAACGTTTCAGGGACGCAGCGTTCGGTGAAGTTCGGCCAGCTGGCAGAGTGGCCAGTAGTGAAAGTAGACCGGTGGTACGACTTGCATGCTGGCGTGGAACAGTCAAGATCAAAGGCAACGTGGATCAGCCAGGTTCGCGTGATGGACGTTGTTGATTGTTCGTTGTAATTATTTGTTGTTGCACTTAGTAGACTATGCAATTCGAAATTGCGCTCACTTCAGCAGTTATAAAATTGCGACTGTTGACCTTAGAATGATGTATATGATTGTTTCGTTCCATGAACTGATCTACAATAGATCGGAGAGAATCAAATAGGTGTCGTAATTATGTAAATATTGACAAAGTTTGTGAAAAAATTGGGACTGTTGGTCTACGAGAACTGTTATGAAAACGAGTGTGTCGATCCCCTTGAAAAATATTAACACTGTGGTTAATTCAGGAGTACGATTCACGACCTTGATAGGATGGAACTAAAAAGTTGAAAATTGAAAACAATTTAAAACAAGATATTAGTGCTTTGTCTATAGAACGACCATGGGTGTCCGCTGTGGGCGCCAGCAACTGGCGTCCAGTCATTTAGTCCCAAGATGGATTCCCAGTCGAAGCAAAAATAGAGTTGTAGCTTTCCTTTAAAATAGTCTGAGTTTTTGTAGCTGTGTGACGAAGGGATGTTCAGGCAGGCGGAGTTTGCTAGTTACAATGAAGAGTAATACGTCGTGTTCGCCACCTATCTCTATTGCAGTCCATAGGTGGGAATTAAACTACGCACAGGAGTGAGAGACAACTTAAGCAAACCTGTAAAGTCAGAAAATTGACTCAAAATGCCAAATATATAGATATTAAAACGATTTTCTAAATAATCTCAAAGCGCCCTAATAATGTGGCCAGAGACAGTACACTTAAAAAGTTCTAACAGCAACGGTTGGCAAGTGAGCGGCGATTGTACGACGAGTACCGTTGCGGTAGTCTTCATGGTAAAAGATGTGGGGGCCACTGATTATGAAATATCTAAAGAATATGAGTAAGGGATAGTTAGATTAAAAGACGCTAATAAAATGAAGAAATGAACGCGAATATGTATAATAATAATACAGCCAAGAGAAATGGAATAATATTGAGAAGAAATGTTGCAAGTCCTCTTTATTCATCTCAAATTCATCTCAAACTTGGACCGGCCAAGTATTCCGAATGCTGGAACTCAGGCACGAAAGGTAAACAATTTGGACTTTACATTATGAATCGCCCATTAATGTTGGAGAAAAACATTTAATGAACGAATTCATGAGGAGACTGACTAAAGAGAGCACTGCAACACAAAGAAACTAAATTTATGACGCAGTATAATGAAAATGACTGAGAACGAATTACAGATTCATAGAAGATAAGTTTACAAAATACACACTCTACCGATGTGGGAGAATGTGTTTGAGAAAATTGAGCGTTCGTTTGATTAGAAAACATAGAGAAATGAAAGTTTGAAACCAATAAACTGACAACCCAAACATATCGTTAAATGTGATGGTACAGCAGAAACAAATTAAGGGAATTGAATGATCATTGAGGAACGTTGACAGTAGGTAGAGAGCAACTAAGAGGAGAATTCTCAAAACGTGGAGATCCCATAACTGCATACACACTGCTCAAACAAACTGTCTCGAGCGACGTCGAGAATTGTCTACATGATGATTTTGAGAGTAATAGCGGATAACAAGAAGAAAAACGGCGATAGAAAATTCATCTTTAAAGAAACGAGAGAATACAACAGAAATGCGTTCTCCAAAGTAAATGATTATTATTAAAATAGAAAACCATTACTTAAAGAGCAGCCCACATGAGGATGAACGGTTCGCATCCACCAAACCGAATTAAAGAGCACATATAGCAATCTTCAGAATAATACATATCATGTAGAGAGTAATCCTGTCTGATTTGGAAGGTCCTGCTACACTCATTTGTAAAAATTAGAAGTAATTCATAATAAAGTGTTATATTGGTAATTCAAATCCATGATACCCCAAATAAGCAAATATAAAAAGGACTATCAATTGACGTTAACTATCTGTATCAAAACTTTACAATCGTTTTTACATTAACACTTGCACTTTCATTATGTCCACTACATTTTCCATTACGGTATGCGAAACAGTTAATCCACAGCCTGAAATTATAACTCGTTTCTCTCATATACCTTTTGTAAATTTTCACGAATTATATTAAGTAAGAAAATATGATTCACTATTTAAAGATCATTCCTGGAATTACCGTGTTAATTGTTAAAGCTATTATTGGAGTTACTATCATTAATTCTTCACATACTATATTTACTGTTAAACTTTGTCCCCAGAAAACTTTGGATGTCGCTGCGATCTAACAATGGCTAAAATAATTGTAAAAAGGGGGGATACGGGACACAAAGAGATCGAGGACACAAAGAGATACGTCATTAAATCATAATACGCTCTCGAGCAAACGAGAAGGAGAAACGCTACAGTAACTGCCATTGAACAAGAGCACACATTAAGTCAAGCACTGTGCAATATTTTGTTGAATATGAGAAGAGAACATATTAACACAATAAAAAGAGATGGAATTTAAATGTTAAAAAAAATATGAAGATGCAGCTGGAATGTATTCATTTAATGGAATATTAAAAGAAGAACAACGTAAAACAGAGAGTGATTTAAACTAAGATATACAACACTTCCAGAGAAATCCAAGGTAGAAACTCGGCACATGGAGATCAATTCAAGAGTGAGTAACGTCAAGGCATAGAAATTCGTTAGCCAAATCGGAATTGTGTCGGCGAGGATCAAGGAAGGGTTCAAATCTTCGGTTGCCAGAATTTTCAACACTAGTTAGATAGCTAGGTAGAATTTAGCCTATGACTGGAGGAGAATTCTAGCGGCCCGCAGCCCTCGTCGGTAGGTTTGCGTGGTTTCTTCGATAACGTCAAGGGAAATGCCAGTGCAGTACCCGAACAAACGGCCTATGTCATATTTTCTTCTTCCTTCTTGCCTCATCCTTACCTCTTATTTCCATATGCACTACATTACCACACATGTCAGGCAACCAGTCGGCATCTTAGGGCTTAACTCGCTGGTGGGAGCTCCCAGGTTGCAGAAAACTTTGCAAGGCGACGTTCATAGCGACGCTGAACCTCACATCCAGCGTGGTGTGAATACACCACTTCGCGTGATGGATAAACATACACTAGACTTACGTGACTAATAACCAAACCAGTTGACTAGCCCGGAGACAGAAAATAATCAAATCCCAAGTGTTTATATTTAAAAACCTAATTGTGTAACTGGTTAATTTTATGTATATGTATATATGTGCATGTATACTAGGTGTAACTAAATATATGTTCTTCATTTAAATGTAGGCATGTATAATATGTAGGGCAAGTGTGTGTGTGTGTTCGTGTTATGTGTGAACGTGAGAGTGAGCATTCATGTATAGGAATGAGTGTGTATGTATGTATGTATGTATGCATGTGTATGTATATATGTGTGTGTATGGGTGTATATATGTGCCATAGATTTATACAGGTCTGTGTATGTTTATATATTGAGTGTATATGCTCGAAAGAAGTGTATTGTAAATGGTTTTATATGGTTAATTGTTTTTGTATTATAAATGTTCATATATTGTAAAACTGTAGGGTTGTGGCTACCACCTGGCAATCAGCCAATTGTAGCCAAATAAATATTATTGTTATTATTATTATTATAAGTCATGTGGCCGCTGCGAGCTATTCCATGCGTGCGCGCGGGACGGCTCAAGAGGCCGCGGCGGGCAAACGCAGCGCACTGGCAGGCGCCGGAAGCCGGCGACCCGCGCGATACATCCATCGCTTTTCACGCACACTCCAACGCGAGCGCACTTATCGAAAAACCTGCGCCGGCCCAGGCTCGCGCCAGTGTCTGCTTTTGAAATACGACACTTTGGAGGTACTACGGAGCTCTAGTTATTCAAATTTTATAGCAGCCGTCTATTTACGATCTGAATGCAGAACGCACAAGAGAGAACGTGAGTTTTAAGGGCGATTTCAGAGAGAAACGGAAAGTGAGAGAGAAAGGTAAAGCAAGAGTGAGAGAGCTAGTGCCAGAACAAGAGAGAATGAGGCGCGATGGTTCCACCGCGCCCGATCTCTTATGAGCGACGACCGTGGCGACTGTGGCGCCCCCGCCTTACCGCTGGGTCCCTGTGGCGGCTCTTTCTACGGGGCACGGGCGACTTCTACACAATGCATCGCGTGCTGTGGCGTCATTAAATGTATGAGGCCATTATTTAATCAATACGGCACCGAAGAAACTGAAATCTAATTTAGGATCATGTTGGATAACTTTCAAAAGCCAGATGAATGTCGAGATGTGTTTACTACGTGATAAAGCCACTACTCACACAGCTCATGCAGATATGTCTCTTTTAAAGAACAATTTCGACAATAAGTTCATTTCCAAGAAATCGAGGTTCACACGGACAGTTCCTGTCCTATAATGAATGCCCCCTAATCATTTTCTGTAGGATGACGTGAAGGACAAGTTTTACGTCAATAAGCCCAGATCAATTCTTCAGTGACGAGAATCATTAGAGCCAAAAATCGTAACTCAGAATCTGCAATTGTTTAAGAAGTGATAGAGAATGCTGTTAGCTGAACCTTTGACGGAGCAAAAGGCCGTCAATATTCAGTAAAGGAAGTACAATTCTATTCCTAATAAAACAGAAACTTTGTCTGTATTTTCAAGTGTGAAAAAATATACTTCAACCATGTACTAGTATTATTTCGTCGCTATTATTATTATTATTATTATTATTATTATTATTATTATTATTATTATTATTATTATTAGCTTGAATATATAACTGTTCTTCGTGCCACTTGTATTTCATTAATATGTAAGTGAACGCAAGGAATATAAAATATGGGCATCATGTGTCTTACGTACTGTGTTCTGATTGTAGACGTGGAAGCATAATGATGCGCTGAGAGAAAGTGTCTTACAATTTGATAATTGTAAATACGGAGAACAGCGATGATATTACCATCTTCCCGACGAAGAGTACAAAAATCGTATAAAGGCATATGAGTAGTTGAAATGTGTTGACAAAATATGCAAAGCAATGATCATACGTCATCTCATGAATACGTAACTTGTTAGAAAAGTTCTTTAGAAGGGACATTAAAACTACCGTAGCCCCTGAAAGATTATTTTTTCCTCGGCATAAATATCTCTCAGAAATCCACAATCCTGCTTAACTCTGTTGTCACCACAGTTGAAACGAGCACTCGCAAAATATTGCATAACAGACGGACATCGCACTCTTCTCTCTGGAAAGTGTTCCGGAAACGCGACCTGTGCCAATCGCAGTACGACCTGTTGCGCCCCATGTCGTACTTGCACGAACGCCCCCACGGTCGCCAGGTGAGCAATCACGCTATCACCACCAGGCATCT
>BOPP01000139.1:398054-415230 GCA_017312745.1 Gryllus bimaculatus
ATTTGTATATGCTATTATAATATTTATAATTTAAAAAATATTTGTTCTCAAATCAAAATACCTCAGATACATCATTTCTCAAAGCATTCTTTAAGTTCTAAGTAAACCGATCTGAAAATATCGGAACTCAATTTGCATGTGGAAACCTTTCTAGACCTCTGCCTTAGACTAGAGCCAAGTGACAGAATATGCAATATCATTAAGGCTGTCTTACGGAAGAATAACGGTATTTTAAAAGAATTTAATATAAACTGTATCTATGTAATGTATGACTAATCAGGTTAAACAATACGAATAAACAGTATTTCTACCATGTATAAAGTTTGAAAGAATTTACATTTTTATTGAAACTACATCAAAAGTGTTATTTCTGCTTTTACTCTTTAAAAATATTTTGTTTGATGCTGTGGGTATTTCATTACGGCAACGTCCAAAGATTGTACTAATCATCTGAATTTATCGTAAATTCCATATTAGTAAGATTCTCCGCTTAAAAATCTGCATAAACGAAATGACTATTGAGTCAACAAAAAATCTATTCATTGAGTGGTACAACATAACGTACATAGGAACACTTCTCTTTTAATAACTAATTATGCATGAAATTTGAGTGTCTCCAAAGATTTATACTCTCGGTATCTCGGAATTAATATGTGGAAAGTTGCAACCCCGTTTGTGGTTTTGTGGTTTCTAGTCGTATTTCTTCGAGAGTTGACACGCTTTTCATCCGCGGCTTGCACTGGCAGGTTGGTCTGTTTGACGTGAGACGAAGTAATTTGCAACAGTGCTATCATTTTCATAATGCGCGGTTGGTTCTATTGCATCCTTTATTAGCAAAATATACAAATGAATAACAACAATATTTTCCCTCATTTTGAGTTTAAATCAACTAAATATTATTTTTTCAAAAAAAATCTTAATAAATCTATTGCTCTTAAGTTAATATAAATATGCGTGTCTGTGGTTGTTTCACCAACAACTGTACCATTACACTGGATTCGCTACTGCAATGCACACGATATGGCACCAATCTTTCTACGAGCACTTTTCAGCGGTTCACGAAAAAATAAAAGTTCCGATTCAGATTGTTATTCCAAATTGGTTTTTCTAAATAACGTTCTACTTAATGCGACAAGCAGTGCATCTGTACAGCATCGTTGGTCGCCGTTTCTGGGCGACGCGAGGCAGAGCCGAAGCCATTGGGGCAAGCGGACGGAGCGGGATCTGCTGAATTAGCTCAGAGCCTACATTGCTTGTCTTTCGCAGCGACTCTTGACTTGGGAGCTTCCGGGGTTCCAGTGCCGACGGGTGCTGATTTTCGTCATCAGCTACATAGCAGGGTCGAATTCAACTGCCGCCCGGAGGCGAATTCTGATCGGTAGTTTTCATTGGTTCTCCGATGGACACCAGGCGAATGCCAGAGCAATTTCCTACCAAACGAGCCGCGGACTGGGCGCCATATTTTCTTTATCTTTTTTGTTCTTTTTTTCCCCCACAAACACATTTACGGTTGCGAGCTTGGAGCCCGATTGAGGCGTGCCCTGCTAGTGGGATATAGAAAGGTTGGGGTAAAACCCTGCTAGACAACTATGTAGGTCGTCACCAAATCACGCCGTCCAGCGGAAGAGGAAAACCCACACATTCTGGTATTTTTTAAAATTCCATACACAAATGGGATAATGACCATAGCATATGCCAGGCACGGAAACATCAATCAAAAAAGCGGAGCTGGAGGAAGGGCAGAGGGACTGTGGTGGGGTAGCACAGTGCACTTCCAAAGGTTGTCGCGGGTGGGGGGTTTTAATAGATGATTATGACAAGTAGCCAGACAAAGCGAGGTAATCAGCTAGAGCCTGATAATTTACAAAACAAATTCAACATTTTCAAAATAAAGCAGAAGAAACTTTAGAATTCAATTATAACAATGTAATTACACTATATTTTTTTTAAACACACGAAAAGTGTTTTTGTTTTACAAATTTCCTACAAGAACCCACATATTCTGGGATTGGAGATAGATTTGTGATGACTAAATTTGCCCGCAAATTCTGCGCATTCCCATATTCTGTTAACTTAACCATTCTAGACTTCATGCTATCACCCGCCTTTACCGCTAAAATCTGTTTTAATAGTATCAAAGAGTCTATGAGGTAACAATAACTGTTTTATGAGCAAAAGTTATTATTTCCGTGATAAAAACATGTACAATATTTTTACAACTTTTCTTTGGACTAATGTCGAAAAGGGTTTCAGCCAATTTCGATGGAGGATAAACCGAAGTGGAGCAGCAAGTTATTACGCTAAATTTAGTCTATTTTTAGATCAATATTTTCTATAACGTACAGAAGGTTTATTTTTAAAACAAATCCTTAATTTAATTCCGACAGTAATGAAATTTTGCACATTTGATTATTAATACTAAAAACCTTACAGTATGCACATAAGATTTTGTAAAATATACCATTCCTTTTCCCAACCTCTTGAGGCCGAATTTAAAATGAGCACTGTTTCAGATTTTTGAGAATATTGAAAAAGGCGATGAAATATGTCAAAATGTTTATAAAATACCATAAAGTGCGCTGATATTTTTTATTCATTTCAATTAAGCTTCGGGTTATTGGAGGGCAGTGCAGGGAATCTTGCAGGGATTTGTAGCCATG
This sequence comes from Gryllus bimaculatus, assembly GCA_017312745.1. NCBI lineage: Eukaryota > Metazoa > Arthropoda > Insecta > Orthoptera > Gryllidae > Gryllus > Gryllus bimaculatus. The sequence goes on from BOPP01000139.1 coordinate 400,715, forward strand.
TTTCGTAATTTCATAGTTCAAATATTTAGATTTCCCTACTCGTTTACATAGTTCAGATTAAACACAGACCTGGCCAGAAGATAGCAAATTAAAACCTAACAATCTCACTTTCGTAATATTTCATTTTCGTACACAAGGTTGGGATCACTCTGATTATTTTCTGCCTCAATTAAATAGTGTATATCTGTATCATCATTCGCATTAATGCTTTTCAACTTTAAAAACTTTGCCATAACATTAAAGTCTGGTATGCTTTTTGATAAAAAACCAAAATAAACATTTCACGCTATTCTCTAACACTACAGTAACTTGCCCAAATGAAGCATTGGAAAAATCGAAATCACAGATGTAAAAAACATCTGGCACTGACTCGAAGATGCATCACTATGAAATGTTTGACCGGTCAGTTTAATATTTAATAATATTAACATATACCTAACTACATTAAAAAAATATTTTACACAAATGTTACATCAAATATGAAATCTATAGATGATGATACTATCTTAGCATTTCAGTAGGTTCCAATACTTGCATACCATCTTCTATTTTCACATATTGAAGGAACGTAACATCAGTACCTTAATATTCATGTTTTTAATTAATAAAGCTTACTTTTAGGAATACTTGTTTAGAAGCATATTACATACAAGAAAATCTCGATATCAGTTTTGACAAAATGCCCTAATACTTCTATATTATAACTATTCGGGAAAATACAAAAAAATTGCGTTCTTATTCACTGCACACTTTTAACGAACTGCCGCACAGCTTAAAACGTTCTTCAATGCGGAGATTCCCCATATTACCACCATACAGCCCCAAGCCACAACGTCGTACAGAAGCTGATCTCGAATCGCCCCTTGGCTCCGTGCCTTCATAAGTCGCTCCGATGACCTCACTGCAGCCAACCCATATTTGCCGAGCAACCAGCTTGAGAAAAGCATAAATATTGTTTCACTCAAAGCGAAGGTCCGGTGGCTCGTTGCGGGCTCTATGACGGCCTCACTCCAGACTGGAGGTGGCCCCCTAGCACACGAGGGGTGGAGAAACAAGATCTTTGGGTGATGTCAAAATCTAATTAATTTTTTTTAAAAAGCACCACCCAACTTTTTGTTACGCCTTCTGTGAGGTGAGTTCTCCTTTAATTACTTGGCTCCCTCGTGTGGCGAGAGACGGAGTCGGCGTCTCTCGAACTCGGAAATAGAATTCGACTTTCTTCACTGCTAGGGGTAGAGTATAGAACATATTGCGATTAATTTTTTCTGGTCTTTTTTGTTTATTAAATATTATTATAATCTTCGAATTGAAGGGATCCAAAATCTTTGTCTAGCAATTGACACAGTCAATTGACATTCCTACGCACGTAAGTTGGATGAATCAAATTAACTAGGGCTCTTGTAAAAGATGATCGCGAGGGAGAATAATTTGGTGTTTTGCCTCTTGGGACATTCAAGAATATCTGAATCTACCAGCTACTGTAATGATACCATCCTTGTCTAAACAAGAATGAAGCTATACATTTTTTGAATTTTGTATGTCCCTTTAATTGGGTAGGATAGCATATCCAACAGAAAAGGATTCTTTCTGAACTGGTTACACTATCAATAGAACAGCATCTTGTTGCTCAATTGTAGACAGAGAGCCAGTATTCCTAGGGAGTAATAAGGTCATGCTTCAACACTGATATACACGTGTGTCATTTAACTTGACAATTTGAAATAACTAAAAAAACACGCGATTTACGAAAAATTGAACCGAGACTCAATCTTAAATCTGAGATTCCTCCTCAGCATAAGAGGTAATAAAAAAGAATGAAATGGTGATTGTACATGACCACTTTCAGCGACCTCAGGTAACGAAATCCAGTGAGATAACGGCTGGATCATTCATTCTGGACCATGAAATCATCAGTTGTTAGAAGCCAGCCACCTTCTGGCAGTGACTCTCCGCGATATGAAATCAACAGGGTTAACTTTAGAAGAGATATGTAACCAATCCTTCACCTGAGAATACTGCCTAATTCTAGTAATTCTATTAGAAATGAAAGTATCTGATTTATTAGAACCATGTTGTATTTAATGCAATACTATAGTGCAATCTGCAGAATTTTTACCGACCACATGCACACAACAGCCATATGCTTTAAGGGAGGTAACAGCAAACCCTCTTAGAGTTATACTGCTCGCCTCACCGCTCACCCGACGAGTCGTACATCGATAATCTTATATGTACACCTTTCTCTTGATCCAATCGTCAAAGTCGGAAAAGGGTTGGGTAAAAACATTGAGAGCTAGATACAAAGTGTCATTTCTTGATTTCCAAAAAAAAACAACTAATGTTTTCGTTGATTAGTCTCGTCGTAGTGCGACAAGTTCTTCCCCGAAGGATTCTCCTAGTCTTTCTCAATTTAAAATGAGCTTCTAAAAGCAGATCTGATATTTGTTTAAATAATTGAATTACCTTAGGTTCAGATTCTGCTCCATGCAATACGTCAATAACATAAAAAGGATTGGTAATGGCAAGGGCTGCTTCCGGAAAAGCAGTTTCATTATTAATATTAATTTGTTTCAAACATCGTATTGCTAAAAATGCAGAAGATGCAAGGCCATAAGTGAGAGTATTTCATTTATAGATCTTTAGAGACACTGAAAAATTCTCTCTCAAAAGAAATTTTTGATAATTAGTGCATTAATTACTTAATTTAATCGAACCATGCGATACATTTTATTTAAGTCAGCAGCAAAGGCAAAATTGAAAAGTCTTAATCAATGAATTCACGCTGCATGTTTGGGCCAGCCCGGAGGATATCGTTTAAACTGTACCCAGAAATGGTTTTCACCGTTGCGTGAAATACAATTCTCAATTTTGTGGTGAGCATATTAGGATACGATAGGGAGCAAATTCGGAATATAATTGCTTATTACAACTCTTGATTTGTGGCATTCTTCTGCGTATCCAAGTGCGATATATTCTCTCATAAATACTACCTAATCTCTTTTGAGCTTCTCATCCTTTTGAAAGTGGTGTTCTAAAGACAACATGAATTGCTTTGCGATGTAGTATGATCTCCCCAGTACCAATGGGTCTGCTCTAAAAGGCAAAGATACAGAAAAGTGAGCACTAAGCAGCCTTCGGGTTGTGGCTAGAAAATGAGCTTCAGGGTGAATTGGTTCTTCAGAAGATAAAGTATTTATTTATTTAATAGGTAATTATTACAAACAAATTAGATTACTTGATCCTATGTGGCTAGGCCGAAGGCCTTTAAGCATTACAATACCTACATACTTTCGCGTTCTAATCTTTCGAATTCTGGTTATTCACCCAAATGGTCTCTTCATGATCAAGCCGCGGAAAAGAGCACCCAAAGGTACGCTCCCAGGAAAAAACCCCCTGGAAGGGGAAAAAACTGCCGTCAACGAAGCCGAGTACATTCTTAATCTATTGACATTTATTTTAGCTATATTTATTTTCTAGGGCATGGGCGTCCCGCCGTCGTCCTTCATTGCCTTGGCCTCCTCAGCAAACCTGAAGATCAAACGGCGGCACAGAAGATCTCCGCACCAAACGCCCTCTGCCCTTTCATTTATCGATCCCCCTTCCCCTTCACCCCGCAATGTGCTTAATACTATGGACAGTTTCATTATTATGTAATTGTTTGAACCAGTTATATTACCAATTGATTCAACTTATGATTTATTCTGATTTACTGACTGTTTACTAACTTAAACATAAAATTACGTAAATTAATGATTAGCTTATTGACTTATTTATTTCTCTCCAGTCTAGGCTCGCTCAAGTAAAGTGCTGTTTTCCACTCCCTAATTTACAGTTTTCCCCTAATCGGTCCGACCCTTTCCTAAAAATGTTCCTAATTCTTCTAAACATTTATTTAGAATCTTTTTCACCACTAAAATTTTTTGGGCCGAGAGTTTTACGTTTCTGTTTAGGAAGTAAGTAATTTCCCATTCCCATCCACATTTTTTCTCCATGATTTCGGATTGCAACAGCAAATTAAGAGGAATAGTGGATCCAGTCTCCCTATCACAGCGCAAAGTCAATAGATGCACTTACCACTTGCGTCCTTCTAGTCTCGCTAGCATCCACCCGCAACCCTGAACCAGACGGTATACCCCTCTTGCGTCACTATCCGAAGTATAGTATGGTAACTTCTCGCTAACCCATAAAATGGACTCGCAATGATTTGAGAACTACCGCCCGAACGACGTTTTTTCAGCCGTTGCTCGCCAGATGCTCTTGGCATACTTATATCCAGCAAAGTCTATCGAACATCAGCCTTTCTATCTCCACGGGTTCCCATCTCCCACCATTTCCGGAGGAGGTCTCCAACCTGCGCGTGCAAGTAAGCCGTTTAATTTTGTGCGCCCAGTAGCGATGGTCGCTTCCCTGCCATTGCGCTCTTGCCGCTGCCATTGCTCAGAAGATAAAGTAGGTAGCAACTCGTTTATATCAATCTAGTCCCAGACTCTTTGCATATCGAATACTTTATAACTCGAAAAAAAAAAACATTTGGCTCCTTCTAGAGGAAGACACTCTCTTGCTTCATTCAGTGGCTCTAATTCATTCGATGGTTTGAACTGGTCCTACTATGACATAACAGTGTATCCAAAATGACAGTTATGTGATTAGATAGTGAGATTTTTGCTTTGAAGATTTCAAAGAACACTGAAGAGTTTAATACCATGTCACCCATGTGTGACAAATGGATTGTGTCATCTGAAAGTTTGAGATGTTTTGGAATTTTTAACTTTTTCAAATCAAGGAAGGTTTGAGGCAATTTGATGAAACAGACGGTACTATTAAACTTTGCATCCCAGTTTGCCAAACATAATTTGACATTTGAGAGATAACGCGATTTGTTAGTTACATTCACTTTCCTATTCGGTCCTGATTTTAGATAATTAACTGAATCTATCTAGAAGTTACACCTTGTTCGTTGAATATTTAATAACTGAATGAGAGCTTCCTTTAGAAAATAATTTCACTGTCCTTTTCCAGCAACGCCCTGACTTTCTACTACATCACCCATTTTATCAGTAACTAAAAGTATAACATTGGGCAACAAAGCCCTAAATTTTTTAGTCTTACTAAAGGCCATATGAGATATAACTTCTCAGACTCTTGTGCTCCTGTGCTAACCATAGAACCGGGGAAGGTTGTGATTGTACATTAACATGAGCTCCAACACTCTATTTTGAGTATGTGTTTGTGATATTCACAACCTTATTACACGAGACCTGTTTCTTATAATTTGAGTCAAGCAAGAGAGAATCTGATTAAGTGTTTCTGATACACGATGTTTCTGCTTACATATCATGCACTACTTTTTAATAAAGAGGTGGTCTGGGACTGCTTTAAACAAACAATTCATGCACAAAGAATTCTTACAACACACCTATAACATTTCTTGCAAAGCCAATTGCTGAAATTGCAAGGACTTGAACAAAAGAGTGTTTCTCTTGACACAGGACGAATGGATTGGAATCGCATACATTTATCGGAAACGCTCAGAGATTTGGTGCTGTCTGATGAGGTTTTCCCACTGCAAAAGAATTTGATTGTGTTTTTTGAGAAATGTCTTCGTTGAATTCCAATACATTTGCCCTATTGTTTAAGAAATCTAATAATTCTAGTAAAACTGACATTCGTTTTGCCGAATCATTGCTAAGATACCACGATTCTCTAGTTTTGAAGTCTAGTTTAGAGAGTGTTAAATGTTGCAAGATTATTCCGTTCAGATCTAGTGGCATCGATTTCAGTCCACACCAATTGCAGAAATTTGAGAAATGAATGGTAAGAGAAAATGAACCACCTTTTATTTGCGGCAAATTGAGCTAAGCCTTGATGTGGGTGACTATTATCTTGTTTTAATTTGAATACCTACCTATCTAATATTTCCCAAGCTCTGTCAAAGTTGTCTCCTGACACATTCAAGGCGCCCAGAGGCATACACTGTTCCCCTTTCAATGCGAAAGCAGATGTATATATTTTTCTATATTGCTCAGCGAATCATCTTTCACTACTGCCGTTATGTAGATATCATGACATTGCATAAACTGATCATACATACCCGAGAAGATCACGTGTGGTAAGCTTCCCATAGTTTTTGCTTACTGACATGTAATTTTCGAGATGAATTGGCTAATTCATAAAGACATTGGCTTTTAAAATTCATGTATCTGCTTTCCAGATTCTCAAACGAGGGAGTTAGTCATTTAAACTCTCTTGTTCGATAGATTTATCAACTGTAAATCTGATATCCTTCCACAACTCTACACCCCTGTCCAATAAATATTATAAGTTGGGTCTGCTAAGATCTCAGAGACAATTTAGATTTTCTTCGAATCTCGTCAACGGCGAATCTAACCATTGCCATTTCGATAAAAACTGACGACTTTAAACAGGCATTTCGGGCTAACAATTTATGAAATGCTTATGCTATTTTTCTAAACACAGAACACTGGTTAGTGGCTTCTTTAAGAAAGAATATGAAGACGTTTAAAAGTGACACTATTGAACTATAGAATTATTATCGCACCTATTACCTCACATATGAATTACAATAGTACTTATTAAGACAAGATTTTTTATTTGAGCACATCAGCACAACTCATTTATTTTTGGGTTTGTCACGACACCATTCTTGTGGGTGCGAAATATTGTTTAGATAATTGGGACAATTTGCAGGAACTGCGAAGAAAGAAGTTTTATGCATCGCCTTCTCATATAAGCATCATGTTCTCATCAGACGAGAAATTTTGAAAAGGTAACATATAATAGACAAAGATTTTTACTCTACCGTAAAAATCAATAAGTATTGAACAGATCGTCATGGCTCCCTTTGTCTTGACGATTATAAAGTTAATCTCGAAGCGCGGGTAACGGAGACGGCATTTAATATGCTGGGAATTGCTTTCCAACCTCCCAAACTAAACTTACCATGCACTCAATACACGTTTCACATAGCTTCTCCTCACAACGCTTCGAAACTGCTCGCTGCTCCGCTGATGTTGAAACATTGGGCTGGTGGCGTCTTTTTGGAAAAGCATTAGGTTCCGGGAGGGAATTCGTTGATAGTGAACAGGCTGCCGGCGCAGCGCGCAGGAGCAGGTGACATTTCAAAACAGCAGCTCTAGTGCAAGGAACAAAAAATTAATTTTTTGTCAATTCTGAAAGAATTCTCGAGATTTATGGGCAAAATTGAACTCTCGTATCTCGTACGCCGGAAGTTTGAAATGTATGATATTTTCTTCTTAAGTGTCTTCAAAGAGTAGCGAAACTGAATGTTTGACGCGGAGCGCAAAATATGTATTAATTTATCCGCCTATGTGCCAACAGTTATAGTTGGGGCTGATGCTATTTCGAGTATGTTTGAATGCAAGTGGTGTAAAGTGATCGACTAAATGATTCAGCCTTCTCATAAAGAGCGAATTTCTTGCCCATTGAAGTTGCCTCGAAAAAGTGGGCAAATTCATTTGAAATTGCGAAGACATATTCGAGTCAGAAATTTTTATTTTTGGAGGCTTGTATACCGCTATTAGAGTTATTAATATATTATTTAAAGGGAATATAATAGCTATAGTTTCCAGCCCTGGTTTGTGTGGGAGGTGTGGGATTTTAATATATGGTAAGGTTTTTTTCTATTAGTATTAGTAAATCACCTTTGTTTGCATTTCGTCTGTCGGATCTGACTACTCTGAAACCTGTTTTGTTAAATGTAATATCCGATTTTAAATGCGTTTCCGTTATGCAAGCCAGATTTTACTTTTGTTATCTTTTAGGCAATAAGTTGGTTCTAATTTTTTATTGTTGATGTCATTCGCCTTCCAGCTGAACAGAGTTATATTATGGTACTGTTGATTATTTGCTGTTAAAATAAGCTGAGAGAGATGCTTGTAAATTGCTGACTATTGTTGGAATGATATTAATAATATTGACTAAGAAGTAAGCAGTTGAGGTAATAATGGTATCAAAGAGCTATTAGAATGATTCATAAGAGGTTGCATGGATGGGTTATGGTTAGATAGGTTGGGGGTAATTGCAAAGATCGGAATTTTGTTAGCAGTGGAGAGAAACGGAACGTTCTGTGAGGTAAGCCTTGGAGAGGCATTGTTTCTTAATCTAGTTTTATTATTGCCTGATTTGGGGTTATTTGAGGGGGTGTCTATTCGTTTTTTTATAATATGGACATTCTATTGATCTTAAATCAGGTCTGTGCGATCCATTGCAAGTTTTACAGATTGCAGGGAGGTCTTTCTGAGGGCAATTAATAGGGTAATGGTCCTTTGCACAGAAAATGCACTCGATTGAATTCTTACAATTATTCTTCGTGTGTCTACAATCCAAGCACCCCTTACAATGTACTGGTCCTTTTGGCTTTCTTTTTCTTTCTGGTTTAACACTAATGTTACAAATCTTAGTAATTTGGGGCACTTGTTCGTACTTTGACTACCGTTAAATGCTGCGGCAATTTTTGGAATGGACACACTTTTTTTGTCTTGTGGTGATGGACAGGTATTTGTGTTGAAAGTCTTCAATTATTTCCTCTACGGCAATTTTTGGGTGAATATTTATAAAGACAAAAAAGTTTTTATTGGCTTAATCTTTGTGTGTTTCTTGGTTTCAATGAGATATTTGATGGCTGTTATAATGTCTCTTATTGATTTAAACATTATTTTAATTCTGTTTCCGTTATAATCTGTTGTAAATTGGTTGGTTAGTTTGTTTGTATTATTGAATTAAGATATATTATGAATGTTATGTACAAAAATGGTAGGAATTCTTAGATTTTCGTCCTTTTGGGACGAAATGCCATTAGAAAACTCAAGACATGTCTTCATCTGATAGCTTCTCTAGCGCGCCTATTCAGTTTCCCACTGGTATATTATATTAAATTATTCTGAACTGGTTGGTTTCTTTATTTGGTGGAAGGTCTATTTATCCTGAGTTATGAGTTGTTTTAGTACTGTTAATAATTGGTAGGGACTCACTGTTATATATGTCTGCTTGGAAGTTAGCTGCGTCTATTGCTGAGCTGAGGTTACCAACCTGGACGTTTCCGGCCCCGGTGAGCTGTTGCGAGCTGCAATAGGCTCCTTGAACATTTGTAAACTACCCATTCTTCATATTTGAGTGTAACTCTAGGTTTCGGCAGCTCGAGTGGGCACCGTATACGAAATGATGTTGAATCTCTGGACTGCTGGAGGTACTGTCCATGGCATTCTCACTGCCATATAGAGTTGCCATGCCTCCTGCAATGCTGTGACCTAAGTCACAGATGGCTGAAGGGAGTTCACCGTTAATTATAACTGATAAGTTACTGTTGGTTTATGGCGCACTGTATATTAGCTGATTACTTCACTACATAACGAGTATTTCACTGTTACACGTTAGGAAGTTCACTAGGTAACTGCACTGACTAGGCAGGAACAAGCAATGTTGTCGCCACGGCTGTTCTGAGCTGAATGTCACCTACTGGTGCGCAGTTACATGAATGGAGAACACTAATGAATACTACTTCGATATTCTTCTCACATGCACTTTATTAGGTGACAAACATTTCTCAAGAAGGGTCGTTACTGATGTACTGCAGTATTTCTAAAAATTTGAAGTGAGATTGAAATACACCACTAGGTCTTTTTCCGATAAGATCATACAGCTATTCAAATTTATCTTACTAAGAAATGAAATATATAGCGCTCTGAAATTTGCTACCTGATATTTCTGATTTCATTTTCCCATATCGCTCCTGTGTATCTCTATCTGCACCAATTAACTCTACAGCGGTCGATTGGCATTAAGGATGCAAAATACATCGAAATATTATAAACTGTACGAAAAAATAACTCGTTAAGGGCGAAAATTATTAATAGGATAACATATTCAGAGCAATTTTACAAAATTATGAACATATACGTTTCTCTTGGTCTACACTACATTTCTGATTTTGCCCGAAATGTCTTCAATAGTTTCTTAAAACTTACCTCCCATCATTCCTTGAACTTCTTCCATTCCTTCTGCACATGGTTTTCTTCGTATTGATGTTCCAGTGTATGTCAGTCGGTCAAAAATCAATACTTGGCTATCCGGGACGCGCCGCGTCCAGGGCACAGATGCGGACGTTTCGGTCGCCACTCTACAACCGTCAACTACACCCTGATGAAGGTCGCAGAATAGCGACCGAAACGTTGGCTACTGTGCCCTCCCCACGGCGTCTTCCGGATAGCCAAGTACTGAATCCGGCCGCAAAAGCCTACGCTCTCACAAAACAATCAAGTTTTCAATATTGCCCTAACACTCCCCAGCGCATTTCCCTCTTGTCTAGAGTCCCACTGGAAACCACTGTGACGTCCCGTGCCGGCCTCTGCCCGTCCGAAGCTTTCGATATCGACCTGCTGTCCGATTGTGCCCACGCCACCGCTTGCCCATCTCCCCCCTCCAGCGCCGGTCGCTCCAGGGTATCGCCTCGCAGGCGCCCAAAATGCACCCTCGCTCACACGTCTTCCTCGATTTTTAATGTAGTAAGCTGATGGGCCATTACCACGCATCGGCTGTAGATAACAGAGCGGACTGCGTAGGGTGCGAGGTTTTTGTTCGACAAGGATATTAGGCTATGAAGTCCATGCAGTCGATTTACTGAGGTGATTTTGTTTTCTATGGAAATTCCTTTGTGCAAAACTATTGTCGCAATACGTCGGAATTGCATCGCAAGTTATGACGCATTTCATTAACCTAATTAAAAATAGTTTGAAGCTTTTAAATTTTTTATTAAAGTCCCCTTTCGGGTAGTAAGTAATGCAATCTACCATCACAGCTAATAAGCATAAAAACTAAATTTTCTTTCTGATTTCTGAAAAAAGTTGTATTAATGTGATAACAGTTGTTTTCGAATTATACGTTAAACAGCATCGATTTAACATTAATTGATGTTTTATATTTATTTGTTACATAACGGCTTTGTTCTTGTACGATAATGATGTTGCGTGACAAACGAATATGAATATTAACGTCTTGAAGAAGTTATGTAATGAGTATAGCCACTTACGTGTGACAATAATGAACTCTTGAAAACACTGTAGATATCCGTTCGCCTACTTTTGATTTCTCACGTTGATTAAAATTGTATAGCACGTAACTTACAGCGTTTTAGCTAGTCTAGTATTTATAATTATCAGTGAATAGCAACATAACTTAAAAATAAAATGTTTACGATAATTGAATCTGGACCTGTGTTTCCCTCGAAATTTTTATGAATGTATGAAGCTTAAAAATGTCTAGTGTACACCCCACAAAGTCAAGAATACATATCGACGGAGATTTTTTACAAGAAACAAATATATCAAATTTTCAATTCATATCTGATGTCCTCTTTATTAGATACTACTAATTTCCAATTCGCGAAGAAATTAAAGAAAACTGTGCAGTCTCCGGCCACGACAAGTGTCTACGGTTTTGTTAATAAGACAGGAATTCGGCAAAAATTCAAAAACAATGAATGAATTTCAATTTTGATTGAAAAAGTTGATTGTTTTATTCCTTCTATTTATATGACGCGCGTATGAATTCTCACACTGTGTGACACTTTTTGTGATACAGCTGACATCATGTTATAGCTAGGCTGAAGCTTTTAAATTTCTGCCTGCCATTAAATATCTGCTACTAATATGTTGCATTATGGCACAATAACTATTTTATCTTTTTGAAATGGAAAGAACTGCTATACTGTATATCTGTAAATACTGTACTATGTTTTTGCAGAATTAAATGAAGACTGTTTATTAATATTTATATTATTGAATAATAGTATTGTTAGTTAATATTTTATTTAGTGTTATGCGAGAGCACTTTATTTGTGGTTCTTGAGCAATGTATGTGATGCTTTTTGGAAAAAAAAATTTGAGTGGTTTTGTTCAGCACCTTTTTTCTTGGCCCATGCGACTATGCTACTTTTAGAGTAGCGTTTTTACATGCGTGTTCAGTGTTGTGTTAACAATAGTAGCATTAGTATAACATTGAATACGCTGGCCAGATGTCTTCCTATAACGCAGTCCTTTTGCGCAGTTCATCCTCCCGAAATTTGTCGGTATGACAAAACTTTAAGGACTTACAGATTTTCCAATTGATTTCATTGAAGCATGTTTCTAAATAGTCTGAAGTTAAGAACAGAGCTGAACTTATAGCCAGGGAAGGTTTCGTTGATAAGGATAAAGACTGAACAATTTTATGAATTTGCAAGTTTAACAAAATGGTTAACAAAAAATATCTTGGGTCGACCTGCAGGCGGTGGATAACTTGTGGCCAGGAATCTATATTCACATTAAGGACAGTATTGTTAGACATCAACATCGTTTATCAATAATTCACTTCCTTTCCCTAAGAAGCACAACAGCTCTGTGGAAAGGCTATTCACCATCATTTTAAGTTCGTAATCATTCTGTACTTTAAGTACATATATTTCAGATAATCTAAGATAAGTCAGTAAGTGTCCTCCTTTGGGAACAAAACTTCAAGTCAACATCTTATTGAGCAAAACTCATTGCATAACGGGTACTTTTAGAACGATTAGTGTAACTTTCTCATAACGCTCCTAACTCTTCTTTCTCCATTAGTATACGAGCTAATGAGATGAATACTTTATTCACAAAAGATACTATATTTTAAGGACATTGTCATAAAATAACGCTTTACGAAATATGGTGTTTTTCATTTAAATAAATATTGGAATTTAATTGTAGAAACTTGATTGTAACATTTGAAATTATAATGCAACTTCAAAAGATGTGTTCAAAATAAGGTATCAACTGATATTCTCTCCCCTCTTTCCTCGACTTCAAGAAAGTCATGAGTTAATACTATATATCACTAATAAAATATGCGAGATTTAATGACCGAATCACGTCTCGCTCCATCACCATTTTCCTCAAGTGCCAATAAAAAGCGTGCGATGTTTTTTGTGAGGCTAATCGCTAACTTCACCTGGCGGCGGCACTTGGGCCTTCCGGGCGAGGCGCAACCCGTCGTTAGGGCGCCGGTTACGGGCATAGATCGCTTTCTATTCACAGCTGCTTAGCGGTAGACGCGGCCGACAAGGCGTTCTCAGTCGTGGGCGGATTTCATTGCTCCTTGTCCCGCCCGCCGCTGCCCGCCGCCCGCTTCCCTCTTGCCGTCCCTCACTCTCCGTCCTCCATCTCCCTCGTCTCCTCTGCATTGCCACCCGATACCCCACCCACTCCCGGTGCCCTACGTACCCACCGCTCCCTGGGCCCGTCGCAGCCGGCGCCTCTCCGCCACGCTGCCCTCTCCCCCGCCACCAGTGCTCCACGCCGCGGGCGAACCGCCCCTGGTCCTTCGCCCCTGCTACCCGCGCTCGGTGCCTCACTTCTGGTGTCCCGCCACCGGTGCTTCGGTTCCTGTCTCTCGGCTCCCGACCCCCAAGGACGGCAAGGCCACAATCCGGGGCGGCGCGGTGGCCCGAAGGGAGAGACTCAAGGGGTCGGCAGCAAAACACGGAGTGAATCACAGTTACGTAGAGAGGCCGGGAAGATGAAAAGATCGCAGAAGTGGCATCAGCGAAAGTGAAGGAAAGCGATGGCCTAAGAGAATGAAAAGTAAGCTACGTAGTAACGAGTGAAAGTGAAACAAGAGAGCAAATTACAGAATACGCAGAGGCTACAACATATGAAAATCTGTGGGATATTTTCAATTTCAATAAATTGAAATTTGTACGATAAACCGACGCAGAAAGGAATTTCGCTATAATACCGTGAGCCAGTTTGAAAACTTGTAGTAAAGGGAGTACTCGAGAAAGGAATATGTGTCTGATAAAATGTAAATCTGAATATAGCGTGATGCATTAGCATTGAACTAAATGATTGATTTCTGAGTGCATATGCAATTTGCATATGTTCAGAAAACATCGATGTCGATTGAGGTGATCCCAAAAGCGTAGTAGTTAAAGATGAAAAAATATTGTAAGCTTAACTGATAATGAAAGGGAAAGAAGAATCGAAATTGTTACAAGGTGACAAGAAACCAATATATTTATTCAGTGTGGGAATATGGAAGAAATTGAAAGCGAGAGTGAGATACGAAGAAACAGAAACGAGAAGGAGAAACGATAAAAACACAGCCAGATAGGACGCCCTCTCCAGGACACAGCGAAGTCAGTCACAATGTGACTCGGCTCGCGAGGAAGAAAGCAGACGGCGCGCGCCCNNNCCGCCGCAGGCAGCACGAGCGATCCGCGGGAGGGGGGGGGAGCTGGGCGCCGCGAGGGGAAGGCGGATGGCAGCCGGGCTGGGAGCCGAGACGGTGGTGGAGCCGGAAGCGAAACCGGTCGCAATAGGGAGGCCGGAGTCGGGGGAAAAAAACGGAGCGTAGCCGGGAGCTGAGCGCGAGTGAGGGAAAGGGACTGGGTAACGGGGCCGGGGACTGCAAGAGCGATCGGTGGCAGCGCCGGGAGCGAGGGCGGGGGCGAGAGGGGCCGGGGACGGGAG
>BOPP01000139.1:424819-474220 GCA_017312745.1 Gryllus bimaculatus
TGTGTGTGCGGCACACACACTCTCTCGCCAGCAGGTGACTGCCGGTGTGAGTCGGGTCTGTCCGTACCACTCTGTAGTACCCGCCGATGGCAGGTTTATAACTACACGTGTCGTAGGCAGCGGGTTTAAGTGCGCGAAGCGCAAAACATGAAAATGCTTGTAAGCGTAGAGACTGCTCAGCAAAGAGGCCCTGGGTAGGCGGTGTGGCCTGTGCCTCTGGTAGTGGTTCTCGCAAGCCTGACCTGGCACAAGTGAATGTGGCGTGGCCAGCCAGAAGGCTGCAGCCCTTAGGGAAAGCGGGAGGGGCGCCGCTCGGGGGAGGGCCCGGCGGCGCGGGTGCGGTGTGGGTGCGGCGGGCGCACCCTGCGGGAGCGGCCGCCTCCGGTGGGAGGGAGCGACCACCCGCCTTTGCGCGAGGGCTTTGTGTCGTGAACGGAACAGATGGATAATCTGTGTTTTGGCCGAGATTGAATATGAGAGAGTTGGGGCTTGCTGGGAGGAGAGAGTAATATTTTTGAGAGGTTTGTGAGATGAATTCTGAAGGGAGAGGTACTTAAAGCTCTCGGAGGATTATAAAACCGGCGAAAATTAGCCTGAGCTCAAATATTTGTAAGTAGATAAAACTATTCTGTTGGGTGCCGTAACTTGTTTTGCATTCTTGTCTACTTCTAGAGTTAATGTTAAGAATTATTGTAAGTGCTGAACAGATCTTGTACTTTGGACGGCGATAAATGGCAGCAAGTATGTGACAAGTTCGAATAGCCAGTCGAGACCATAGGAAATAGAAAAACTAAAACTAACGGAAAGTCTATGCTGTTCTCTAGCACCACTAGTTCAATTTGGAATTCATTAAATGGAAAATTCATTGAATAGTATATGCACTACTGTTGATCAGTTGCCATGACGGACATTCTGAAAAAACATTGGAAGATGTCCCTGATGTCCCAGAACAGAATACTGCAAATTAGCAATTTTGCAACAATAGATGATTTTATAAACAATTCCCAAATCCATAATTTTATGTCGGCTATGTCCCCAAATTGTATTTGAGATGAATAATCCCAAATTAAATATTTCAAGAAACGCAAAATTATTGCTAATACCTATGTTATTTGTTGCTAATATCCTATAAATTTGGACTTGATCTTTGAATTTTGCTGTATCTTTTATAAATAGTTCCCTAGAAGTCATCTATCGATTGGAAAAATACACGACTTTGCAATTTTTGCAAATTTTATGAACATATGAAATATTGCAAATTTGCGATTATAATTTTTTTCTAATCGTTAAATCTATAATATCTATAATAAACTGGATGTTTGGTAAAGGTTCTGTATTATTTATAAACAATAATATTGAAAGTAAACGTTTATGAGAATCTAAATGCTCTAAAATGAGTGTTATTTTATCTCATATATACGTAATTTCTTCAAAAAGAATTGTGTTAACAGTGGTTAAACGTGTTATATATAAGTGTTTTATACTATGTATTTTTATATGGAAATACATTTACATTGGAACTAGCGACGTCCGCTAGATTCTATGACGTAAAAAATCACGTGGTGGAAACTGGCAAAAGCTAGGTCTCTTCTTTCCCCTTTGAGATTGGCCGCGTCTGCGTGTGAGGCTCCCCCAGCAAAGTTTCATGACAAAGGTTGCCCAAGCCTCGGAAAATCTGAACGGAACTGGAGATGGCGCGGTTAATTTATGTTGTCCAGAGCTGCAACAGAAAGAAGACTTTTTGTGCTCGACTCCGTCAGACACAAAAACAGTTTTGCAATTATTTGATTGTTTCATTCCGGTAACACTTCACTAGTTAACAAAAGAGACTTACACTTTTAAGATCCCAAATTTTTGACACGATGGTTGTTTCCGGAACTTCTTTCTATGATATTTTCGAAATAATTGGTAAACTAAAAAAATAAATATTCGGCTGATTTACATGACTTTCCGGATTGTCTGTAAAAGACACCGTAACTCACATATTTAATGCACACTTATGCACCGGAGCTTTTCTAGATATTTTCAAAACAGCCAAGGTTAAGTCGCTTTCAAAACATGCGACTATAATTAAATTGAAAATTATCGTTCAAATATCCCTTTTGTTAGTTTTTCAAAAGATTAGAGATATTTTTTATGTACGAAAGGAAACCTTTCTCTGTAAACACGACATGTTTTCAAATTGTAAACATGGATTTCGAAAATAAAAATTTACGGAAAGAGCCGTTCTTCCCTGTGCAAAATTCTCACTCAGCGATTCCACAGCGATTCCACCATAAGGTTTACTTCAAAAGCTTCGGTGCCACGTCGTAATTTTACTTCAGATTTTCGGCCCAAAGAGAGAATTCACAAATAGCTGCCGAGTTTTGCGCGTGTCTATTGGGGAAAGAAAAATGTCAACGACGAACGCTTTTTGATCTGGGCTTATAGTTCCAGGTTTATGTGCTAAAAACTAACACATTTGTAACTAGGGATTTGCGTCGTTGCCATACCCTTTACTTAGCAATAATTCTGGCACTCATTTCAGAGCGATGTAATAGCAGCATTTTAGAGAAGTACACTGAAAAAAATGACCATCTCACTCCCAACCATAAACCTATGGATACGTGTCTTGCAGATGTGATGATCGATTGGGGACCGCTGGGTGATTGGGATATCATAGGGGAAAATCATAGGGACCGCTGGGTGATTGTCAATACTTACAAACCCGTAGACGTTGAAAAATACGTGAGCCCTATAACCACCATATTAATTCACATTGCGTTCTCAGTGGTTTCCGCTAGAGCGCATTTGTGAACGCGGAGGACATGGTATTTGAGACCTTTAGTTTGGTAAGATTCGCTAACCTTTTTTGGCTCGATACCTATTCGAGGGATCACGTGACTTCTCGTAAATCCCCCGGTATCTTTCTTAGCGTGTGTAGTGCGTGTTGTCTGGCAGGGTGCGATTTCGGTTTTCGGGAAAGTGCGCGTTACAATGGACTCGAAGTGCATAGAAGCACTTCAGAAAATGAAGCTTCCTCATCTTATCGATAAGTTTGCTGGTTAGTATAAATATATAATATTAATGTGTAATGTTTAATACGGAGTGCATACTTTTTTAGATGTTCAGTTTCCAAAACGTGTATATGTTTGAAAAATCACGTTAAGTTATTATTGAAATAGGAATAAAAACGTGCACTTTTTATATCCTTTCGTTGTTTGTATATTCCCATCCTGTTTTGCATTCACTCGTCCTTTCTTTTGTGGTTAGCATATAGTGATATTTTTCTCATTTGTATTATCCCAATACCTTTCCCTCAATTGCAAAATTAATTATGGCAACTATTTTTGATAAAATTTACGTTTCATTATGCATCTCAGCTCTAATTTCAGAATCAGTTGTTGTCATTTGTTTGTTTTAAACTGTTGTTTAATAGTTCATTTTATTTAGGAAGCTCGGATAGGTGGGTCGATGAAGGATTGGGAGTACCTATGAAAAGTGATCAGACCAAAAATGCAAAATTAAAGAAACAGTACTTCGTTCAATTATTTTACCAAAAGTTTCAAACCACCGAGTGCAAAGAGTGCACAAATCAAAAAGTAGATATTATTCCTTTGACTTCTATTAGTGTATGAAACCAGAAAAAGATTTGTGAAGCAATGTTGCAATGTTGTGATTTACATAGTTTTATGTAAAAATTAATATATAAAAATTATCATTTTAATAAGTAAAATCTTAAAAATATAGTATCAAGTGGATAACACAAAGTAATTAAAAGCATTATTTTATGACGATTGCATTGTTGCCCCAAAGTATAAACAGAATAAGTTTATACATCAAAATTTGTATTTGTTAGTTTTTTGTTTCTTGTTTTAGAAATAAGTTCAAATTCTTTTCCCATCCTGATTATATAATTGTAAACCTAATCCGGTTTGCAGAGAATAATATTGATTATGATGCACTGCTATTGCTAAAAAAATTCCCCGACACAATTTCTACCATTGTACCTACTGTTAGGGATGCATTAATATTGAGGGCAGGTCTGGAAACATTAGAAGACGTCAGTGAAGTTTTTTTTCATAACTGGTCTATTAATGGGGCTGCAATTAATTCATTCATTTATTGAATTTATATATATATATATATTCTTGTAGATTTTTCAAACTAATTTCTACTTTTATTTTATGTAGGAAATTTAACTCACCCATCACTGAAGCAGAATATATCATACCTGAAATTTTAACTTCTGAAACTCAATTTGTGACAGAAATTTCTTGTGCTGGCGAGCAGAGGGAGTGTCAGGATATAAATTCAGAAGGTCCTGAGATTAATCACAACAAGAAGATTAGAGTAGATAGTAATTTAAGAGAGACTCGAAGAGAAACATTTAGGTAATGAATTTTAGAGAAAAGTAGTCTGAATACAAAAGTATTACGTTCCTTTCTGTGTTCAGTATATACATGAGGTTTTGGAAAGGACTGCAATAGGGAAGTCTGTTCTCGCTCTTCATAGAAAGAGTGGGTTGCATTACAGTGCTCGCTGTAAACTTGCTGGGCTTGTTGTTTATGCTGAATATGGAGCTAATACAAATACATTGTAAGAATATTCAAAATATGAATTTATAAGTCTTAATGTTTTTTAAATTGTTTTGGTAAATTGGTTTTAGTAAATTGATTTCTAATTAAATCGGTTATTATTATTAACAACAGTTTTGAAGTAATAATAAAAAAGAAAGAAATTTTGAAAATATATATTAACAAATTCAATGAAATAGGAATTTTTTTCTTGCAGAATATCCAAACTGAGGTTTTTAGAACTGGCAAATTTGATAGTTCAGGGTTTTTCTGGTTATATTCTAGTACGTTCAGTTGTTGTTGTTATTAAAGGATATGAAGGGAAATATTGTCGCTTGTGATCTACTTTCTGCAGGAGACTTATTACATCCCATCAAGTGCGAGCGGGAAAGGTCTTGCAGCTTCAGGGAATATATACGATACATATGCTAATTTTTAAAAAAATCCCTCAGGAATACATAATTAAAAAAATGTCTTAGTTTTGCTGCCTCTTCTTCACCCTCCATCTCTTCTTACTTTGTCATTTCAACTAGAAGCACAAGATGGGAGAAAAAATTGTTACTATCTGTGATAATCATTGATCTTAGATAATGTAAAAGTGTTCGGTATCTTTTCCAGATTTTGATGTTAAAAGGAAACTATATTTTCTTAGAACTCATTTAGAGCCACGGGAAGAGCTCAAAGCTTGCTGGGAAAGCATCAATTTAATTAGGCAGAGGCAATTGCGTGAGGACAGTGGGACAGAAAGTAAGGTTGCAGAGTATATCTACAGATATCCGATTTTAAAGCAACTGGGAAGGCACTTTTTGGTATATATTCATCTATAAAAAGATTTATGTGAGAAGTGCCGTAATGATGCTGTATACGAATTAGTTTGGACTATTGCTTGAAATAAATTTTGCAGTGCAATTTAAGGAGGCTCAACGAAACTGGTCCAGAACGTGGCCTGTGTTTTCTGAGAAGCTAAAAGCGGAATTGGTTAGGAATGGTGTTAAAGAAGACAGTCTAGGTAAGTCGTTAACTTGGGCAGATGTAAGCTTTTGAACTTCAAATGAAGAATAGCAATGCCAACATTTTTTCAGATTGTGAAACTGCTCTAATCTATGAGACACCAAAGCTGTTTCCGATTTTTCATGTTAAGATTTTAGGCAGGAAAGTACTTCGTGCCACTAGGGCAGACATTCAGGAAGGGTTTCTTGTTTATTTGAAGATAATTAGCAGAAGTATGCCACTTTATTTTGTAGTGTACTACCAAATTTAGCTTACTAAATCACTTATTTCAGGTTGTTGGTTTAACTACAGAAGACTTTAGAAGGGATGCATAAATCTGCACAGCACAGTGGAACACAACTACAACCTTTTCCTCTAACTATGAGAGATTCCATTAAACATATATCATCTATTTATGTCATTATTGATGATAGACCTATATGAGTGGAGTCTCCTTCAAGAGCAATTGAGGTTGTCTTTAAAATGTACCATTCACTTAACTGACACTTCCCAGTTCAGAGTGCGCGTATATGGATCCTACTTGCCAAAACTGTGTTTATCATAGAAGAAGAGAGAGAGAAAGGCATGATAACCCCAGAATTAAGTAGACTCATCTAAGTTTTGCGGTGTTAATACAGAAAAACTGTTTCAACACATTTTTTATTAGTTTACTTAAAAAAATATATATAGTGTGGCGTCGTTAACACAAGGGCCAGAACCGTTAGGTCGGTGAAAGTACGCTGCGGGGGAGGAAGGGGTTGAGCCTGAACATCCGGGAGTTTGCGCTCGGGCGGTTGACTCAGGTAGTGCCGCAGAGCCAAAAATACCGGAGGCTGTAAACTCCGAGGATGCTGCCGGCGAGCCTCGTTTACGGAAGCAGGCAGCCAACCTGAGAATTCTGTGTGTGGGCGTAAACCAAGGCTGGCCTGCGAGTCTATCTATGGAACAGTGGTGGGGGTGTCAGCCTCAACTATTTAACGCGGCGCCATCTGCGCCCGCGTTCTCATTCAGTTTGCATCGGGAAGCTTGTACGTGTGTACAAGGGGTGTAGGAGTGTGGGCGAGATGTCCAGAGAGTAAGGGCCAGACAATCTCACGTGCTGTAGGCACACGGTCGCCACGACCGGGTTAAATTTTGGCGTCAGGCCATGTGACGGTAATTGTCACGGGACCGAGGTCCGATAGCGCGCATCACGCGTGGCTTGTGTTTTCTGCGGTAAAGCAGTGTTCTGAAAGGAAAAGGTTGCCGGAGTGTTTTAATATTAGCAATTCATTGTAACTTGTACATAATCTTTAATATATTATTTTTCTTTTGTTATTGAAATTTATTTCTTATTTCACTACGTCACAATAGTTAAGTTCTACATCAAATGTTCATAATGTGTTTGATTGAAACTAAACTTTTTAAAATCCTTTTATACGTGTTCAAAAGAAGTACATTTGTTCAGTGATTATACAAAATTATAATTCACACATTTGATTAATTTTAAATTATATTTTATTCATATATGCTTTATGTATTAAATTTAATGTGTATGAAAAATTGTAACTGCAATAGTAAAATGATGGAACACAATACTAATTTAGATTCTGGTTGTCACATATAATATTGTTTTCTTCCGCAATCCTATTTAATTTTTGAAGTATTGGATAATTAATAGTGTTATGAAGTTCGATTCTGCGGTGTCATGCTGTTTTATTCAATTGAAACAAAGTGTCTGTTTTAAGTTTCATATGAGTAAAATAGCACAAGAGGCAGAATTTGGAACTCTGGAACACTATTAATTGATTAATTGCATGGTTGTCCAAAATTAATTAGGGACTGCAATAGTATACAATATAAAGTAATGGAAATATAAGGTTTTTAGGTAGACATATTACACATTTTTGGATCACTGCATTGTTATTCCCCGAGTTTAAAAAAATTGTTTATACACAACAATTGAACAAAAAATTTGTTATTTTCCAAAATCTGATGGTAAAATTGTAAACTTCTTTCTGTTTGCAGGAATGGTATGGATTTTGAAGCTCTTTAATTCTAAAATAATATTCTGACACAATTTCCACTGTTAGGGATGGTTTAATGCGAAGGAAAAACGTGGAATCATTGAATGAGGTCTGGGAAAGAATGACTTGGGACTGTAATTGGGTTCCAGTTTAAACGAATGAGATTCTTTCAAAATGAATATATTGAATGTTCTAAATATGTTTGCTTTTTATTACAGGTACTTTTTGATCTTTCAAATAATTTCTCATTTTATTTGATATAGAAAACTAAAACATCCAGCAGCTGTCTCTCAGAAGGCATTTGATACCAAATGCATCATAGCAACCAGAAATTTCAATTTAGATAGACATTTTTAATACTACTGAGCACAGAGTGTCAGGAGATAACGACCTGAGATTTCTTGGAATCAAAGGATTAGGGTAAAAATTGAAAAGAGATTGGAAGAAAATAATCTACCCGCAGGAAAGAATGTAGGGAGTGAATTTTAGATATGGTAATATGAAATCCAAAAAAAAATATCTTTTTTTCTCTTTCCGGTACATACCAGTACGTTTTGAAGAGCACTGTTATAGGGAACACTTATAGGTGTGTAGGGATTCCTACCTTATCCATTTGAAAGTGGTAAGCAAAATTATGTATCTGCGTTTTGTGATGTGTTTCCAAAATTAGCATAATAAATGTTAACTGTTTTCTGATTATGGTGACTTGAAGAAGATTGGAAGAACAGTTTAAAGTGCATATATTGCTAATAAAATTAACTATTATCAAGAAGTTTTGTGGATTTGCATCAAGATTGAAATAAATATTTTTTGGGGTTGATTATTGTACCTGCAATCATGCATATTTGCCCATAATGTAGGAATATCTTTAATGGTATAAATAGTTTGTACATGCAACTGACAATTGGCCATAGTATTGATAAAAACAGTACTTTTAGATGCTTGTTTCCATGTTTCTTTTTCGTGGCCTTTGTACCGGAAACATTTATCATTGAGGCATTCACCGACTCTAACTTCTGAAAGTCTTGCAGATGAGAGAAGGAAACCTGTTGACCCATATCCGTGCCCTAATACTGATTGAAATCCAAATGCTCTTATGGAAGATGCAGAAGATCTTTCTCAAAAAACCGATCCTAAAGATTCTCCATCAATGCATGATGAATTTTGAAATTACCTGTTACTTGTGGCTTTTCAACTATATAATATTCAAATAATCAATTTCCTTGCAGTTTTGTCCAAGAATTAATGGCTGACGTGACTGATATAATGACCTCTATAATCTGTCACTTGAAGCAGTCAATTTCTCCAATTCTTCCAGTCAGCAGTCAATTTCTCCAATTCCATCCCTTAACTGATGCTATATTGTTTTGTAACATTTCTTCTTTAAAAATGCTTATATGTTTTCCTATGGAACTATCCTTGGACAAAAAATCTTATTTGACTGGATTATGAGTCCTTCCAGTAATAATTTCATGCTCAATAAAATAACATTAATAATATACGTAAATATAATGGATTTTAATTTGATCTCTTTATCATATTTCATGTTCTAAAAGAGTAAGCACTTCATGAAATATTTTTATCAAGGAGACTATGGGCTTCTTTCAAAATGTTTATGTGCACACATGAATGGTTTTTACACTGTGAGAAAATTTGCAGTATTCTTGGATGCAAAACTGCTGGTATCTTACTTTTCAGGATCTCTTTGAACTGAGATTACCTAATTAAGTTTGGCTTCATTATAATTTTTTTGTGTATCCAATGGCACTTATGAGCTATGATTTGTTGCTTTGAAATGTTTATTATGAAAATGTATAAATAGATAATGTACCTGATTATTTCAAATATAATATAGCATTTACTTCTTTATATCTATTGAGTGTTTTTCCTCACATCAATTTCCCAAATTGATCTATTGTAATTGATATCATATTTGTTCATATTACTGTTTGTGGTTTTCATGGTAGCAAAACCATTATCATATTAAAGTAATCGCGTTTCTGTGTATTAATTTTTTCAGACCATTTTGTCTCTTGAATCAATTGCAACTTATGGCATACAGCTATCAATATGTGAAGGTTACAACTAATAAATTAGTTTCATGAAATGTACAAGTTTTTAACCTTCACATTTTAATGGTTGTGTGTCACAAGTTGCAAATGACTTGGTGAAACAAGGGACCAAAGAAATGGGTTTTAACCAATCTGTTATTAATTCAATGGGTGTCTTACGCAAGAACGTGTGAAATATTTATGAATTTTGCCGGTTAGTTCTTTTAGTGAGAGTTTTTTAGTTTTTATTGATGGTACATCATTTAGCATGTGTAAAGTTCTGCGCTTCTTTATTAACAATTGCATAGAGTTATTCATTTTGGAGCTAATTAATATAAAGAGATAGTAACAATGTGGTGTTAGTAATTTTTGGGTTCGACGGTAAAATGTAGTTTTAATAATTTTTCCATCACTTTCTTACATATATTTTCTTTTTGTAGATATTTTAAAATATTTTCAAACAATTACGTTTTATAATAACTGCAAAATTGAGTAATTAAATAGTAGTTAATTTATTTAGTCTTGTTAAATTTTTCTGCTATTTTCTGTTGTGTTTGGTTTTGTGGCTAGCTAGCTTCAGGTTAAAGCTAGCTGACTCTTAATTTTTTTTCAAAAGGCTGGCGTAATTGGTCTAAAATTATGATAATTAATGAGTAATTAATTAGTGTTAAACGATGGCATGTATTTTTTTGTGGTCACCTATAGGTGGTTAGCCAGCTTCTGAGAGGTCACCTACGGCGCCACAATGCCGACGTCAACCATAAAAATAGCTGAGCCAAATTTTACTATTGATTCTGGTAAGGGGAACCATATTTTAGTTTGTGACAACCATTTCTTTTTTTTCAGTGGAGCTACAGAAAAAGATGTTGACAAAGCTAAATTGCTTGTCTAGGAGATTCCTTATCAAAAACACACAGGACAAATAAAAAACTAATAAATAAGAAGTTGCATAAAAATGGAAAAATTCAGTAAAGTGTAAAAATCTGTTGTATTGAGTAAAATATGAAAATACATGTATTTTCGGATAAAATATGTACTAAAAAGTCAACGTGTTTTCGCACTAACTGATATGAAACCTGAAAATTTCGTTGATTCGACTTGACAGTAACACTAGGAAAACATGTTATTACATAATTATCCGGGCCCAAGTAATTATCTATTATGTAATGCTCATGGATATATTTTAAAAGAGAAACCTTTTCTGGAAGTGCAATTCGGGCAGCTTCCCATTCGACAACTAAATGAAATGTGTTAAAATTTTATAAACCCAATTTGCATATACATTTCGAGTTATCGCATTTCACCATTATTAGAAAACTAACATTAGATTGTATGCTATAGGCTTTTTATCGAACAGTAATATTATTGGCAATGATTTTTCAGCCTGTATTAAAAAATATTTAAGTTTAACTAAGATCTAAATATTGTTGACAAAGAAGAGATGAGAAATATGTTTTATTAAAAAGTGATAATTCTAGTTGAAATACGTACGATATTTATTTCGTAAATTATCCTTCAGTATACACAGTTGTTTGGGATTAAATGCGAGTTGAAAATGTGCTTTCGTATGTTTGTGTAAATCTGATTTGTAGGTTTTGTAGAGAAACAGCCCTTTAAGCATATTTAGATATCATTCTTATAGCATGAACATGAACATTGTAATATGAATTCGAAAATTTAATCATGCCCTTAATGACATCAACGTTCCATTTTGCAAATATTAAACATCCCTGTATTCACTGCGTATCTTTATTTAGTTGTGCGACGAAAATTAAGGTTTGTCATGCATCATCACAAGTTCAATGAATTCAAATCATATCATTCCAACGCGCAATATCATTTTCCCCACTTTAATGAACATGAAATACTTTTATGTACTAATAACACTCGTAGCACGCGTTATGCCTGTCATAGCGAAGAGGAAGGTGATTGGATTAGCGATGTGGTAGATCCTCGACTAAGCACGCGTAGAATTAACAAAATTATATTTCATCGATTTACAATATATCCCGGTTTCCTGTGACCCACTCAACTGCACAATAACAGCTAACTAGTGACCCGCAAACTATACAACCACCATTCTTTTTTTGCCAAACACTTGATAATCCGTTCATTTGACCTCGATAATAATACAGACCCCAAAATTCCGAAATTTCAATCGCATTTATATGCCGCTACTTGCATCTTCGGCAACAGAACTGAAGCGAGACAACAGACTGGAATAATATCCAACGAGCGAATGAAGCATAAAATCGAACGCAATCGTCAACGCCGCTTACGGCAAACCCATT
This sequence comes from Gryllus bimaculatus, assembly GCA_017312745.1. Classification (NCBI taxonomy): domain Eukaryota; kingdom Metazoa; phylum Arthropoda; class Insecta; order Orthoptera; family Gryllidae; genus Gryllus; species Gryllus bimaculatus. Next base: position 436,714 of record BOPP01000139.1, read on the forward strand.
GTTCGGCAGGGCATCGTTAGCACGCAAATTCGTTCGCTGCGCTATTAATCCCGCAATTTCTCTCTAGAAATCTCCCGCTGTTGATTGTGACGCAATCGAAATATTCGCGGGACGCTACGCGCGGTAGGCGTTAATGTCAAAAGAATCAGCCCGATTGCGGCGCAGTTGGTAGGCCTGTGGAGCTGTAATTTTAATTCTACGGTCGCAGGGGAAAAAATCGAAAATTACGCAACGGACGCATCGGTGGAGCGCAAGCGGAAGTCTTGTAATTTGCATGCCACATTGTCTCTTGCAACCCACCGGCTCTTATATTCTTCAGATACTACAGAATCCAACAACTAGCTCGCTGGCAGTGGAGTTTTTATCCCTTTTTTGATACCAAAGAAATACATTGGATTCTTCACAGCTGTAACGTTTTCTATTCTTTCTTCATATTCCACTTTGTATGTTTTCACCCATACAAATACAATCTTTATTAACATTACGACTGAAAGTCGAATAGTATGAGGTACTCCCCCGAATTTTGCCGTTTCTTATTAGTGCCGTTTAAACTCGCAGCTGTCCATAGCTGGAAATACACGACAAAAATGGACGTGGAGATAATATTGAGTGATAAATAGAGATAATATTAGGTCACTTGAAAAAAGGCCTATTGACTCTCAACACCATTCGCATTCTAGAGAATTTATATGTCAGCGTAATAGCTACCACCGTTGGCAACAAATGTTGAGTCTCCTAGTTATCAGGACAATATTATTTGGGAATTTTTTCTTCGCTCAAAATTTTAAAAATCGGAATTGAACATTAGAATATGATCATAAATATTTAAAAAAATGATTTTAAATATTAAATTACTTGGCACTAAAACAGTCATTTTCTCCTTTTTTAACCTCTTTCTTCATTATACGTATCACACTTCGTCAACGTAACACTAATATTAACATTCACGCTTCATAATCAAACATTCAATTTAAATTATTGTTGATAATTCCTTTGATTTACCAATAGTCGTGAAATACATTCCAGTTTTGTTGATATGGTAACAAGTCTTAAGTAGTTGTAAGTGAAAATTTATATGTAAAATAAGTTTATTCATTTAATGTTTTCATAGAACGGTATAAAAGAGACATTTAATAACATTGATGATAAAAATATTAGAAAAAATAACCAAGTACAACTTTTATCAATTCAAAACAAACTTTTGACAACACTTTGCCCTATTTACAGTTTTCTGAAAACACAAGAACGTATGAATTCGTAGATGCTACACAATCTCATCCAAACAGCAATAAAATGACCACTGCATTACGAAACTTTGTGAAAAATATGATGGCAATTTATGTCAGATCCTACACATAGCAAACCCTAATGTATTATTTGTTAGTTTGATTGACCCAATTTATTTTAATAATACGTAATTGTCATGCTTAAGTGAACGTAGAAGGAAAGGAAGTAAAGACAAGATTCCAGTTGTTCGTGTTAATAATTCGCCAATAACGGACCACAGGGAAAAAGCGCAGGCTTTAAACGCATATTTCAGCTGCGGTTTTCAAGTCAGAAATTTACAGTATTCAGATACCAACGCTGGAAGATAAATGTCAGTTTTCATAATTGATGTAAATACTTTTTCGGAAAAGAATAAATTAAATGAAGAGAGGAAAATCACGAGGTCGCTGATGTATTTGCCACGGACATCATTAAATTTAGGTGAAAGAGGCAATTCTACCTTATTTAATTAGTTTTTTAATGTATCAATAAACAACGCTTTGCGTAGCGAAAGATTGGAAGCTGGCTCTCGGTAGTACCTATTTTTTAAACCGTGGTGACAAGACAATAATTAGTAACTATAGGCCCGTAAGCCTTACATCAGTTCGTATGCAAACTTATGGAAACATCTTAATTTCAAGCTATATTTCAGGAAAGAATGGGAGGGCAGGGAGTGGCTTTATCAGGGTCAGCACGGTTTTTCAGAAATGGTTTTCTCAATGCGAAAGTCAGCTAGTCCTCACTTCTACAGGACCTAGCCGACGTAGTTGATGAAGGGAAAAGGCGTTGCACGTGATAGTAATGGATTTTTTCCAAAGCTTTTGATTTTGTTCCACACGATCGTCTTATAAAGAAATTAATAGATTCGGGTATAGACACTAGAGTGGTAGCGTGGATAACGAACTACTCCGAAAACCCGAGGGAAACAGAAAGTTCGAATAGGTAGTTACTTATGCAACCTGCGAGAGGCGTCACGTCAGGAATTCCACAAGGAAGTGTAATCGACCACTCATGTTTTCTGGCCTTCGTGAATGAATGCCCGGACTAATTTAGCTTCAAATGTATGACTCTTAGGCTTGATGACTTGCGTAATCTACAGGAGTATCAACTCGGGAGAAAGACGAGGATATTTGCAGCGAGACTTAAGACAAATTACATATCTGGGCAGAAAAACAATGGCATGGAAATAAACAGTTCAAAGAGCAAGTGCCATCACGTTTGGTATGGGTGGGGGGGGGGGGGGGTGGGGGGGGGGATCGAAGTTACTATGAATCTTGCGTCAAAACTGACAATAAATCTTATACCTCGAGTCACGTCTTGCAAATCACTTTAGGAATAACAGCCTAGATAGTAAATTACAGCTGGGAAAATCAAGTCAATTTCGTTGTAGGGAAAGCCTGGAAATCTTTACATTTTTGTTATTCGGATACTGAAAAAGAACTAGCATTATGTCATTAGTGCGACGCTATATTAGAATAAGCGGCGCGTATATTGGGGACCGCATACAGAATTTTGCAGCAAAAGAATCTAGAAAAGGTCCAGCGTAGAGGCATCAAAATTTACTTTCAGGGGTACCAAGAATAAAGGGGTATGGAGTCATCGAAATGGGGGGGTGGAGAAGATTAAAGTCACGTCTCTATGCAAATGTATAAAGCGTACACAGGCCTTCGAGCGTGGAAAGAAATTTAAAGTCGATTAGGGAAACCTTACATATTTGGCAGAGGGCGGGATGCACATGGCAACAAAATTCAGAAAAACGGACGGTTGAGACCAATTCAATCGCGAATCGGCACTTTTAAGGGAACTGACGAAACAGTTTGCCTGTGACAATCTTCGATCCCTTTCCTCAAAGCCTGAAAGCAAATATAACATAAATTAGTTTCTTGAATGTAGATATGTTATAAATATATTTAATAAAATTCAATGTAATTACCTATGTCTTCTTTGAAATTAAGTATTACTATTATTGTTGTTATTATTATTAATGTTATTATTATCATTATTGTTATTATTAGTGTTATTATTATCATTATTATTATTATTGTTATTATTATGTGCAGTGCAGTGGCGTGAAGTACAGTGACGTTGTGTAACCGAGAGAAACGAGTGAGTAAGAAAGACATTACAGCTCGCTGTATTGCAGTGCGGTGAAGTGAAGTTTGGTGAAGTGGAGTTCTATGAAAGATTGCACGGTGAAATATTCATGTGATTTTGTGAAGTTTGTAGAGTTTGTATAGTTGTTAAGTTCTGTAATGTTAAATTAGTGTATTCTGCCACCAAGTTCTCACACTTAATTGCAGAATTATTAATAAATCTAAATAATATAAAGTAATAGTAATCACAGACTACTAAGAAAAAAATATTAAAATAGATTAGGATTCCTTCGTAACCATACTCTGACGTAACCCTCATCATATTTCATTACAAGAAAATTAAAATATGTAGTTTACAGAGAGCAATGTTTAAGAGGCGCAGAAAAAAGACTGAAACGAGCAGCGGCTCTTCGATAGAAGAAATAGGGTAAAGAGGCGACTGTACGAGATTGAATAGGATTGCCTATGTGGTAAAGGCTCTCGGCTGCCCTGGTGACGCCACGTCGATGCCGACATCAAGACCCTCGTATTGCGGTCTTGTTGATGGATGAAGTGCGCAGAGCTGGGCGCACTCTAAGCTCTGAAGATCACGTCACTTCGCACAACATTGGCCGCGATTGCCAATGGGGTGTCACAGGGAGCCCAAGAGAGTGGTGTACGGCATCTGAGAAGGAAAGCAGCACCCCTTCGAGTCACTTGCAAACCCAACGGAATAGGTGGTTCGCTGTTATCGACTGCGACGAAATAAATTCAGACAATGAAGGGTGAGTCCACTGGGAAAATCAAGCAATATTTTAAGGATGACACAAACAGAGAAACGTGACCCACCTTTTATTCCAGTAAAGTTTGCCGTAGGGCATAAGACGGTACAGTGGCATACTCGACAGATGTTGAACTCCGAACTCGACTGACTGACCTAACAGACTAAGTGAAATCAGTTGTCTTCCGCCCTACGAGGTGAATATAACCGTTTTGAGCAACGCTCCTACACGAAAATAGCCGTTCTCCTTGAAAGAAATGCCTCAGAATTTCATAGGATATTGGTGAAAACTGTTGGGAATAATGATCTTCCATAGCGGATAGTCGCGAGACGGCCAAGAGAATTTCAGTGAAGACTTTTAGCAACTTTACTGGAACGACCTGCGAGTGAGCAACCTGCGACTTACAAGGGGAAGATCATTTCAAACAGTATACACAAATTTCCTGTGACATTCCAGGGCATGTCGTTCACGGAAAACGGCTATCTTGGTGTAGGTGCGTAGCTAAAAATGTTTTCATTCATCTCGCACGACGGTAATCAGACAATTGATTTCAAAACGTTCTCTGTGCTAATAGAGGCACTAAAATAACCATATGTTATTTTGTACTGCATTTATTTCATCTCAAAAAGAAAATTATGTGTTCCCTTAATATTTATTTTAGAAAAATAGTTGCCATTATTTTGTCCCAACCGCCGTATCATGCGAGTAGGAGGTAGAACAAACGAGTCATGATGGAGGGAGATACAGAGGGGTGATGGTGGATTGCGCAAGAAAAAGTCGGCATTTATTCGCTTAACAATATTCGCACAACAGTTTCGCTGGCGCAACAAATTCGATGAACACACTCGCTAAGACAGCTTCGCGAGGAGCCACGCTAAGTGACACACTTAGAGAATACTCACAAACTAATTCTGTGTGGTGCCGTTTTGGGGACTTTTTCTCTTGCACAAAATTTATTCACTCTACTCGGTATTGTGATGATTCTGGTTTACCGCTGAAAACCCTTAAACTCATCCCGCTAGATTAAGGAAAGTACGGAATCGTCACAAAAATGCTAATATCTTAAAAAAAGGTCGGAAATCGCTTACCGTGTTTAAGTGATTAAAAAATCACTTAAAATTATATAAGTAAATACAAGTTATGCAGTGGAGCAAGCTGTGGATAAAGCTCGTTATAAGTTGCAAAAAATATCCACTACATAATATCTATCAAAACAAAAAGTATTTATGAAAAATTAGATTGTTTCTCAAGATATTTGTTTCATTTGTTTAACAGAAAAGTAAACACAGGTTCAAAAGTAGAATCCTTAATCTGAGGGAAGCAACTTCTTGTAAAGGTGTAGAAAGAAATTAAAAAAAAATTAAATAGCCTTTAAAATACAATTTAGCGTGAAGACATTTAAAGCATGAAATGAAGAACACGTGTTAATTTCATGTTAATATAGTTAGTACAATTAACTATTCTTATGTTACATTGTTTTTGCAGAATGCAGTTGATTCTACTTGTCCTCAAGACATGTCAAGTAATTCAAGATGGCGTCTGGTAATCAGCGCTTCTGTCAAAAAGTGTTTTCAACTAACTTTGTTAGTACTTAAGTGGTAAATATCCACTGTTGCAAAATTTTCCATTTCCATCACTTTATTTATGTCGTCTCTTAGTATTTACTATCTCCCAGGAAGTACTCTCAATACTAAACCTGCTACTGGATAATTTCCAGAAATATATGAACATTTAATTTTTTTTAGATGTTAAAATGTTTAATTGGTGATGGTTACGTTTAAACCACTCATGATCCTAAGAAAGTCTCGAACTCTTACCGGTCCAGCTGTTTCAGAAATCTAACACCTGGTGAGTATTTCGTGTTTCCGGATCCATCAGCTATTATATTTTCGCGAAAACGAGTCATCGAATCCAATGCACACTCCATATTTGAAACTTAAAATTATGAAAAAAGGATTTGTATCGAATATAATGCTCATCAATGACAGAATAATAGGTACGGTATGTTTTTTAAACTTTTGTAATTCAATAATGGCTTTATAGAATACATAAACCATCATAGCGGAAACTACCGCGACTGATCTTCCACCCCCTGATCATGTACCCGAGGAGGCTTTCCACATTCAATTCATGTGTACTCTATGCATTCATCTGTGAATAATGGTACTTAATGGCTAATATTAATTGTACCCCCAAATATTGTACTCGGTTGCTGAAGGCCTTCCGGACAAGCAAAAATAAATTTAAAAAAACATATTATAGTATTGAATGTTTGTTAATGTTAAGTGACAGTGTTGAAAAAAAAATAATGAACGCAAACTAAGTACACAATTAAAGTGAACTTACGAATACAGTAAATGATTAGCGTGATTACCATTATTCCCTAAGGAACGAATTTGCACTAGAATCTAATGGGCATCACAATTTTTAGTACTAAATTTGTTCGAAAAAGATGCGCATTAGACTCACGCATTAGAAACACGGTAGTACTTTGATCGTTAGTTCCGTGAGAGGAGTGTGTATTGTAGCAACGAAGATGGGTTCTATCTCGCTGGAATGTGGGATCTGGCGCCGACACTATATAGGCTAGCAAGGATTTCCCAGTGGGAAACCGCCCCAGTTGAGAGAAGCACTAAGTTCTCGATTGGTCTGCCGAGATGTGTAGTAGCTTATACGTGTGTGTGTGTGTGTGTGTGTGTGTGTGTGTGTGTGCGTGTGTGTAAAGAAGGAAAGTAGCCGAGGATTGTAAAGATTGTCCGTGATATCTATGTTAAGGTTAAATACCGGCTTTAGCCTGGTATTTAACGGACGTGCAAGTCGGATAGGAAATTCTAGGCCTCTTGGCAAATAGGTGACCGAACTATTTCAAATTTTGCGCCGACTTTGAACAAATCGATTGTAACCATTCTTTGAGGTGAATTAATAGATAAGGGCATAAATTTCAAACGTACCACGCCCGAGATGTTAATTTTTCCCTCAAAAAACCGTCGAACGCATTACAGAAAAAAATGTCTAAGAGAAGACAGAAGGTCGTGAGAGAGCAGCACCTCCCTGGACACCAGAAGCGCCCGGCGTAAACACAATTTTCATTGTCAAAATTCTCAGAAGCTAGCTTCTTCCCGCCAAGCTGCGACGGGTTCACTTATTTGAAAATCAGCAATCTCGTGTCGGATCTCGCCTCGCAAGTGAAAAAACTAAGTAATACGGGCGTATCGACGGCATTGAAATTTAATTACTTACGCAAAGTTGGTAGTGCAGTTTCAAGCTACGAATAGCTGGATCCTCCGTGAACCAGCGTATTCGGCGCGTAAACGTTGCGTGATTTATTACACACACAAGAGTAACGAGATAGGAGCAGAAGGGAACCGATTTTCTTTCACCCAGACATACGTAATTCTGACATTTTCTTCAGTATTTAATGATCCTTACACCAAGGTGTGCTAACTATCTTAAGACATGTCGTTTTCAGTACATTTATTTGTGACAAGGAAACAAAAAGGCTTATTGCAGTACTTCGACCCAATTTCTGTAAAAGCTCTCCCAACATTTAAGCTATGTTCACAGGCTCAACAGTACCTTACAGTAAAATATCGGCGCCCACAAGAAAAGAAACTAGGCGTGATTTCAGAGCCTGAAATAGCGAATGATGTTTTTATTCAGGAATTCCGCACGCGTCCGTAATAGAATTACATTTCATTGCATTGAATTACATTTCACCGCGAATGAAACAGTTAAGTTCTTGGCATTTGCGAGTCTATAAGAAATTAGAAAAAAACAGTAGTTGGCAAATATTCGTAATACTTTTATTTTTGCACTTAAAATACAAACCAAAACTATTTCAAACGTCAACACACTCAGTAGTGTAGATGATTAAAAGATACGTCTTTGAATTTTGTTTTAAAAATAATAAAATTCAATTACTAATTTGAGATATTACGGTATATATATATATATATATATATATATATATATATATATATATATATAACAACACGAATTAAAAATAACTTACAAACGTATATACATTACATATAAAAGGTACTATGTGTGAATTATAGTCTACCTCAAACGGTCGCTAACATCACAAAACAGTGTGTGTGCAGTAGTACAAGTGTTTGTTGTGTAACTCAAAGTGTACATGACCGAAAGCGACAGCCTAGACGTAGTAGGAAGATCTATACCCGGGCGCTATTCCCTAAGTCAGGCTATTACTTAACAGATTCACTTTTGAAAAACTGGTGTTTTACAATAACTGTTTATGCGAACAGAAAATTTAAAAAGACAGTGATCGTTATATATTGAGATGTAGCCCTTAGGATTCATAAAAAGGCAATAAAAATTTGATTTGTAGACCATAATGACATAAGACAAAACTATTATTTACAAGTAATTACATGAAAATTTCGGAAATGCAACAATTCTGATATTGAAATGTAGCCCTTAAGATACATAAACATTGAAAAAACTTCAAACTACTATTTACAAGTGATAAAGTGATAGAGATAGTAGACAGTGCGTGTGTAGCTCTCTGGCTGTTAAGAGCCAGCAGCAACCCGCGCGCCCGCATTGACGTGCCTGCAATTGACGCCCTGTGCTTCGCATCAGCGCTCTGTCAATACATCGAAAGTGCATCTAGCTGGACGTAAGCTTCTGCAAGGCAATTTATTTATATTTGACGTTTCCATATCAAATAGAAGCAAAATTCGCATCTCCTTTTCATCGCCTGCAACGGATGGTCAGAAAAAAAGCAGCTTTTTATTGCTACCGGGGCATCTGTGGTGTGTGTGGTGCGTATTTGGATCATTTTCAAAGCAGCGTGCTCCCGAATGTTATACAGCGGGCAACGGTTAAAAAACAAGTCGTGGAAAGAGGATCCGCTTCAAATGTAATTTTTTCGTGTTTTGTATTTTTTTTTCTTTTGAGGCTGTAGTTTTACGAAATATAACCCGATTAAATCTCGCCAACTCTTGTATGTGAAAAAGGTTTGATCTGTGGGGACTGTAAATTACATTATAGGACATTATTACATTCATTTTGTTAAGTCTAAAATAAAGGCGGCATTTGACCTTGCTAGGTGATCCTACATACTTCATATTATGTATATCCATAAACAATTTGTTTTTTGCTAATTACTGTATGATATTCAGTCAAATACAAGCAGGGTTTGCGTAACCATACCGACAAAATTATGCAATAAACAGACGACACGAAGCTAAAATGAATCCCAGCACATGGCACATTAAGCACATTACATCAAAACATTGATCAAGAACACCTAGACGGGGATCTATCGCAGAAGCAGCTAGTAGTTTCACATACTTCGAGTTATAAATCGATGTAGCCTAGACTAGCACTATTAGGTGAATTAAAGTTGGAAGAATAGTTTGAAAATGGAAATACTTTCGGTCAATACTTAGAAAATGCAATGCGAAACAAAATAGTTTACATATACTACAATTTTGAATTTGCAATGAAATATGGGTGTACTGGGACCTAAGTGTATACAAGTAGGACAAGTATTTAATTATAAAACAGAATGATACGCTTGTTAGAGTGTATACAAATGCAGGGGAAAATATTCTGATAGAGATATTCTCATTTTGCCAAAATTAGTCAAACACGCTTTCTGGATTGGTCAATTAACTTTAGAAAACATTCTCTCAAGTAGGCGTTAGAAGCGACATTCCAGAAAGCAATGAGCGACTGATACATTCGGACAAAAAAAACAACCAACCATAAAATTGGATGTGAACGGCAGGAAATAAAACAAAGAAGAAAAATATACGAAAGGAAAATTGTCGTATGCGAAAAAATAATATTGAATCGATGTCACTTCTGCAACGCTAGAAACTATAAATTTCCTTGTAGTGATTCCTCTATGTTGACGTTCATAAACGAAAATACTCTGGTCATTCATTCAATCAACTTCATTTAACTTTATTGATTCTGTTTAGATTTTCAAACGGTATTTCACATGCCGAGAATAATTTTTCTTCGAATTGAAAGAAAAAACGGAAATGCAACTAAAATGAAAATATTCCAAATGAATTCAAACTTTCTGATATCTAATACAATTTACTACATGAATAAAAATATCAGAAACATTTATAAAATATTTTAATAAAAAAATATGCTCAATTTTTATACAAAAATATTATTTCTGAAATGGTGATGATCAAAATGCCTGATGTATCTCATCTAGTTAAGACGTATTTTACTACGCAACATTGTAAGAAAAAAAATTTAATTAAAAAAGTAATGTTATTTTAATTTTCACAGATGAACTAAGCTTATGACGTCAGCAAGAACAAAGAACAGCCAGAAATTTCGATAGTTACATTCCCCTGAGAAAATTATACGTAACAATCTTAGACCAGAGAACCCTTACTGAGTAAATTTTGCCTTCATCTGCTGAACGTCCTTCAACGAGAAGTAATTAGTCGGCGCGCTTTAATTTAGAGCACAATGGGATTACGAATTAGCAGTACAAAAAGCGATACGACGACGGACCATCATACGTGGCGGCACCAGGGCGGGCCAGGACGCGCAAAGGTCATGGGAGGAAAGTCACCCTTGCTGGCCTTTCTCTGCCCTGCAGTCTTGTAATTATGAGTTCTGCAGCTTTCACGAGTGAAGCATGAAATTGCTCTCCGATGTTTTCAAGGGAAAATGAACAGAGATAGTGATTACCTCTACCGTGACTCTCTCGGGGTTTTATAACTATACACAATCTCTAAATTTCTGCTAGATGAGTACTGAAATTGTGGGCTTTCATATAGATTTTAAAAACTTTTTTCTAATGGCAATAATATTGTTACCTTCAACTTATATAATATTTTGAGAACGACGTATATATGTAATGCGTGTTCACTCCCACATCGCTGTGAAAAGAAATGCATATCTTTTTGTCATTTGTAGTTTACCAAGTTCAATCGAAATCTATGCTTAAAATAAAATAATTCTTTTGTTTCTTTATAAACGTTGGTCGAAAACAAACTTTCAAGGACGCACAAAACATATAATTTTGTAAACGCTTCGCAAGAACTTTGTAACTTATCAAGAAAATATTGGAAACTAAATAAATATAATGTACGTGTTGTTGATTTTCAATTTCATAGAACCAGAATGAAAAGATTCTATCGTAATTTCCGAGAAGTTGAATATATTGCAAAAGTCTCGGTTCATAGAGTAATATTTACTGCGATTTGTCGGTACTATTGACGAGAGAAGCTAAAATGTTAAATTATAAAATAATTTGAGTGCAAGTATAGTAAATTATGTTGAGAAATTATGCCATGTAATATAGTACACAGCTGAGGAAATAGTTTGTCACCCAAACCACGAAAATATAGTTCCGGCAATCGAAAGAAAACAGATGAAGTAGAAGTATACAGAAAATTCAAATATGAACTGTTAGCAACAAGTAGTTAAGTTATACTACAGGCATAACTACTTATGACGTTTAGGGGTAGAAGAAAGCAAAAAGAAGTAAAATGGGGCGATTAAAGGAGATGTCGTGCTATGCACCGTTCTTAAGCCAGTAGCGAGCAAGAAAACGGGTTGAAGGTTAAACGTTCTTCAAGAAAACAACTTGGTAAGCAGAAAGACAATTAATGTCAGACTGATTTGTCTCTGGCGTGGAGAGAAATGGTAGGAAAAGAAAAGGAAAACAGAGTTGGAAGCAGGAGACCCGTAAAAGAAGGACTCGGGCATGGGTGGCCATAGGGCGGGGAAAATTTTGCTCCGGTAGTTCTCGGGCGTTGAGGAGTTTGACGGAGGTGGAGGCATGGAGGAGATCGGATGGTAAAGCAGGTTGGACTGGAAGAGGTTTCAAACGGGCAGAGTTCGAATGGGGAAGAAATGGATGGGGAGGATTGAGCAACAAGGATTTGAGACGGAGAGGTTCTCTGGTAAGTTGGGGAGGGAATGAAAGTGTTAGGATAAATACAGATTTCCGTGGAGAGGAGAGAAGGTAGGGCACAGAAGGGTTCGGGAGAGAGAGCGAGGAGATTAAAGGAGTTGAATGAGTGGAGTGGTAAGTACGGAAGCGCCACAAGTGGAAGAAGGTGGCAGAAAGGAGGGGAGTAAGGAGGCTCCTGACGAAAAGGGGATCGTATGTGAAGTCGTAAGGTCAGTAAAGTGTTCGGACAAAGAAAGATAGTAGGTATGGGGGGAAAAGAAGGGGTACACGGACTTGGAGGAACTTGAGAGGAGAGAGGCTTCGACAGAAGCGTAGCTACATCATTTTTCCTAGGTACGCCGCGAAGCAGATTAACGTATTATTGAACTATCCTGCCGGTATTCACTAAAATATGTTATTCGCTCGTTTACCTGGCGGGTACTAGAATATCGTGAGTCAATGGTAACCGAATTTTGCTGTGTTTCTATAACTCAAAGGAGAAAAAAGTAGTTGTTTAGAAATTGGTGCCAATACATTGTTGAGGAATGTAATAAAGTTTCCATGATATTGCAGTCTGGTAATTATTCGAATTAATTATGAGTAATGAATTATTTATCAGCTATTGATTAAATACTTATTTGAACTAAACGCGATGAACTAACATTAACTTCTCCCCTATGAGATTCAAAGCTGAATTCTAAAATTCAAGAAACTGGCTCCTTTCGCTATTATATATAAGCTCGTACCCTTACAATATAGAATAAGCACAGGATTTCGGTGAGTTCTCGCATCGATGGGGAAGAGAGGAGGGTCTGTGACCGGGCAGAGAGATACAGTTGGAGATAGGGTCTGGCGAGGAATGGTTTGGAGAGCAGGTGTGGAAAAGGCGCTACGGAGGAAGGGCGGGAACGAAACGCGGGGTAGGGAAGTAAAGGGGAGATACCGTAGGTATGGAAGGTCTGGTACGGAACTCAAAGAGGAGGTGTGAGGAAACCTAGAGGGGGGGACATGGACGAGGAGCAATAGAAGAGAAAAACGGAGGCCGGGAACGGAATGCAAACGCAGGAATTTCGGAGGAGACGGACTAACAGTTGGAGCTGGGAATGTGAGGCGTCGGAGGGAGATGGCTCGGTTGGGGAGGGGAGCGGGCGAGACGGAGAGCGCTCGTCGCTCGCATTGATTGGTAATTACACAAAGAAGATTGGAGACTTCCTCGCGCTGGCGCCTCAAGCGCGGAAACGAGATTTGCGACGGCGCGGCGGAGTCGTCAGGAACGAGCGCCTCCTAATGAAGTGTCTCAGGGGAGGAAGAGGCGCTGGTGATCACAATTTCACCTGGCGGAGGAAGAATGCACTTGCAAAACAAGCGCACAGAGACTGGCTGTGACGACCCAACGCCTATATGGTAGAGAACCGCTCCAAAAAAGTAGTGTTACGTTATGTCTCACTCTCTTGGCCATTTAGAACCATAATATTGTAATGGGGAAATAATAGTAATTGTTGACATCCGTTGATTATTTAAGCCTACATTGAACAAGGAAGGGTCATTTTATGTCTCCACATTTTCAACATTTTCATAAAAATTGGAGTAATGCGGTTTAAATCACTAGATTCTGATTTTGAGTCAGAAATAGACTGAATTTTATGATTACATAATCATTATCAAGTTAGTAACTATTACAACAAAAGTATAGTGAGAAAAAGGGTATGGGCACCAAATGACTCCTTACTTTGTCTAACTTGTTACCTACCTTTTCATAGGACACTAATTATTACTCAACAATGAGGCTTATTTTACAAATCAAATTTATTTGCCACCAAAACAGCAGCAAAAATATTCTCACTTAGACCATATACTCCCCCAACCCAGCTAACAATTAAGAACATCCCAATACAATGGTACCCATCCAACAAACCAGTTAAATACTTAGGATTATACCTCGATACACGATGAAACTGGCGTGACCACATAGAATCAAAGATATTACAAAAAAGGGAAAACTGCATCAGTTAAAACCGTTAATAAATAGACACAGTTCAGTTCAATACAATACTATCATAGCACTATATACAACCAGAATAAGACACTCTATTAATTATGCCCGTCCCATATTGATAAACGCCGCCAATACAAATATCGTCAAACTTCAAATCATTCAAAACCAATTTCTGAGAACCATTACTAACGCCCCATAGTTCATTTTCAATAATCATATTCACAAGGGATTCAAAATAGAACCATTGAATCATTCCATCAGATATCTTGGAACAAATTTATATCATAACATTCATTAAATTCCAGCACTCTCCAAAATCATACAGACCAAAAAAACAACAATCCATTGAACCAGAATCCAATATAAATATCCATTTCATGTATTCCAAGTAAAATTCGCAAGCATTGAACCTGATTGGAGGACCTATAATGGGACCCCTCCGCATTGTATAGTATGTAAGATTGGAATAATTTAGTAACAAAAATTTCATGCGTTGAGTTTAAATAATTACCTATGTATTTACCTTTCAGAAGAAAAGGGTAACGTGAAAGCCAGCAGAGGATTTTTTTCTGCTGGGAAAAACGTATGCAGGTTCAAACCGTAATATTACGTTCCTATCACAATTAATGCGAGAATGTATGTGCTATTGTAGCGTCGTTAACACGAGGGCCAGAACCGTTAGGTCGGTGAAAGTGCGCTGCGGGGAAGGAAGAGGTTGAGCCTCAACTTCCGGGATTTTGCGCTCTGGCGGTTGACTCAGGTAGAGCTGCAGAGCCAAAAATAACCTTAGGCTGTAAACTCCTAGGATGCTAGCCAGCGAGCCCTCGCTTACCGACAGCAGGCGAGCCAACCTGGGAATCTTGTGTGGGGGGGCGTAACCCCCTCCCAAGATGCTAGCCAGCGAGCCCTCGCTTGCCGACAGCAAGCGAGCCTATCTAGGGAACAGTGGTGGGGGGTCAGCCCTCAACTATTTAACGCGGCGCCATCTGCGCCCGCGCTCTCATTCAGCTTACATCGGAGAGCGTTGTACGTGTAAGTGCAAGGAGTGTAGGAGTATGGGCGAGATGTCCGGAGAGTAAGGGCCAGACGATCTCGCGTGCTGTAGGCACACGGTCGCCACGACCAGTTTATATTTTGGCGTCAGGCCATGTGACAGTAATTGTCACGGGACGGAAGTCCGACAGATCGCATCACGCGTGGCTTTTATTTTTCTGCGGTAAAGCAGGATACTGGAAGAAAAAGGTTGCCGGAGTGTTTAAAATTAGCAATTTATTGTAACTTGTTTATAGTCTTTTCAATATACTATTTTTATTTTGTTATTTGAATTTATTTCTCATATCACTACGTCACACTATGATGTAACCATTAGTTGAAAAAAACAACATAATTTTACGATCAGTTGCAATTAATTATAAGCGAACTGTCAATCTTAATAAACTGAAATACATTGCGGCCTGTGAAAAAAAGCATTTTTTAAATCTAAATATTTAATTGTTATTTTTTAAAGTTACTATCAAATTACCGTAATAATATCTACTTAGGCAATGTATTAAGTCAAATTAGCAGGAGAAAAAACAAGAAAAAATATAACATCGTCAACAAAAGACGATGCCCGTCCACGCGGCCTCGCACCGCCTGCGGCACTGCATTTGATCCCGCGGTGGCGGCGGCGGTTAATTACATCCCATTCGTAAACACCAATTTAAAACTTTATATCAAATAATGCACCTATTTCCATTTTACCAAAGTTCACGAATTATATTACTTCTTTACAATTACAAATATTACTTTCTTCCTAAGCTCCGAACCACAATTTAGCTTATCCACATCTCGCGTTATCCCAGTATTATCACACAGGTTTATCTTGTCCAACGTAAATCTCGAGCAAACACATGCCGTTTGAACAACACGTCTGGAAAAGCCCCACCCGTAGCAACGAAGGCAGTGCCGAAGCACATTAGAGACGAAGTCAGCGGGCGCCACGCGCAACCGGTCTTGGAAGGGAGCTGCGCCAGCGGTGGCCGAAAGGGGGCTGCGGGGTGCAGAAGAGAAGCCTCGCGCTACCGCCTCGATCATATCCACGCGAACGAGGTCCTTGGCTTGTGCAAGCCCCGTTCTTGTACCACCGACCTGCTTGGCTCGCGCTCGCCCCGCCGCCTCAGCCCCCAAATGCCTTAGTCTATCTTTCCCCCTATCCCGCCGCCGCAACCCGCCTGCCGTGTCGGTCCGCCACTGTTCATTCACTTACTTCGTTGTCTCCATGCACCCCTGTTCATTCGTTCATACATGTTCTTCCTCTCGTCCGATTATCGGTCCCCGTTCTATCCGTCTATCGATGCTCTCTCACCTCCCACACGCCATCATACTGTTGTTATCTTTCCCACTCACATTCCGTACCTCTCTCCTCTCTTTCCATCGTTCGCCCGTCCGCTCCAAGACAGTCCATCCGTACGTCATCCCCCCGCGTACATCGACCAACCTGCCCCACCCGCTCCTCCGCCCACGCGCCTCGCGCCGCCTGCGACACTGCGTTTTGATCCCGCGGTGGCGGCGGCGGTTAAATTACATCCTCTCGGCCCCGCCCTTGGTCAGGAGCAAACATTTTCTCCTAAGCGGCCGGGACGGTGGCGGTGGCCGGGGGAAGGTGGCGGTGAGGGCGGGGCGCCCGCGGGCCAAGGGCCCGTTTAAGGGGGGAGGGGCTATGATGGGGCGCGTGGGGCTTCGAGGGGAAGCTTTGGGCCTCTGGCGGACGCGACGCACAGGAGCTGCAAGTGGGCGCGGTAGTGCAGCCACAGGGAGGGCGTAGGGAGTGGATTTGAATGAGCGTGGAGATCATAAGACTTAAAACGCCTTAGAGGAAGGAATCGGTTGAAGAATGAGATAAGAGATACCTAAAAATGAACTTAAAGGTTTGGGAGACACAAAAGAAACAATAAAAGCTCTAACAGGATATTGAAAAACGAACAGAAATTTAGAAACATAACTCTTACGGAAATGAGAAGCCGGAACGCTTCTCGATTTTATGGCTATGAAATGTTTGGGCTCAGAATATGCTAGAAAACAGGGCCCAGGTTGGTTTGAAATTACTGAATGTTGATTGTGACGCAATTTTGAACATGAAACTAGTAATATCAAGTAAAATAAATATAATTGTGCAGCGACATGAATTCGAAGGAAATTAAATCTTAGGCCACGCAAGTGGTATCGTCGACCTTCGAAAACATGAATGAACAAGCGTGGTTACCGATGTAGAAAGGAAAATTGTACTAGTACCACGCAGTCGAAGAGGGAAACATTTTAAAAAATACATGGAATGAGTGAATGAACCAGTGGGTGCACCAGTGGAGTGGACGAGTGGATGTATAACATTGTATATGGTGGTGACTCTAACCGCCCCTATCGTACGAAATTTAGTTTTGACTTACAGTATCTCAATAATTTTTTTTTTCAAAACAACAACAAAAATCAAGAAAACAGGAATGGTAAGAAAATTGTACCTCAAGGCCTCAGTTTGCTTACCAGCATTGACTATTAGGAGGAAGTCAGGAAAGGGGTAATCATGAATAGCAAAGAGTGTGCAGCAGTGTGAAAGAAGTGAGTGGGAGGGCGGGAGGGACAAGAGGCATGGAGGGGCAGGTGGCCAGGAACGGCGAAAGCGGCGAAGGAAGGAAATGGGGCTTAGGCCGCGGCTGCGAGTGACAAAGGATGATCGCGACCGGTGAATAAAGCTGCCCCAAGAAGGATTAAGTGCTTGTCCAAGAATGGGTCCAAGAAGAGGGACGCAGTTTGTGTTTTCAATGGGAGTGTTAAGCCCGTAAACGCCCAAAAGAAGCACGGCCTGTAAAAACCAAATAACCGTACGACAATTTGCACTAACAAGTCAAAAATTATCATTACCGGACTTCATTTTTCATTTGACAAACGATATCAACCTGATTACCTATGTTCAGTCGCCGCTAAAGCTTAAATGTCGCACATTTATATCTAAAAGGAATTTACACAAATATAAACCCACATCACTGAGATGTTAATATATATTGTGACGTACCTGGGAAGCGGTACTTTCACGACAAATAAATTATGCAAGGGACAGGTACATTTTTCGTGAATGGGTCTCCAGGAATTTGGCGCAGCATAGGGAAGATAATCGGGTCATAAATTCTTTTGCACATTTAAATATTTTAATGATTCCAGAAACACACTTTACAAATAGTATTTACAAATCGCAATGCGCAGGCCTTGGAAACAAGCGCACGGTCAACGCCTACCTTGATGTTTTTTTTTTTAAACCATCCTGCTTCCTCTAGAGGCGACCGGAGCCGTCGAAGCGCATTATATATATATTATAATATATTATATATGTATATATATATATATATATATATATATATATATAATTACGAAAGGTAACTACCCCCTAATACCAACTTCCTCGCATTATTTATGAGAGTTAGGAACTATTGAAGTAATTTGTTAACTTCTGTACCACTTATATTTACTAGCCGCTCAACATTTCCTTCATTTCACTCCTGGGATGAGATTATGTCAGTTTCCTACAATTTTCCCAGAAACACATAGTAAAAAATTACTTGCTAAATTATTGTCATTGCATTGCACAAAAGGAAGAAGTATAGAAAAGTCAGATCATGAAAGAACACCATCTTCACTATGAGGAAAATTAAAAACCCTAAAAATTGTATTTTATGTCGTTCAGTCTTTATTCTTCAAACTAATAAACTAAAGAAGGTTTAAAAATAATAGGACAAAATAGTCACTATTCCACGTGAATGCAGAGTTTTTTAATGTAAATCTTTTTTTTTTACACTTACCAAGCATATCTACACCGCAATGAACAATCGCAGGATTTTTTGTTATTCACCTTTATTTAAAACCGTAATGCTTATAATTATAATACCTGACATACCATATATAATTATTATATCTGATTTTTTGTAGTAAAGGAAGTTTCAAACGACCACTGGACTTTGCGTTTAAATACATTTACTGATCTTTGCAATGACAAACACTCAATCTTCGATCTTAAGAATCTCATTTTCGTTCTGCTAACTACTCGTATAATCTGAGACTCACACATGCTTGCTCGCTTCTTAAAGAAGTTCTTGACATAACCAAACGACATAATGAACAAACGGCAGATAGCGTTCATTCTATTAATTTTACGATGTTATTATTTATTACTATCAAACTGTTTGATAATAACAAGCCATATCTTCATTAGTGTTTATTATACTACCTATCATTTAAAGTAACAATAAAGACATTTGATTGAGTAGAAATCTATAATTTATTTCTAAAAGAAAACCTTTGATTTTTTTAAATAAAAAACCATTCCTTTTCATTAAAGTTTTGAATAATAATTTATTTTTCGAATTTACTTCTAAATGACGCTACATTCGTTTTTTCACAATGATGTTTCGTAAAATGTATCTTGAAAATGACAATACTCTACGGTATACTAGATTTTAAGTAATGTAGTTGTCGTTCCTACAAATACGTTATTTCAGAAACTAAATACAAAATCGCGTTGAGGTAATTATTTAAAGAATATTTAAATAAATACGATAGTTTTTTATAAAATTAACATATATTTTATAGACGAAATTATATTTTAAAAATATTATTTCATGATTCATTCCGTTTTGGGCACTGATTGAAATGAAATTATAGAAAGTTTAATCGAAATGCAATTATAGGACTAGTTTTGAATAGAACAAAGAGTAAGAATATATAAAGTTTCCAAGCTAAATTGGAGGTCATTTTTGAGACATTATTTGTATTACATTGAAAATAAGTCGTTTTAAGGTCGCATGTACTTGAAAAATTCTCGGTTTTTGTTAAAGTATAAAGAAAATCATCTTAAGTTTCTGTTTCCTCAAATTCAATAAATCATTAAGAACATCTACATTGTAAATATTAACGACGCGTGAGAGATTGGAAAACAGTTTTATGACATATGGATTTAAAAATGATTCTGCTTGAGAATGGTGAGTACAGGTTGAGAGTATTGGGTGATGTGAGCTCTAGTTGACAGTAATGGGTAGCTGGACGCAAGCGGTGCTAAATTTGCTGCTGCTGGCGGGCAGTGGGTGATGAAGATGTGTGTTGCCTTTCAGCCTTGGGATCCTAATTTTCATTCTTCAGGATTCTTTAGAAACACGCTATCACAGAGTTTCGGCCATAAGTTACAAACAATTATAGATTCATTTTGATATACTATAATGGATTTAGTTGGTCATAAGGATTAGAATACGTTCAAGATAAGTAATGATAAATGATGATGAATGATAAACGTGGAAGTAAATAAATGATGTTCTGTATTTATTTATAAATGTTTATGTCACATTAACATAAAATTGAGAGAAATTAGAAATTCCACTCGAACTTAGGGAACGTTGTTAACGAAATGTTTAGGTTTCAGTTACGAAGAAAAGGAATTTTAATAATTTTGTGAATGATAATTGTTCTAGCGAGTTGCAATCGGCATAAAATAAAAACAAAGAAAGCGTCAAGAGAATATCACCTAATCTGCTTGATTTGTTCGAATATTATTAGTTTATGCGAAGTAAGGCGTTTATTTTTCCCCTAGTCATCTCTATTGATATTTTTGTCGTGATATTTTTTATCTTCTGTTTCCTGTGTTAGAATTTTTCTCTCAGCTTCTCCTGGCAAGTATTTTCGCGAACAATGGTATTCGATGATTGGCTCTACAATGCCTGTTGGCGCTATTTTCTATGTAATGAAGGATCGTAATCGTGAAAACACCAAGGGACCACGACGCACTTTATTGTGGCAATTTAAGAATCCGGGCAAACATCCAATGAACATATCTGTTAAAAATATGTAACGAAATTTATATGAAATATAGAAAAGGGAAAAAGACTGAGATATGTCAAAATTATTTTTGAAACAAATGCTTTCAAAAGCTCAGGATTACATAGAATCCGATATTGGAAATTTTATTTATGGGTTTCACGCAAGTGTTTCAAGCGGTTGCTGTAAATTGCCTAAAAAACGAGAGAAAAATACTTCTATAATAATTCACTTTTGCAAGATGTTGACGTGGTATATTATTATCAAAACTGCAATACATTATGCAGCCCAATATTACGGACTGTCATTCCATAATCGTCGATTCCTTTTCTTGTTACAGTTCGAACATGATCAAAACACTTTCTTAATATGCGTTAATTTTCACCATTGGAAAGCTATGATTGATGAATTACAAGCGGTTAATAGTAGCGCGATACCTAATGAAATGAGGAAAAAGAGGGCCCCTCAGCGAAAGAAACATGGCCAATAAAATCGTAACACGCGACCCTGCAAGGGCAATTTCTCGCAGAAAATTGAAAAGCGTTGCAGCTGAGGCTGCGTGGAGCGCCGTCATGCGGTTTGGAAGGCAGAGAGGAAGAGAGCATGTGAGTGTGGGAACTAGACAGAAACGCGAGGAGAAAAGAAAGCAGAGCGTTGGGTAAATTGGAACACTTGGGAGGATGAACTCCGACTGCTCGAGCGCTTACTGCCGGGAGACGCTGTTTTAGAATGTAACTTTGAGTAGTGGTATCGCTGTGAAGAATAATTCCTCCACTCGTTGAGATTCCAAAAATGAACGTTTTTTCGCCAGCACGTGACTTTCCCCTATATATATTTCTCGATTATGGTTACAGAAAAAATTATAAAACGATTATTGAAAGAGCGGTAATAAAATTCATTCTCCGATCTCACTCATTAAAAGTATTCACATGTTAATTCATTTTGCATGAAATCAATGTAAGGCACATTCTATCGTTTTTTTCTTCGAAAATGACATTCATGTTTAAATAACTTATTTGACTTTTAAGAAAATAAATTCACTTCGTTTTATTAATTCATTATAACTCATGCAATGTGAATTTATTCAAATGTCAATTTATTCCTGAAATGTTTTATACTTGAACATAGAATGATTTAAATATCATTTTATACGTTTGAGTTATAGTAACTGATTCATAAATAAAGATGTAAGTGTAGTGCCCCTACGTTGACCACGCCACTTGCTGTCACACTCTGTAAATTTGAACATAGTTAAGAAACAGGGTAAAGGAATGGAAGAGTGAGAAAACGATAAGTAAAATCTAACCATCCTCAACATCTAATGTTCTCTTCTATCGAACGTTTCTCCAAGCTGTCAGTGTTCGTAACAGACTGTGTTTGTCAGAAGTTAGTTTTCACTCTACCAAGTACACTCCCCTGCGGAACCTGCGGATATTTCCTGCTAATTCTCAAAGTACTGGGAATGGTCACTAATCCCCTGCACCCCTTCACAGTTAACAAGCAACTCTTCCAGTCGGATTAGAAAGGCGTCCAGCAGTGCCTTTCCCCTTGTAGGCTCCCGCACCACCTGGGTGAATCCGTTTTCTCTAACCAACTCGTTAACACTGCCTTGCGCCCCTTCCCCACGGGTCACCTCGTCATTCGACAGATCCCCTTCGCAAATGATTCTAATCTAACAGTACATAACTTTGCGTAACAGTACAGGGGCTCTGCAGTTGCAGTGCCACTGTACTGTTATGAAGAGTACCACAATGTGTGAACGTAACAGTAATCAATCATACATCCACTTATGCACTACAAGCTAACGCTATATTTCTTTGTTCTTTCGTCATAATATACTGTTATTATAACTCAAACAACCCAAACAGGCTCAAACGTGCCTCAAACAGGAATGAAAGGCCGCTCTTAGCAGCTGTCAACCATTAATAACAACAGAAGCAAACACGTAGCTAAAAAAACGTATGATAACTCTACTATTATTCTACGTCTACATAAGAGGCTATCTCAAGAAAAGTTATTTCTTAGTAACCCCTAACTATAATCTCCTCTGTAAACTAACTTTACATGCGGTTTTTGCTCTACATCACCCCAATGACGTTTATAAATATATGACATTCATTAGGAATAACAGCTACTGCTGTACTATTTTAATATTTTGAAAAATATGGAGAGTGAATTTTAACTGTGAATACTGAACCCCTAATCTGTATACGTATTTAAACTTCCATGCGTCTATTCACGACTCGAAAGAAAGTCTTCTACTAAACCCATTTTACTGATTCAGCCTTTGAATCAAAGATAACAGGTCAATAAGGTTAGTGGCGTCATATCAGTCGCCTTGTACAAACGTGAAAAAATATTAACTACGTGCATTTCATGCACATGAAATGCACGAGGAAGTAGTTTGCGACAGCGGGCAGCGCTGGCGGGAAGAGACGCCGGGCTGAACAATGGCAAACCTAGGGAGCGGAAGGGAAGGGGTGTCCTGTCGTGGGTGGCCACTTGTGAACCCCGTAGACAGGCTGGCTGTGGAAACGCGTCGGCGGAAACCGCGAGATGACGCAGTTCCGTCAGCCGGCTCAGAAGGTAATATAAACGGACGCAGGACCTAAACGCCTGCTTCCGATTCTTGGGCGCGTCGGTAACAAGTCGTGTGGGTTGTGCGCGGTGCTGCATTTCAATGCATAGGCTACTGAGGCAGGGAACTGAAGCCGGCGTGCTACGTCGAGACAGGAGGTGCGGCATACTCCCTTGTATGATCACGTAGGCAACTGGTGCGTCACATCGAATAAGATATCAAATTATCAGGCCAGCGGTGGTGGTGACCAGAAACATTCCTTCTGGTAACGGGTCAAAATTGTTTTTTGTAATTATTATAAATAGTATTCAGGTGTTGGAGCATATTAAAAATAAATACTCAATAAATTACAAACTGTTCACGTCTGTGATTTATTGCCCCGGCAAAGACGCCACAGGTTCTTGTCTTTAGAACTCAACTCGTATTCTTCCTTTTGAGTGAAATGAAGGGGAAAGTTCTGTCATATTCCTCAAACTTTCCTATTATACTTAAGGTAAAATCGAAATTAAAACTCTTGAAACATTCCAAATAACCGTAAACTTCGATAATTTTAAGATAAAGTAAGAATAATTCATTTTAAAGGAAACTTATTTTTTTACACCTTTTACTTTGAATATATTGGTATAAAAACTAAAATTTAAGTACTAGAAGGAATGATGTGTCGAAAACCAATGGACATTAAGGCGTTTTTCGCTAGCACGCAAAATATTACACATTTTCTAATTATATCCGAGTGATATGTTGCAAGTGATTCCAGAATATATCATTGCGGATGAATCTCTTCATACAACAAAACCCGTTATTTTTATAAGAGAGACCTCTCCTTAAGAACTCGTAAATAAAATAAACAGTGGGCTATGCAGTCCTTTTTTAAATATTTGTTTCTGCAAATATCAATCGTTTTATTTCGAAAAATTAGGAAATGACATCAAACAATCGCAGAAATAAATAATAAGAACTCCTTTTAAATGTTAATCAAGTCTAAAATGTTTTTGTCTTAAGCCTGCAGGTAAGTTGACTATTCTATTGTGGGTTAATTGATGATTAGTGTGTTCGTACAATTTCTTTTGGTATATTTTTCTTTTCTTGGTACTGAGGTCATGTAGGTAATTTATGTCGATTAAAATACTTTTTAAAACCATATTGTATGGAAAAAGATATATGTATGCATGTATAGGTGAAACTGCGTTACAAGTAAAATTATTTTGTGTAAGTATTTGTTTTAGTGTGAAACGAATCGTTGTATAGGTTAGTTTTAAAAATTTCGTGGTCTTTCGTGTATTTGTACTTCACTGTACTCGCTCATAGCAGATACCTGTTTCTGCTTGATCCCACTTTTGGCCACGTCCTTCTTTTCCCACCTCTTATTACAAACTATTGTTCGATATTTTCCCTTGAAATGCCTAATCTAGCTGATACTAGTAGCAAGAAATTTCTGAAGAACTGTAGTTGGTTATATTGAAATGCGCGTAAGAAGTTATATTTCACAACTTCCGATGAATACAGCATATTCTATTCATGAACTCGAGAAACGTACTACAGGTTTCTTCAGTCATCTCACATCACCTACATTTTAAGAAGACAGAAATATCATAAACGCGATTACGCACTTGAAATATTTATTCATATATTAAACGTCAAAAACAGTCAAAAAACTAGATCAAGTTTAGGATTTCGGAAGTGAATCCAGATAGGAACAAACAGAACGTGGAAGGCACACGTGGATTCGAGTTCCTGCGCGAGACAGCGAGGCAGCGGAGGCACATGACGTACTTTTCTATTTCTTTCCACTCCACGCAGAGCTTTTAAAGTCTCTCGTTATCGGTGCGGTGGGCCTGTCGAGCACACTCAAAGCGGAATTTTTTGTCAAAGTAACGGCAAGGTTGGGCATTGCAAGGCAGATCGATAAAAAAGGCATGAGAAGAAAGAAAAAGTAGAAACAAGAACAAAAGTGAACTCGAGCAGATGTAGACAAGATGAATTGAGCGGACAAACAAGTATTAAAATATATACGTCATTAGAAATTGTTGAAACTAACCTCCGTTTTTCACAAGAAGAGAGATCTACACGAGATCATTTTATATGAAATGTAATATCTTTTATATGTACTTAAACCTGAACGTTTTGATATTTTCTATAGTTATTTACTTTACAAGTGAAAAAACAGGACATTATGTGGATTATTTCTTCACGAGCGCTTTAGCGCGACCACTACCTCTTACATAATGGGCAATTACCCATTTGGAATATACGTTTTCTTTCAACCCAACGCCTTTTCAAAATTTTGACTTTCGTTTCAGCATGTCTACATGATAAAAAGTATTTACTACCGCCATATATGTTGTGAATATTGACTTCGGCGATAGAAACGGCGTGGTTTGCTACATTTCCGATGATTGGTTATTCAAAGCAAGAATCGAAGCGCAATGCAGAAAATTTAAGAAATAAAGCTCGATTAAAAACATCCAGAAAGTCTTAGAATTGGATATCGGGGAAATGATGTAAAATAAGAAGAAGACGTAGAATAAATAGAAGAAAAAAAGAGAAGAAGATTGATTGATTGATGGATTATTAGTGATTTCGGGCGCGTTCGTAAGTGAAGTGTTGCTCGGAAGGAGGCTGTGATCTTGCCCCGCTGGATGGCGAGATCCGGAGCCGGCATACCGTCGACTAGTGGGGTTTTCCTCAGGCAGGTATCTCCCATCATCACGGCACCGCTCCAAACGGGGCAAGCTCTAAGCTTACAACCGGTTTCCCGGCATATGTGGTAGTGTAGAGCACGTAAGTGTGCGTGCGTAAGGAGTGAGGATAAGTCCAGGAATGGGAAGAAAAGAACACGTGCGGTCCGTGGCCCCTTTGTTTGGGTAATTCACCGGTAATTGCTTGGCATTGAAAGAGGAGAAACTACAGAAACCGATCAGAGCAGCCGGCCGCTAGAATTCTCCTCCAGACAGCGAAAGAACTCGACCTTGTTTTCTGGCTATTGTTCAAAATCCTAAATCTTAAATCTGTTCAATGGTAGCCTACGGAGTAAATTCTCTATCCAGTAGTTGCGATCTTTCAAGATTTTTTTGACGACGTTATCTGATATAAAGAACTAAACTGGTATCTTTTTCTTAGTAATTAAAAGGGAATTAGTCATTCAAACTGTGAATTTCGACACGAATTAGCTTTGAGCGTGCTGATGTAATCCAAATAACGGATATCTCCATCCTTCAGAATTATTGCCAAACCTGAGTCGTTTGGCCCAATCTCGACCAAGAGTCAACTGGATCTATTGGTAAGGCGGTTGCAAGATGTATAGAACCATGTATAGGCACAGCACTCACGAATCATCGATTGTTATCTAAGCGAAAAAGGAAGCGTGACGCCAGAAATTTTGTCAAGCAAAGAGAGCACATCTGCAGGCAGCGAGAGATACGAAAACTGAAAGTCTTGGGCGGAGGGCGGGACGGAAGCCGAGATAGCAACAGCGAAACTACAGCGAAAGGATGGAGCGAAGCAAAGACGGATTGCTCGACAGGGCCTAAAAGACCGGAACAAAGCCTGGCGCTCTCATTGCGATATACGGCCCCGCGAGATCATGCTGGCGTAAATAAATGGTACAAAACACTTTCGCTTGACTTTGAAAGCACGTCTATTTTTTAGGAGTCCCCAACGTGCATCTGGGGAACAATATATTACAACTGAAAATTCCTCCATCATTTGACGTTTATTTGAGTTGGAAACATTTGTCTTCTTTCTCTCGACTTCAATATTCACAGGCAATTCACCAACTCGTGCGTTGAAATTAGAAGGGATACAGAAAGGAAAAACTTCCCAAAACAATTAATCTAAAAGTCATGCACTAGTCTTCTTTTCGTTCTTCTTCGTTTAAATATACAAAGACTGTAAGCCGGACAAAGAGCGACAGAACACGTTCATTACACTTCATCTAAAAAAAATAAATCATTGACTATGAAGAAGAAATAAAGTAAGCGTTTTGAGTTGAAAAGCAATGAATGTATAAAGGCATACAGTTTGCAACACACGCAAGTGGAGCTATTGTGTTTTTTCTTTTAAATGTTCATCTTTAGGTATGTTAAATTCCTCTTTTTACTTGAAAGGTGCCAAATTACTGTTTTCCTTCAGAATCTTATCTAAACGTATTTAATGCGAAGGCTATAGAATTCAATTCAAAGGTACGCACTACAAAAGTAGTCCAAGTTAAAAAAACACAGCAGCACAACACTCTTATCGTAAAAACCTACACAAACAGTCAGAATTTCTTCAGCAAAAGGCAAGATATTGCAAAAACTATTGATCCAGAGATCCGCTGAATAATCCAGAGAAGCAGCGACGGAGAAAAAAGACGCCGGAAGAAAATGAGCTAAAAACACAAAAGTAACCAAACAAACAAATAAGAAACGACGCGAACGGAAAAGGGAGGGCCTGGTAGCAATTGGCAATGGTAGACGGCAGCGGCCCCGACCAATATCGGCCAGTTGCTGGATCGACGTCGCAGGCGTCCCGCGGCACCGACGCCTGGGTTTTGGGGAGTGAGAGAACGCTGGGCGACGGAGGCAGTTCCGGCTACAGGCACAAAAATACGACGCCGATTGACCCTTGGCCTCTAGAATTCGAAAATATATATCGCTGCGAGTTGTGTTAGGTGAAAAATATCTCGGTCCGCGAGATATTAGAAACATACTTCCCCTCTTTCCTCCCCACCCCCCATCCCACCCCCCTCGCACAAAGGTCGCGAGGCGGATTCGGGACTTGGGCGCCCCCTTTTTCACTCCCACTTCCCTGCCGTCCCCCCCCCCTGAAAATGTCCGCACCCGCACCGCACCTGATTAATGCGCCTTGCACGGCAATTAAGCGGCGCTCAAGCCCACGTTTTTCATTCGGTCCATTTGCTCCATATCGCCTCCCCTCCCCAACCCGCTACTTTCACACCGCTGGCTTACTGATATTCTATTGTTAAACGACCCATTATTTAAGGGCCGCTCTCTGGAGTAACAGCGGTAAGTTAGGGAGATGCTCCACTCACGAGGCGCAGAACGTCATCGCTGGCTGGCAGATGGAGGTGAATTGAGGACGAGGGATGAGGACAGAATGGTCCTAAGCCGAATACTCTGAATGAGAACCGACAATATATGGCCTTATTGCACAAGATGCTAATGATCTCTTAAGATACGAGATTGAGCAGCAGTCGATGCTATTACAATGTTTGTTATGTTTGTAACAAATCATTTTTATTCATGTAAGATCATGAAGCAATCAGTTTCAGTGATAATAGCATTCTATATCTGTTAAAAAAAGGTTTGGACTGACCAAATATTCTCAGAAGACTACGACGAACGCGAGTACTTCTTGTTACAAATAAGTGTTATCATTGTAACGTCACAATAATTCCCATAAATATATAATTAAAATATCAAAGAACATTACACCAGTAGTTTTAAAAAGCTTTACAGAAGAAGATTAACTTTATCCAAGAAGTATCTTAATATGTACTGTCTAATGTACTATTGAGACTGGAAAAAACTGCTACTTGAATGAAAGTTATCAAGTCAACAACGCTTTGCAAAATTCTCCTATTTTGCTAATGAAATGGAATTCTAAAAACTAAGGTATATTGATGGCTTTAATGGACCTATGTAAACAACAATTTAGTAATTTATCTAAGTACATTTTATATTAAGCGGGAAAATATCGTTTCCAAAGAAAATTAACGACCATTCCACGAGGTATAAATACGTTTTCCGATGAATATCCAAATCAATGTAGCTTGTTTCCACACTAGTTGAGGTCGAAATTTAATCAATTACCCAAAATCACGATACGCCCACCCTCACAGTTGGTTTGCGCTCATGCCTAGTCCTCAATGGAAGGAGGGATAAACATAATTATGGGGGAGAGGTATTTCATATCAGTTGATTAACTGGAAATATGTCATGTCTCAAATGAATTACATTTTAAGTAGTATAACATAATAAATATACCACAGCTCTAATTAGTTTGCAGTTCATTTCTATAATATACGTGCCCCGTCAGACCGAGCGATGGGACGCGACGTAGGGAATATTGACTCTGCGAACACATGATGCATGTGCTAAACGCGACAGCGCGTAAGATAGGAGTTTGCGCACTATCGACGCAAGGTCTTGCATGTGTCTCTTAGTGCATCCGTACGCACCTGCTTGGACTCTGGAAATGTCACTCTCATCAGTTAAATCTCGTGAGTGAAACTACGAACGCATTAATTGGAATTAGAATTGAGTGTTGGGGATTTTAATGGCTGCAGTATATCGCGCATAAATGATGACGTGTCATTTTTTAAAATTTTATTCATATTTGGAAATGTTATTTGCTGATGTAAGAGAAAAGCATGACCTCTATCAAACGTGGGCGCAGTTCCGCACTACGACCTGTGGAATTATAAGTCACAAATATTTTAGAAGTTACACGTTTTGTTCTCAATTATAGTAATTAATTTGTTAATGAATTTAGAAGACATGAATATAAAAGAACAAGAAAAATTGAAATGATCAAAAAATTTGTCTCTTGAAACGATTGGCATAATTATGTTTTGTAGCTATTACCACCGTTGTCCATAAGAACTCAAATATTAGTCTCTGCCAAAAACATTGCACTACTTACTATTACACACGATTAAGATATTAAATAAATAATGTTGCATATACATTTTTTGTCGTGGCAACTTAGTAGTTTAATACAGTTCATATTACGACCAATCCTCAGATGAAACGTAAGATATTCGTAAAGTGTCTTCTCTCATTGCCTGCGCTCTTGCCTAGCTTGATATTTTAAAAAATACCTTGCTCATGCGCCTACAATGACTTCGATTTTTTGTACTTTTTGCTTCGAAGTTTTGTCATTTTAATATTTAATTCATCTGTTTTTTGTCAGTATTTTTAACCATTCATAAAGGAAAAAGTGTGAGTTTTCTTTATCAATTCTCTGTGAATTGTATTATTTGAAACGTTCATTTGTATTAGGCAAAATAAACTAAACTAAACTGAATAGAAAAAAAGTATGAGGTAGGCCGTAATATCAGTATGTGTTTGTTATATGGTAAAAATTAACAAGCTTGTGGTAAAAAATTGGTCGATTTTTGTTGTTGACTTTTTCCAACATATTACCACCTGTAATTAGTATATTACCCACCAGTTTTAGCACTTACTGTACACACCACTACACTGTCCTTGATGTAGACTGTGGAGTTTGGAACACATCAATTCGGAAAAATTGATTAACTTTTTTAATACTTATGCTACAATGATAACTTTCCAAAATAGAAAACACTTTTCATTGCAGTTCTCTTAAATATGTATAATTCACTTTTAAAATCAAAGAATATCAAAATAAAATACGCCACATTAATCCACTCAGTAGGCGAATATTGTGCTCCAAATTATCTCAAACTAACTAAAAATACCAAGAAAATTAATAATGAGTAACTTTCCTATAAACTTGTACTGTATCGAAATGTGAATACCTTTTAGTATTATATTTACCATGCGTTATTTAAACATTTCAATATTGCTCTATGTTTAGAAAGCACTTACATTCTTTGTTTATACATCACACTATTCATGTCCTCCATAATTCATTTTGTTTGCCACACAATGCAATTGGAAATATTTATTCTTCAATCAAACTGTACGTGACATAATTAATGTGGTTGTAAAACAAAGAAACGAAATTTTTACTCAGATTTTTATAGGAGACATAAATTTCGTATTTCATATTTTTGTGTCTACATTAATAAATAATTAATGAATTTTTAATGTATGCAATGATATATATATATATATATATATATATATATATATATATATATATAAAAGAAAGTCGTGTTAGTTACTCCGCTTATAACTCAAGAACGGCTGAACCGATTTAGCTGAAAATTGGCAGGGAGGTAGTTTAGAGCCAGGAGAAGGACATAAGATACTTTTTATCCCGTTCGACAGCATTCCCGTGTGACTTGACATGAAACGTCAGTCACTATAAAACGTGGTATAACAAAAAAGAATCAGACTTGGAATAACAAAACGCAAATGACAGCTATGTAATTGACGTATAATGACAGATATGTAATGACGTATGGATGACAATTTGATATTTGTAAGAAAAATATAAAAAAATAAATAAATATATTAAAAAAACGCATAAACGTGCATTAGAAGCACTTAACCGAACATTAAAAGATTTACGCAATGACTCGAGATGTTTTTGAGGAGCATTATTTAACTGTCTGGCGATTTCCGCCAAATACTGCCAGTAATTCCAAGATCTACGGCTGCCGACGAAATAAACGCTTGCCTCAAATCGTCAAATCTATGGCGCTATGTGAAGAAACTGCAACTGACAACAAACATGAGAGTTACATTGCTTAATGATACATCTGCTTAAGATTTCTCGGAGCAATTGCTGACTATCGGTAATGGTCAAGTACCTGTCGATGAATCGAGCGGATTAATATCATTTCCAAATAATTTCTGTAATTTTGTCTCATCAAAAGACGAACTTATCAACAATGTATTTCCAGAAATTATTTCTAACTACAAAAATAATGAATGGTTGAGTGAGCGAACAATTTTAGCGGCTAAGAATAAAGATGTAGATGACCTAAACTACATAATTCAAAATAAGATCATTGGAACAATGCATTCATTCAAATCTATTGACTGCGTCACAAATGAAGATGAAGCCACCAACTATCCAATTGAATTTTTAAACTCTTTGGACGTGCCTGGCTTACCACCGCACAATTTACGCCTAAAGGTTGGCTCCGTAGTAATCATGCTTCGAAACATAAACCAACCAAAACCGTGCAACAGTACGCGTTTGGTGGTTAGAAAATTGATGAACAATGTAATTTACGCTACGATAATGATAGGAAAATTCAAAGGTGAGGAAGTTCTCATTCCGAGGATACCGATGATCCCAACCGATATGTCGTTTGAATTTAAAAGACTTCAATTTCCGATACGTCTTGCATTTGCCATGACCATCAACAAATCACAAGGCCATTTCTTAAAAGTTTGTGGTTTAAATCTAGAACATTCATGTTTTTCCCATGGTCAATTATACGTGGCACGTTCACGGGTCGGAAGACCATCTGCGTTGTTTGTTTTTGCGCCTGATAATAAAACAAAAAATGTCGTGTATCACAAGGTACTTAAATGAAGAGCAACCTATGTACTAAAATACAGAAATAATTATGAATGATTAATGTAGGTATTTAATTTTTTTTGTATTTTTTCCAATTAAAAAAACTGCTTATTTATTGCCATTAAGACGGAACAAAGTTCGCCGGGTCAGCTAGTTTCATAATAGATCTTGCGTTCTGAAAACTACTAGTAATAGTAGTATTACTCGCGCAACTTTTCTTGAACGATGGATTGAAGAAATGCGGGTTGAGTGGGGGTATTAGTTACGAAATCGGCCACTAGATTTTATGAAGAAATGACAATCTCTGGAGAATCAGTCATGCCTTCGCAACGTTCTCAATAATTTGCATTCTAACTTTCTCAGGAGTTTTAACTATGGGATATTATAGACGATGAGAATTTAATTACGGTGTATATAAATGCAATAAAGCATCTCTATGAAAATTGTCAAAGCTGCGTAAAAGTTGGTTCAAGTAGTTCTTCAGCTTTTGATATATCTTAACATGCTTCAAAATAACATTGTTTCTATTTTGCGCCAGTAAAGATGTGATTGGAATATTGTCGTCAGTGCTCACTGCGAGCTTTTGCCTTCATCTGTTTAATGAGGGAGGGGGAAGCACGGTCATCGTTCAAGAAAAGTTGCAGCAAGTATTCTACAGATATCGCCGTTTCTCGCTGCCTAATCTCTATTTCTTTCGATCTCCACAGGCATCATCTTTTAAATCACGCGCTGATTGATGAAATCATTCACTGGGAGCAATTGATGTGCAAAACTACAGCATATATTCGTTTAAGTTGTCATTATTGCTTAAGATTATTGATTAATTACATACCACCACCAATCTCCTGCATAATTTGAAAAAACGTTTAATAGAGTTGACCACAAACATACAAACATTTTCCATTTTAGCAATTTGAACATTAGAGCTGTGTAAATAGTCAAACTGAGAGTCATAATGAAAAGCTGCTCAACTTACTAGAGAATTATTCACATTTTCTACCCTCTTTGTAGTATTATTTTGAATGATGCACTTCAAAAAGTCACTCTTGCCTCTGAGTAGCCGACTCAGAATTTTTATACACTGTCCCTCTCGTGGCACTTGTCTGTTTTGACAACTATGATTTTTGTTTCAACATTGATTCAAACAATTCAATACTCACAAAGTTCTACAACAGAATGAGTTGTTTACAAAGTGTTCGATATCTATATATTGTACAATGTACATTACTGTATTTTCCGTACTCTATATTTTTCTACGTTTTTCTCTCTCAGCCTACCTAATGTTTTAAAAACACTTACAAACACACATGGTTTTCTTGCCACTGTTTGTGTATCACGGACTAAGGATAAAGCTGTGCATTGTCATTCTGTATTATGTTACGGCTTTATTTCAAAGGTTCCGATGACGTTTAAAATCAACAAATGACCAACGTCCACGCACGGACATTACATAGCCTTATTTAAACCCCAATGAATTTGGTAATAATTATGAACATGATGAATAAGTACTAGATCTCAGACGTCATCTTCTGGTGGAGTGCATTTAAACTATTGACATTGTTGCACTCCTGATTCTGAGATGTAAATCTAGTCGAAAAATGCCCAGAAAAGTAAGTATTTTGTAAATATATTAAGATTTATGGTTATATAATAGAATTCCAGACCTTAACAGGAAGCTAGTCCAAGAGTTTCATCAGTATTGGTTCTGTAATTTCAGAGATTATCGCGCAGTAAGACAAAGCAGTTCTGTCTTTACATATCAGTATAGTTAGGTATAGATTGTACAACAAAGACATACGAAATTTTTGAACATCATCAGCTGAAATGAATCTCACACGAGAATGTAAACGTCAAGAAGTAGTACGGATGACACTGTTTATAAACGAATCTCTGGCTTTGTTGTACGACTCACCGGAAAAAGTACTCAAGACGCAGCAACACGCAGAAGCGACCCTGCTTCTGTAGGCTGACGGTCATTGCGGCACGCCACTCCCACACGTAATGAGCATCGAAATGCTATTGTTGCACCCGCGGCCTTAAGCTTCGTATTTCGCGCCCTCCCCCACCCTCCACATCCCACTCTCTTCTCCCACCCACGTACTTCACCACCCTCCCCCACTTCGAAGTCATTGACCCCTCCGAAAACGAAGCGAGCAGCCGCCCCCCCCCAAGAGCGAGATCGCATGCCTTGCGCGTACTGAGTTGTCGCAGCGTTTCGCGGAGCCTCCCTTCCGTCTACATCGTCCGCGCAGAGGTGTCGGCCTTGGCGGTCGGTAGATCGCGTAAGCGTGCAACAGTGCGTTCACTGTCCCGCAGAAAGTCGCGACAGCGAAATGGGCGGAACATGAGTCTTCAAGCGTACCCTCGAAGAGTTCGCCTTCTCGCAGCGTCTCCAGCTGTATTCCGAGCTGCCATAGCGAGGTGTGACGAAGGGACGCTGTTGATGTCGGGAGTCGATGCGGAGACGGGCGGTTTTCACTCCGCCTTAGCGGCCAACAGCGCTTAGAAATAATCCACAAAGAGTTTCTTTTCAACGAAGAAATTGCAATCTTCGAATCGTGCGGCGACATATTTGCAGGTTCTGCCTTCGTCTGTAGACGATTTATGGAATTCTCTGCATTGAGAAGCTCGCGCCCGCGCGCTACCGTCCAGCGGATGGCGCGTATGCGCCTGTGTGTAGCTTAGAATATCTGCGCAGCTCACGCAGGCGTCTATCTCTGCTCAATACTGTAAAGCTCAGGAAACGTGACTCCGGTTCGCGTGTAATTATTGGTGTATTTGATTTTGTAGGAATAGTTCGATCAGCGGAAGTGATGTGAGTCAACCAGCGTCTAAATCGATTTCATCGTGAAATTTAAAGCGGTTATTCGCTCCAAGCACGGTGCTTTATGAGACTGTGAACACGGACCAGTTGGTGTCGTGTGCAATATTTTGAATTTGGTTTCGGCGTGCATGGCGCGGCACGAAGACGAAACACGAATGTTACAAGGCGCTGTGATCCGGAAACCAGATAGGAAGAATAGAAGCGGGCTACCGCAGATCAATTCCTTTCGCGATCCAGCAAGGTCGGATAATATCCCGGGATTTCCAGTCGACGCAGGTAATAATCGTGAGGTTCTCTCTCGAGCGGCGCATACGATTATAGCCAACGTCTCGTCCGCTATGTATAGTTTGGCTAAAGGGTGCCGTTTTGGTTGTCACCGAGAGCAGCCCACTGTCTGTTCCTTGCATTAAGATCCCCTAGAATGAGAACTTAGTATTAACAGCGAGTATCCGCATCGATCATGTCTAGTTGTAGCTGATTTGGGGCCAGTAGACGAGAACGGATTGTCAAGCGGCGCAACCGTAACCAAACTCGCACCACAACTAGCCTCTAGAGGAAGCAAGGTGATACAGGTGAGGGTACGATTACTTGAGCTAGGGGGAATGGTCGCAGTCGGACGCAGGAGCGCAACACCAGCCCCCCCGCTTGACACTCAGCGGTCTCGACAGATACAAACTGCGTATAACCGTGAATACGGGCAAGTGTGATGTGCATACACAGAAACCACGTAATTACCTGCAGCGCCAGTATGTCGAGCTGTACGCTTATCGAATAGCAAAGTTCTGTAATCAAACTGGGGTCCTATTTACGCACGCACTTCTGAAACATTCCAGGTGACATGTTCGCAGCCGGGCACTTCGCATGAGGACGGAAGATTTAGATTATCATGCGCATTGTTGGGCAGAAGAGGTAAGTAGGTGGATCATTCCCAGAATTCTGGTACTTCGGCAGAGAACACCAATTGAGTCGCGAGAGCGAGAGACGAGCGTCTCTTGCAGCCGCGTTATTTTGCGGCGCAGCGGGGGCCTGGAGGGGGGGCTGGGCACGCTACCTATGACCGGTCGCGTCGCCGTACTCTCTGCCGCGTAACTCAGCCGCAGGCTCTGGCACCGAAGGCGGCGGTCGAGGCTATGTGGGGCTCATCTGACACAGAATTCCATTTTCAATCTCGATGGCACGACTGCAAACGGCGTATGAATCTTTCGGCATTCTTTGTATAGGATGCCGTACTGCACGACGC
Organism: Gryllus bimaculatus; assembly: GCA_017312745.1. Classification (NCBI taxonomy): domain Eukaryota; kingdom Metazoa; phylum Arthropoda; class Insecta; order Orthoptera; family Gryllidae; genus Gryllus; species Gryllus bimaculatus. Next base: position 473,386 of record BOPP01000139.1, read on the forward strand.
AAGCAACAATTGGCAGCATTTCGGGGCGTGCAAATGGTAGATGCGATGATGGGCAGTCCTTAGATGCCAGGCTTCTCTGCGGGTGGCCCTCTCCCGGTGCAAATCTTGCATCTCACGGGATATTCGCAGTTTTTGCGAGTATGTCCCCATCTGCAGCAATCTCTCGCAGAAGCGGGGGGCGCTTCCATTGCTCCCGGACAACTTTTTACGTCGCAGGAGGCAATGGCCCTGATGCGAAAGCTTTGCGCGACTCGCCCGCGGCGAAGGGTGACGCGAAAAGTCCCCGTCGCGCATGATGCGAGTTTCGGTGGCGTCACCACCTGCGGCATCACTGCTCTCCGAAGTTCCGGCGGTTTTCGGAGAGTTCGCGGCGAACATGTTGAATGAACGCCCAACGGGTGGAGGCCTGCGCCTTCAAGCTCCTCGCGGCCACTCGTCAGCAGTGATACCCGCGCGGAACGCTGTTTGATGTACACGCGAATGTGTACGCTCACTCCTGGGAGGTGGGGGTGGGTGACCAAAAATAAGTAAATTTTGTGAAGCTTCGCGTAAGTTTTCGGCTTCACGATATGCGATTGGGGAGCAGGTTGACACCTGGTAGACAACTCGGCAATTTCTCGGTAGTAAACACGAACCGATATGTGGCCAACTTACCAGTGGGTCTCCTATCGCTTTCACGTGCTTCTTGAACTGGCATCTGCGTGTATTTGGCAGTTGGAAGCGGTAGGGTCGTCTGGCGGTCGTGAGGCGACCGGCCGTTTCAGGTTCGTGGTCGGGGCTGCGCGGAGGCGCCCGCTCGACCATTCCATTGGCGGGGCTGGCCGCACTGGCGGCA
>BOPP01000139.1:474245-502067 GCA_017312745.1 Gryllus bimaculatus
CGGAGTCGGACTGCCAGGCGGCCGATTGCTCGCCGAGTGGAGGGATTGTATCTGGGAGAGGAGTGGGACACCGACGTGCTTCGGTTCTGTTTGGCGACTTGGTGGTATTTGGTTCTCATTTGAGCTGCTGCAGTAAAAGAGATGAATGAAATAAAATGGTTACGTAAAGAGGCTCAATTCTGCTAACATATATTTTCATCAGTTATTATCAATAGGTGGACGCGAAGTATGTAAACTTTTGAAAAATTTTAAGCTGGCTTTACACTGGCAAGAACATGAAGAGCAATATTATTTCGCAAGAATAGTTGCCAATGTAAACGGCAATAAATATTTTTGATGATGGAAATATTTCTTGCTAGATATTCCGGTCGTTAGTTAAGTTTATTGCACGTTGAGAGGGTCAATAACATTGTAATTTTTTGTATTACACTGTAGAAATGTTAGGAAAATAATTGCTAGAAGTAAATTTTGCCTGTGATTGAGTGTAAACATAAAAAGTCTTGGAAATCACCTATAAGTATTTTTCAGAAAATTTCCGTTATTGCGATGCACTGCATCGTTTTTCAAGATAAGGAAATAATAAAACATTTCTGCTAGAAAATAAACATATAATTCTTGTTTTTGAATGTAGTATTTACATACCCTGTGATCTAACATATGTTTCCAAAGCAGTCGGAATGGCTTACAGTTCAATCGCCAATGTAGTTAAATCCTCAACGGCGAGGCAGACCACCGGCGAGGCAGACCTGAACCCAGCAACACCGTCTGCCCCGACCGCGGCCTGACAATCACTGCTTAACCCCTCCGCCCCTCACCGCTTCGCGCTGCCCTCCGAACGCGATCGGAAAAGAGGAGCGGCGCCCAAGCGGAAGGCCGGAGAAAAAGCGCGCAGAGAAAATAATCTTGAACAATGACCATTTAAATATTTACATTTCAGACTTTCGAACACTAACAAGTCGTTACGATATTGGTTACCTATTATTCCATCAAAGAGGGGGAATGGAACTTGCTTCGTTGCTTGGTTCTTCTAATGACCCAAATTCATTTGTTATTCCATTGTTTCATTTGCGCCTGCTACAGAAGAAAACACGCTGCTCCAATATCAGCGAAATGTTGGAGACCGGGAAGGGAGGGAGGAGGCTGAAGATCGTCTCACGGCGCACAAACTTCCAAGTCAGACAGAGGGGCGAACCCTCGCTTCGAAACTCCAAGCATTGCTTCAAAAGATCGCACCGCGAGGTTTTCTGTATAATTAATTTATCCTATAAAAAGGTTCAGACCGCGCCGGAGATATTGGTATAAGCCGGCTGAGCAAACATAGGCGCGAGAGTTTGCAAAGGAAGTGGAGGACGCGCGCCCTCGTTGAAGGAAGGAAACTCCCAACTGGAAGGGCGCCGTGGGTGCTACCACGGAAAGAAAGGGAAGTGCCTAGTCAACAAAGCAAGAGCGCAACCAAGGTAGCGAAGAGAGTTTTCGCGAAGAAAGTATAAAAAAAAATACAAGGGCTTCAATCAATATTGTTCAGATGTGGATTTAATGGTTTGACATCCTACAAAAAATTATTCTTGTAATTTTATCAAATCTGCAAAAACACACTATGAAACATGTTAGTTGTGAATAGTTGTTTCTATTATTATTATTATTATTATTATTATTATTATTATTATTATTATTATTATTATTATTATTATCATCATTATTATTATTATTATATTTATTATTATCATTATTATTGCATCTCTTAAATCTTAATTACAAATGTTATCGAAAAAACAATTAAAATAGTAAAACATTCGAAATATCATTTTTAGTACATTTAAATACACGAGTCATTAAAAACAATACGATGTGGCAGAAAGTTAAAATAATATTAATAAACGTGAACGGTTATTTTAAAATTCAAACTTAATGTCAGAACTTCTGATATTCAACTATTTTATTCGCTTTCATGAAAAGATGCGTAGGAGTAGTGCTACTGTAGCTTGAGATACAGCTTGAAAGAAAATCTGACACGAACTATGAACTCGCAAAATTTATGACGTAATACTAGTAGGCTCAATAAATACGAGGGATATGTCGCATCCAAGTTATTCGTCTCTTTTAAAACTTTTATTAAAAATTTGCTGATTTTTTTCATGGGATTATCGGTAGGTTCCTGTCATCTTCATGAATCTGATAGGCCGAGAAACATCCCTTTAACGGCTTCACTTCGTAACCGAGGTCATGCAACTCGCACCATGTACTGTGTGGAAGATGCCTGCTTTATGCCGACAGTAATGCGACGCTGACTGTCGCATCTCTGACTTCTCATTGGCACTTGTTCCCCTACCCAAGGCTTCGCCAACGCCTTCTTTCAATATCTCCTCTTCATTCCATACAAGGACGGGGAAACCCAGTAATCACGTGCTTAAGACTATGGACTCCAGAGCGGGTAGTAGTAGGGGGCGGACCTCGTGACCATACTACGCACGTATTCGCGACTCATACGCGCGATGCCAGGTTTTTCACGTGTATTGTGTACTGTGTTTTTGAGAAAGTGCTGAGTTTGTCTTGTTTGTTTGTATAATAACGACATAAATGTTGTGTTCACGGGTATAAAAGCTTTGTTTTTGTACCTCTACTCCACAGTAAACTTCTTGAAAGATAGATATATTGTTAATGCAGTAGATTCAAACATTAATTTTTAATTATTTCTAAAAAATTGAATTGTTCATAGAACAGTAACTCAGGTTCGTCTTCAACGAACTTCAGATAAAATGATTTTATAAAATAAAATTAATATTATGAATTTAATTTTCAGGGTAGAAGGTAATGTTTATTTGACATAAAGAAACACTTGTTGGGTTGAATTTTTTTTGTAATTTCAATCGACCCTTTAGTTATTACACACAAAATAATACAGTACATTTTCATCTCAGAATATTATACGAAAAGATCTATCTGAAGCAAAATCGAGGGTTTCCACATTCACATATTTGGATCCCATTAGAAAATAAAAATATTTCTTCAGTTTACCACCGATCAATTAATTCATTTTGTTAAATAAACATTTTCAAAATGAGTTTTATTAAACAAAACTGTATCGTACTCACATATTGCTCTGCTTGCTCAAAACTAGTCATCAACTTACCTGCAACAAACAAAACACATATGATTTACTAAAAGATAACATTTATCGCTTATAATTATCAGATCAACGTAGATAACGGGCACCGGCAATGCAATGTTTCGAATTCTGTTTACAAGTCTATTCTTAAATAAAAGTCAGTCTTCAAGCAAAAAATAAGAAATATATGATTTTTAATGCATTTAAAGTAACTGCATCTGTAATATTATAAATATAATACATATTTACACCGAAAATAAATGTAATAAATATTTTATGAATTGACCTGTTTACATAAGATATACTAAGATAAGCGATTATCACCAGTAGAGAAGCAAACTGGAGGGACTGGCCGAGGATGAGGTTTAAAATATGGTAACATCCAATACAAAACATTTTGAAAACCCTCTTTTATTACACATACGAAGTAATGGAAAATTGTAATTTTAAAAAGATTACCACTTCAGTTATTTCAATTCAAATCAGCAACACCTCAAGAGTAAGAAGTGAATTTGAGATTGGTCGCTGGAATCCTATTTAAGATGGAAACAACAAGTTTCGTGGCTAATTGATATTATAGGACTCTATAAAACCGTTTTATACCGCAAGTGAAGGGAAACCATTCAAAATACGTTATATTACGCGAATATTTCATGCTTCAATTTCATTTTTCGTTTAATTTGCTACGCCCATTTCGGATAAGTTGCGGTACAAATACTGACTACACAACGACTTGTTAAGAAAATATTTCGATTTATAATGCTTACCGAATTATACGTTATCACGTTGAAATGAACGAAAAATAAAATTGCATATTATTACAAACTCGCACAGCACAGTTCCCTTGAGCATTGCCTTTTATGACAAGGGCAAGGCGACTGGACGCGGACGGGATTGGAAACTGGACGCGCCCGGCAGCTTCCCCGGAGTTTCATCGGAGCAACTGAGAATTTCTACATGGTTATTCTTCGGGGACTCCGCTCGCTTCACCTTTTATACGAAGCGCAGAAACGCCTCCACCTCCCGCGCGTCACTGCCATCCCTTCCGCACCATCGTCACCGCCGCCGCCTCACCGTTACCACCGTGTTCATATTTGCCCCTTGCCTCAGTTATACACGCGGTCCCCGTCGCCACACCTCTGCCCTTTGTCATTAGCCCGTCGCCACCATCCCCGTCGCTTCCATCCCTGACCCCGCCACTACCACCCCCGCCGCACAACAGTCCCCGCGTAGCCACAGCCCAGCTACAACCACCGTCATCGCCAACGGCCCTTAACTGGACCACGCCCCCCTCCAACGCTGTTCTCTCCTACCCGTTCGACTTCCCTCACAGTCTCCTCCGCCTCCATCGTCGCCACCATAAAAACCTTACCTCCCCTGCCACTCAATAGATGTCCCCTGCCTCCGTTATCGACGCCTCCCCCCCCTCCCCCGCGCCTATGCCCTCCCCGCCACGGACGTTTCTTCTTCTACCACCACCGCTACAGCAGCCTCTGCCTCCAACGGCACCTCTCCCCCTCCCCAACACTACCAGCGCCTCCACCGCCGCCGCATCTGGGGGAAGGAAAGGGCGGAGTACGGCAAGAGAGAGGGAAGGAAAGAAAAATGAGCGAGCGGGACGATGCCCAGGGGAACGGGAGGTCGCAGGTGATAGCAGTCTCACAGCCAACGGCGTCTGAGCGCGAGGGCCCGGAGGTGCGACGGCGGGATAGGCTGTGTGAAGATGAGGCACATTCGAGATGATACCAATTCCAGACGTTTACTTTCGACGTAGTAAAAATATCGATGAGTGCGTGTTATATCAGATATGAGCAGTCAACCAGTTGCCACTATGTTAACCTGCTCAACTAGAACCTTTGTAAGGTACTTTGTGATAACCAATATTTTAAATGTTTAAATTATACTGAAAACGTTCATGTGTATTTTACGAATAATGACACACATTTCATTCATATGACAAAGCAGTTAAGTTAATAATTCAATTGAATTTATCTACATATAATAACACGTTTAATGGGTAACATTTCTTCCTTTAGATTACCTAGTACACACATATGAAGCAAAATGTAAATAGATATTAAGGGCTGTAAAATTATTTCCTTCCTTCTTTCTTGCGAAGACATTTAATTTTTGAAAAATAATTAAATGAAACTATCGTGTATATCTGCGAAAAATTCACATTTTCGCTCATATTTCAATAGAACGAAAATATTACAAGGAGTTCAGAACATGAATTCCTAAAAAGAAATTCAAACGGTCTTATCAACACTTACAAACGTCTTATAACACGTACAAATACGTGAATACAACGTGATCTTCCCAGAAAATAACACCTTACCTTAGGCTCGAAACCATTTTGTTCTAAACAAAATTCAGTGGTTGCCACAACATTATAAAAATAAAATTCAGTTTATTTTAAAACGAGTTAAGAATCAAAACAGTAAGTACAGTATTTATGTGAAAATAACGACATGCTAGCAAGAGAATGTATTAGTATTCCTGTCCGGTATCGCACAGCAAAGAAACATGGTTACGATAATCTCAGTCTTGGCACAAAGCCATTCGTCGGCGCGATGTAGAAATAAGAAAAATGCCCTGAAACTATCTAAGTTAACTATGTACATAAAATGAAATTATAAGAGTCCTTGCCAATTGTAGTATTCAAGGCGATATGATTCATTAGTAGATAACAAATGTATGTTCTAGGGCACCCCGCGCTCCCAATGAGTCACAATCAATAACCAAATTGAGTTTGCGCAAGTAGGGGCCGGTTTCACCAACCGGAATCAAGATGATGATCCCCAGTTGATTCGAATCAACTTCAGTTTGATCCTGTCGTACGTTTCTCCACGCACTTGACACGAATCAACGTGTTTGACTCGGATCAAATTCGACTCGCAATTGATCCGTCGCCGAGCAGTGGATCACGGCCAGATCAGGAGTTATTTCTCGGCTTGGTCGTTCCAGTTTTCCGTATTTTTTAAATAGTTGTACTTATTCAGTATGGACGTATTCGCTAAAGAGTCAGATTGCGCGTAATATTTGTTGAGCAAATGTGTTTTTTAAGATAGTATTGTAAATACAAGTAGGGTTAACACAATTGTAGGTTAGAATTCTCGGTATTGAGAAGTAAAATTTAAATATATTTTGGCTTCAAATTAGTGTAATTATAAGTATCATTGGTAAAATAGCATTTTGTGATATCTGTATTGCATTTGGCGTGAAATAGTTTTATTGAATACTTTTTTTTAGTGTAGTAATATTTTCAATTTTTGTTCTTGTTAGGTTAATTTGTGTCATGAAAATGGAGTATGTGTTCGAATGTGACTCAATAAATATTATTATTATTATTATTATTATTATTATTATTATTATTATTATTATTAATGAAGTCATTGAAGATTTATTGTGGTTAGAGACACCACGAGTAATTCCCAAAAAAAGCGATTATTTTGAAATGTGAGAACGAGCATTAAAACTTTCTTTGTATTTGCTAATTAAGCTTTCAAGTAATTCTCTTTCAACTGGAGAGAAATAGGGCGTAGTCTATGCATTCTTTCCAACGTCAGATGAATCCATCACCGAACAAGAACACTACCACACGCAACAGAACACCACACAGACGGAACGAAATGAAATCAAAACAACTCGTTTCCAACAGCTGACCGCGATAATACCCACAATGCATTGCAAAATTGTTGTCAACCGCGCAATTTAACGACTGCTCACAAATCATGAGATCCGGATTAACTTCGAATTTGATTCTGGTTGGTGAAACCGGCCCTATTAATTCTGCATCACCTGCCCCTACAAAACATACAGATAAAACAAAATGATTAAAATCAACGAAAATGAATTAACTGCCGAAAATAATTATTTTTTTAAGATAAATATAAATATATTCGATGGAAAATAGTAGTCAGAAGATGTTTACAGATCAGGAGATGAACAAACTGTCGGATAGCCGACTTAAACAAATGTGTAAATGCAAGAAGATCCGTGACTGTAGTTCTTTAAGTACAAACTAATCAAAAAATTAAAACAAAACCAAGACACTCCAGAAGAATTAAGTGATATTTTCTCTTTGAAACTTGACCAATTAAAAGATCGCGGTAGGAAGAACTCGATTAAGGGTTATTCAAATTTGAATCGAGATAAACTCATTAGATTTGTCATTAAAGAAGACATCAAACAACAACTGATTAAACAATTGCCCTTTACCACAACCGATGATCATGAATTTTTCACAAACCCCCAAGTAAGAGATCAACTAAATATGCAAAAAAAAACAGATACAGCATTCCATGACTTGAAACATGTACATTTGAACAGAAAGATATTAAATTAAGTACTAATCCAATACTTTCGTTTCTAAACAGAATAACACGAGCTATAATGAAAAATATTGGAAGCAGTCATCGAAGAAACAATTCACTGAAAATTAATGTCATATTACTAAGTGATTACAAAAAAGAAGATGATATTCATGAGTTCAACTTATGACAGAAAATCAAATCGTACTACAGCTCGACAATTTACATGATTATATGATTAATGCTATAAACAAATTACTCAGCAAAATGTGTGAGCTCCGAGGTAGAGCTTCCGGTTGGACACTCCACCGAATTACGAAGAGTTTTGAATTAAGATTAAACAAGTACGTACCAATTAGCGGTAACTCATATTCCGAATTACCTGATAAAATCAAACATAAAAAAGCAGTAGTGAACATTAAGAATAAAGATGAATAGTGCTCCTTATACTGTTTGAAGGCTTACCTCCTATACCTCGAGATGCTGAGAGAATTTCACAATACATTAAGCTTAAGGACGACATTGACAACGCTTTTTAAAGATATCAAATTCCCAGTAAAACTTTAATATATACCAAAAATAGAACAACGAACTCGATTACAGATTAATGTACTCGGTTATGATAAAAATCACCAAATTTTCCCTTATTATCCAAACAAAAGCAAACGACCTTAAAACAAAGATGTTGATTTATTACTCGCTACTAAAGGTGAAAAGAAATATTATTGCCTTATTCGTAATCTCTCGCGTTTAATCTCATCACAGATAAGAAAACACACAGAAAAAAGTATATATGTAGAGATTGTTTACTCCACTTCAATACAGAATCAAAATATAAAAAACATATCATAATTTGTAGTACAAATGAACGAGCTATGATTGAAATGCCAGAGCGTGGTGAGAAAGTTCAATTTAAAAACATACAAAGCACAATAAAAGTACCATATGTTATTTACGCCGAATTCGAATGTTTAAATTGCATGTTAGATACTTGCCAACCAAATCCTAATTATAAATACACAACTAAATTTCAGAGGCATGAACCCAGCCGTTATTCTTACTGTGTTGTAAAAAATGGGACAGCTGAAACACTTAAATACTGTAGAAGTAAAAATGCACCAAGAAAATTTATTGAAAGCCTAATGAAACACGCTAAGAAGACTTCACATATATACAAAAACAAACTAGATATTATTTACAAAAAAGGAGATAAAGAAAGATTAAAAAATGCAATGTGTACCTATTGTAAAAGGTGCTTCACAAAGAAGAATTAAAAGTTGCACATCATGGTCATGTGACTGGAAAGTTCATTGCACCGGCTTTCAACAACTCCAACCCTAAACTGAAAGTTCCAACATTTGTACGTCTTTCTACACAATCTCTCGGGATACGATTCACATCTCTTTGTTAAGGAATTAGGCTGTACAACTCAATCTATTAATCTTATTCCAGACAACGAAGAAAAATACATCACATTTTCAAAGGATGTTGGCACTATTAAGTTAAGATTTCTCGATTCGTTTAGATCCATGCCATCTCCTCTTGCTTCATTAGTTCACAATTTAAAACACGACCAAATGAATATAACAAAAGAATATTTTGATGATAAGGAATTAGAATGAGTTCCCAGAAAGGGTGTTTACCCATATGATTATATAGATTCTTGGAACAAGTTTAATGAAACACCCACCAAAAATCAAATTCTTCAACAGTCTTGAAAAAACACATATAACAGATGAAGATTACAAACAAGCAAAAAGAATATGGAAACATTTCAAACTAAAGAACATGGGGTAATACCACGATTTGTATCTTCAAACCGATACTCTTTTGCTTTCTGACGTATTCGAAAATTTTTGAACAACATGTATGAATGGTGATAATCTCGATCCAGCATGGTACTACACAAGTCCTGGACTAGCATTTGACGCGATGTTGAAGATGACTAGGGTTAAACTCGACTTACTAAGCGATTATGATATGGTACTTATGACTGAGAAAGATATGGAATGATATGTAAATACGAGAGCATTCGATATCCAATATAATTTTTACATTCAATATTTCTAATGTTCCGTTAGGTCAGTTAATATCGTATGAGCCGAAACACCTTTTGTTCTTCCCTCTCAATCAAAGAATAGAAAGAATGCGTGTTTGGTTTACAGATGAAAATTATAATCCGATTGATTTTGATGAGGCTAATGTAACAGTTGTTTTGAATGTCCAATTGTGAAGAATTTTTAAAATAAATATGAGTAGAGAGGAAATTGATGAAGGAGATATAAGAAAAAACAGATGTAAAAATTGCTTCTTTTCTTTTATACACTTGATACATGAGTTTATGCATGAGCTCGTGAGAAGGAGACTTGATTGATGATTTGATTTAGACATTCTTTTATGGTTTGGTTGTCATAAAAGTCTTATAATAAATGAGTAGAAGAAAGACAGTTGATTGAAATATTAATGTTCGGTTGGCTGAGAAACATAAAGCAAAAACGTAACGGTGAACTATTACGAGAATCAATTCGTTGTTTAATGGTCCTTCTAACTGCGGTAAATCCACTTCAATGATTGACAATTTTATTCTTTCTCGTGGGTGGTTGGATTGGAAGAACAAACACCGATACAGATTCTCGACAAGTTTAAATCAGTACTCTCAATTACAAGATTATTACAATTCAATTGAAAAAGCAATAGGACAATCAATTGCAACTTTTTCGAGAGAAGACATACCCCTTGACGACTGTGCAAGTAATTCTGTAGTAGTTTTCGATGATTATATGCTTGTAAATTAAAACATTGTACGTGATTTTTTTATACGTGGTAGACATAAGAATATTGATTGTTTTATTTAGTCCAAACGTATACCAAAGTACCAAAACAGTGAATTAGAGATAATGTGAACTTTCTTTGTTTATCCAGATACAATAAGAATTTAAAGCACATTTATGATGATTTTGTTTGTGGTGATGTAACCTTTGATGAATTGAGAATCATGTGTATTGAGTGTTGGGATGAAGATTATGGTTTTACAACGATTGATAAAGAGAAATCTAAAAGACGATGATATCGAAAAAAAATTAAAGTCTTTCTTTTCACATAGATGTGTTTAGGTTGGATTTAAGTTATGTTTACATTTTAAAATTATTTTCTATACAATGAATGGCTAGTAAATTGAAGAATCCTTATGATTTGAAGAAACCTGAAGAAGCAATCAAGATGAGAGAATACTGTAACGTATTAGCCAGCGTGCCTCATGGCATCTATTTGGGGACGCTTGGGAGCGGATTAGCCTAGCCACAGGAAGTAGGGTTTTTCCGTAAAGGGAAGAACGCGGAGACGGGAGACACAAGGCTTTGGGTGTCTTCCGGCTTATAGAAGCTTTTCACTGTTATAACAAGCGAGGGGGTGGCGTGACGTAGGAGGTCACGTGGGCCTCGCCTATATAACAGAGTGTACGGAGCCAGTAGGCAGGTTCTGGAGACGGTGGGAGAACCTCGTGCGTGTGCACAAAACTTGGCGCCAAGACGATGCATATGCGAGCCAGGCTCGCGAGGCTGGAGTCATTAGTTGACGAAGCCTGCGGACTTTATGTCCTTGGGTGACTGCGGTCACGGGGGAGCGATGCTGTGTGCGTGCTCCGAGGTGAAGAGTGGTTGAGTGCCACGATTCACGCCGATTCTCAATCGGATAAGATCGCTCCTGCGATCGAGGCAAACCAGCCGTTGGTGCGCCAGAACGGACTTTGTGTCCCAGCGTGACATCCGGTCACGGAAGCTAGGCTTTGTGCGCGCTTCAAAAGTAGGAGTGGCGAATGCCACAATCAAAACCATCTTCAATCGGGTTTTGGATCGCTCCCGCGATCAGGGGATAGTAGGTCTATCAGAGCTAGGGTTTAAAGTGATTATTAAGTGTATATATTTGTTTTGTTTTCTTGTTAATAAATATATTTGTTATACGAAAGCTCTGTGTCTGTGGTCGCTGTGAGTATCCATGACGTCACAATACTATAGATTTAGAGGTTGGGCAAACAAAAGAGTTGATGAATATGACAAATACAAAAAACAGGAACAACCGATGCAATTGGTAACCTTGGCGAAAGACTCGAAAGCAAAATTGATAAAGCTATTGAAAATCAGAGTAAAGAACTTGTTCCAATGAGAAAGTATCCATTACTTAACGCAAGTGAAGATTTGGAAGTCAACAGAACATTAAACGAATCGGAAGTAGATGATGTGCTTCGTGATTTTGCTGAAGAAACTCAAAAAAGAGAAATGAAATACATAGAAAACCAAATGGCTCATGATTATCAACAAGATGAAAAATCTCAAGAACATGGTGCAACACCAAAAAGAAAACCAACTTTTATAGGATTACGATTACTAAAATACCCGAACAACTGCAACGACAAAACTTTCGGCTTATAATCAGAAGATGCGGAAAAATATATTGGTGACGAACCTGTAGAGTTTAGCACATTAACAATCAGTGGAAGACAATAAGATCAGTTAAGCGTACAAGGAAAACCATACGAAGCCACTGAAGGTTTAATGAATCTTATTTCTCAGGGAGATATTACTCTGGATGATCTTGACACAAAATTTGATGAAGATGATTTGCAGAAATATGCTGAAATTTACTTGGAACTAATGCAATTTATTGCAAGGGGAGGCCGAGATCAAATAAAGGAGCAAAATACAAATCAATAATTAATCACACTCTAAGAAAAACATGTACAAACGTTAGCAGTTCAACATTCGAAGGAGAATCAAGTTTCGGAACCAGTACACCAAGGAAAAGAACACCAAAAAGCGGAGAAGGTTTTGTGAAAGAATATAACGAGTTACCTATTGAATATGTTTGGATGAACGATGTTAGAGTCTTAATTGATCGTTTGGCTGTTATAGATGGCGAAGAGAAATCAGGTAACAATAATTATAGAAATGAAAAAGTTGCTATAACGAAAATGTTATCTTCTACGTTCAACGGTTTTTTGATTAATAACCGTAAAGTAATATCTTACGTAATAAAATTCTTAAACATGTTACCACCATCATTCTGGGAAAATAAATAGAACTCGTACGGTGCGGGAATAATTAACTCGGCTTTAAATAATCTTAAAATGCCTGAGCTTCATATTCCTGGTTATAACTATTGTGGGCCCTATACAAAGTTACAAGAACGATTAGAAATAGGGGATGAAGGAATTAATATGTTGGATGAAGCTTTTAAAGAACATGATATAGCTTATCATGAGAACAAAGAATTAAGCAAGAGACATGAAGCAAATAAAGTCCAACAAGACAAAGCATTGGTTAATATATTTAGTAAAGATTCTGATTGGAAAGACAAATTAGCATCGGCAGGTGCTGCTGATGTTATGTATACAAAAAGAAAAATGGGTTGGGGATTGTAAATAGTTTAATCGTTTACGCTTTTATGAATAATGGTTCATAAAAAAGTTTTCTTTAAATAAATGGCTGTTAATGGAGCTTCATTTGAGTGAGAATGAGTTGAGATTAATGAATATTGATCACATTTTAACCAAGAAACAAATAGGTGAGAAAGAGAAATGTTAAGCAAAGGGTCGGGGTATGACTTTAACTTCAACTGTTGTCCAAATGAAAAAAATAGTGAAAGAAAAAAAACGTTGTGGGTGGTTTTAATTTTTACAATTCCTGCCATTCTAGCTGATATGGTTGCAATAGAAAGTGTTGCTGGTGGTACTGCTGCTATTACTAAACAGTTTTAGGCGTTCACAAAAGTAAAAACGAACTTGAAGAAATGAAAAGACACAACTTGGCTATAGAAAAGAAAGGTACTGAAATAAAGTCAAAAAAACTCAAAGGCAAAAAATAACTCCACTCTCTAATTATGATATTAAGGAAATGTCTAAGAAGATGAAAATTAAGAATTTTAGAAGAGTTTTTATGTCTGATGAACTACGTAATAATCTTCTAACAATAGAATCTGCTGTTGTTAATATGTACGAGTCGCGAAACGAAGGAACACATTGTATATACTATTGTATATGTATATGATAATGTTTCATATATATTTGATTCTTATGATGGTAGACTTTCTAAAGAAATTGTTACGTATTTAAAGAAGACGAGATTATTTTACAACAATAAGAGAATACAAGATTTTAATATTGTTATTTGTGACCATTTGTGTTTATTCGTTTTGAAGGAGCTTTCTGATGATAAGAGTTTTGAAGAAGTGTTAAATATGATGGTTTAACTTTTATGGTAAATAACATAAACATTTAGTAAATAAATGAAAATAAGTGTGTTTGGAAATGAGCCTGTAGAAAGGCATTCTACGGAAATTGACTTATCAGATTTAGGCTCTTTAGTTCATACTTTGAAGGAAAATATAGAGAAACAATCAGTTGATTTAACTACATGAGATCGCATTATTACAGAAACGAATAAGAGTATGATTGCGATTAATAGGAATTTAAACTTTGGTTCAGAACGTATAGATGTGAAGGGAAAGAAAATATCAAATTTGAAAGATGGTATTGATCCAACAGACGCAATTAACAAGAAACAAATGGAAAGCATAATGGGCGACCACAGAAAGACATAGAAAGTTTGATATCATTATTACCTAGGTTGGTTCATCAGGAAATTAGAACTTTCACGGTAAATTATTAAGGAAAGTAGGCGCAGGTACATCAAGCAACGATGTCGTTATTAAGTCACAACTAGAAGAAGAAATAAGTAGATTGAAAGAAATAATAGAAAAGAAACCACCGTTGACAGATCTTCCCGCACCCATGAAATTAAAAGATCCGGTTCCATTAGAATATTTTCAAAAGAATGCAACAAGTATTCTTGTTCTTCTTGGAACTTTAAAAGGCGGATGGAAAATATGAATTCTTTGGTATTTCCTTTTTTGAAGCTATGTATAACGGTTGGGTTATATATATATATTACAAGACCACCTGAAACAATATAAAGAAGTCTTGATCATTTTAATTCTTTCAAAGTTTATTTCCAGGGAGGTGATCCAGTTGTAGGTAATTGTTAAAGAGGGTAAAGGCTATAATGCTGGTTATTGTTAATTGTTCATGCGACGGTTATTGTTAAAACTGAACAGTGAAGAATGAAAATGTGTTTTTATCGATAAATGTGCATAAAATATATTTTATAAAAATATATTTATAATAAATGGAGAAGGTAGAAAGTTATGAATTCCAGTCATTTCCACCAAATGACCGAACAAAAGGAAATATAAATTTATACAATCAGAACATTGACATTGACATAATTATTGGTGTTTTTTTCTATTATCCGCACCACGCTTATTGCAATATGCGATTCGAAGTTGTTCATAAAGATGATGGGTCAATTTTTTCTACTTACTCTTCGAACACTAAACTGATTGAAAATTTATTTCCTCATGTTTTTAGATACAACGATTAGAAAACACGGTACAATTATTGAAAGAATTGATCAACCAGGAATTGTTTCAACTACTATGGTTAGATCCTATTATTCCTCAGATGATACAAGATAGTTAAACATGAGTTTCTTTACTGATGAAAAAGATCGAAGAAAGGAAAATGAAATTCTCTTTGCGCTTAAATTGCTATTTGGTTTCTTTCAAGATTATCAGGAAGTAATGAGAAAAGGTGGTTTACAGATTTTCTTTAGACGAAACGCGAATGATACGTGTTTATTCAGGTGGGGTGAAGGGGCAACAATACCAAAAGAAGGAAAAATTGTAATTAAAAGTATTTCAGTAAGAATGCCTATTGTTGTTTATCAATCTAACTACGCTGATGAAATAAGAGGATCGATGCTGAAGAACCGTAAAACATCGAAAACATTTAGAACTAACCAGTGTATTGAATTTGCAGGTTTAAACGGTAAACAATTTGAACTAGATTTAATCACACAATTCAACTCCAAGGAATTCGATATGCCTAACTTTGTGTTTGTTGTACTTCAAACCAATCGAAAAGAAAATCAAAATGCTGACTCTAGTCTATTCGATCAGTGTAAACTGAAAAGTTTGTATTTGAAAAACATTAAGAATGAGGTTTTTCCTTTTGAATTTTGGAATTTAGATATTCATAATAAAATGTATTTAAATGCTTATGAGGCATACACAGCGTTTCAAAGGGTTGTAAGACCAAACACGAAAATGCTGTTGGATCCTGAAACGTTTATTGAGAAAAGTTATATTTTTGTGATCAACGCGAGTAAAAGAAAAAAGAAACAATTAACTTTAGGAGCAATATCAAACTTTGCGGAAATCTATCAA
Organism: Gryllus bimaculatus; assembly: GCA_017312745.1. Classification (NCBI taxonomy): domain Eukaryota; kingdom Metazoa; phylum Arthropoda; class Insecta; order Orthoptera; family Gryllidae; genus Gryllus; species Gryllus bimaculatus. The sequence goes on from BOPP01000139.1 coordinate 489,942, forward strand.
GTAATATGACTATTAACACTTATGTTAACTTGCTCTGAGTCAAACATTGATTTATGATTTGGAGAATGAGAAAATAATAGAGAAGTTTTAAATTTAAGTTTAATGACATAGTTTAATGTTTTTATGGAATCATTCATAAAACCTGGCATGCGGTTTATCAGCGCGTTGTTGTGTAACCGGAAGGCGCGGCGAGGAGTTGACCATGACCACGTAAAGCTGAATCACAGGCTAGCAACTTCAAGTAGCTTGTACATTCACTGATAAATAGCGTCACAAGATCGTCGAGTGTAACATATATAAAATTTAAAAATTTTGGAATGGATTGGTTCAGTAGCTATGATAAACGGTATGATAAAAGGTAAAGCATTGAGTTACTGAACAAGCCGACCTGGGTTCAAATCCTGGGACGGCGCGTATTTATTGATAATACACTTTAGGTTGAATCCGAAGTGGATTTGAACTTGAGGGGCCCTATAAACTAAAATGAAGCTTTGGTGAGGTATGAGTGCCATATTCTCAAAATACCTTCTCTCTCTTTCACATCTATCTGGAGCAGAAAAAGTGTGCTGCTACTCGTGAGTTGTGTGATGTGTAAACTGTGGAATGGAAAAAAGTGTAAGTAGAGTAGTAGCAGATAGGATCTCCTCAGATTCGGGGGGTATTTTGCACTTGTTATTAAAGACAGTGGGCCAAATGATTAAAAATATTCGATCAAAAGTTGTAAGAGTTCAGTTAAGGGTGGGTGTGCCAGAACATATAATTATTATCTACTTTCACTGATGGTTGCCGAAGAGTGTATTTATAACGAGCAGCTGAACAGTCGTGGCTACAAATGTAATGACTTGGACAAACAATATCTCTATCACCTTCGATATGCTACAAGTAAAATCACATTACAACAGTGGTCAATTACTCAGTTACTTGAAAAAAGAGTCACTCAAATACAATTATATAAAATTATTTATAATAATTATTTTCGAAGTCGAGCGTTTAGTGTGAGTTTTTCATGCAACGTTCAGTGTATTGTAATGGGACGGTCGCACGCGTCAGGTTGTGACACGTATTTCAATATTTTATTCAGTATAAAGATATAAAGAAGCTTGGAAACGTGCATGGTTTTTTGCTACATGCGAGGGTGTAAGAAGCGTCAGGGACGCGGAGGCATCCAGCTCTATTGTCCTGGCAGGGGCGCGCCCCGGCCGCATCCGCTGATCCACCGGGAAATACGGACGCCGATTTCTCATAACCCGGCACCTGATCTTGAAATTTGGATGACGTTTGAGTCTCAACAGAAATTGGAGAGACTCAAACAGCCATCAATGAATCCGCGATTGTGCGGAAACCAAGCGGAGGAAGGCCACGTGACCCGCGAAGCTGCGGAGGTAACTGCGACACGCCAGCTCAGTCATTCCGTTTGAGGAGGCAAAACCGTAGAAGTACCTTTTCGAGGTAGGCACGAGGGCGAGTTTCTTTGGCTTACGGTGCGACGCTAGTGAATGCATTACCGCATCGCCGCCGCCCGAACACGTCAACGCCACATCGTGGGCCATCTCTGAAGTCTGATTTACTCAAGAACGAACGACACGAGCAATGACTAAGTGCTCGACCGCGAGCCCAGGGCTGACGATAGGCCGAGGCGCAACCACCGCAGCCGCGAACCGCGCCGCTGATGCCTGGAACAGGGTTGCTGGCGTCCGTAGACGCCACCATGCCACCTACCGCCTCAGCTGTCACCTGACCGCGCCATCACGGACGGCACCGCGCCAATCACCAGGCCGAAAGGTCGCTGCCCCCGTAACAGCGGTCATGATCGCCGGGACGCCGCCGCCCTGCATCCAACGATGAACTCTGACCCGTACGGCCGAATTTAAGGTAAGTTAGTTATAAGATAGTTTTAAGGAATAACTATAGAAGGAGGCTTCACCTCATGCAAAGAGCTCATTAAATTCACCTTTGAAAATACCATGTGTTTCAATGCAATATTAGAACGAGAATAACCCCTATGTCGCATGCGTCCCTTTAAAGAGTCTGCGTACTGACCAGCCGGGGCAACGCTGGATCGCCTTAATCAGGTAATCAGGTAAGTCGGCGTAGCCACACGGTGTGTGGTTACAGTATGTTGCTGTGTGACGATGAAAAAAATCACTTCTCAGGCTGAGAAGACCAGAATACGGCGTGGGGATGTCTACTTGCTAACCACACGTACCCGCTAAACCATGGCTGCGAGGCAGGGACGTCGCCGGTTGGCTTGAGCTCGTTCACGGACTTTCACGCTATGTACATACATACAGTTATTTTCGAAATAAGTAGGTATCGTCAGACATTGCAATGCGAGCTTAAAGAAATACTTGTGTAAAAAAGCCATTCGAACGCGTTTGATTCCAAACAGAGTATTTTAATATATTACAATACAAACATCTTTCGTTTTATCAACACTGAAAAAAATATTGTAAATGTCGTATACATTTTGCTACTCATCATTCTGCAAAAGGTAACAGATTGATCATGGTTGTGTATACACCAATTATTGTAACCACACCCTTCGCGTGGCTGCCCCGACATACTTGGTTACTAGTATTTCGTCCGATGCAGCGTTACCCGGCTGCTGAAGACTCCCTAGAAGGAGGCATGCGTGATATAGCTAACTCTAATGCTACCACAACATTTAAACACGTCGTTTCATTTTAAAATGTAATTTTATTGTCGAACGAGGTAAAGCCTCATGCTAAAATTAAACTTTAAATTTAATCTTATCTAATATGGCCGCATGGGACAAGGTTCATCATCGGTTACCGGGCTGTGTCCTTCCGGGCGGTCATGACCCCAGTTGCGTGAGCGCGATGTGGCGATGCAGCAATGCATCCGGGTGGCGGCGAGGCGGCGTCACCCAGTGAGTCAAAGCAACTTGCACTCGCCCCCACCGCGGCGAGTCCCACCTACTTCTTGTCGTCTCCCCGACCGGAATCGTAATGACATAGCTAGTGTCTCGCAATTGCCTTCGGCTTGGCTTCGAGGGTCACGTGGTCCTCCCACGATGAGATAATGAGACGGAACGAGGTAAAACGGGATGAGATTAAACGGATTTGATGGGAAGGGACAAGATGGAATTGGGTGTGACGAGACGGTACGGTGATTGAGAAAGGGAGGACGTAGGAGACAGGAACGGACTGAGTGCGCTCTGATTGAGGTTGGCGCGGGCGCGGGCGCGTTCGTCGGCCGCCGCCACTGTCACGCATGCAGCTCCTCCCCGCCCCTGTTAGATATTGGCCTGGCGGTGGTTGGGACATGGGGGCGGGAAGGAGTCACTAAGCGCAAGGCACCAAGATGCCGCCGCGATGCCAAAATCGTTCCTCTTGTGGAAATAAAACAGACTATTTGTAATAGATCAACCATCAGCGCTGGGGAATGAAAATCAATTTTGCATAAAAGTATTAATATAGTTTTATTATTCGAATATTTTAATTGACTATTAACATTCAGAGAGAAGTTTAAAGCAGTATCAATAACTTTCCCTTTGTGATCTCAATAATACACTTTAATAAATGGCTTACGACATTAATTACTTGTTTTTGAATTTGATGACGCAACGTTTTATATTATGGTTATTTTGTTTCCATGCGTATTCAATTCAATGGAATTCATTGAAACGGAGTGTTTTGCTCTAGAATTGAGCACCACAATAACTTTTCATTGACAGGTATATTTTTAAGTAGCAGATTCAGTGTAATGGTTTCTGTCGATTAAATGAAGTGTTCTTGCGTATGTGTTGTTCCATCGCAACGAAGAATAAGGATTAGAATAAGCGTTGATAACAATTTGTCTTTCTGAATTAATGACCCACGTTCATGTTCGGCATGATCAACTTCACTTCAAATGCAAATTACAATATTAAACTTAATTTAATGCTTTACATTATTTTCTTTTTCATTATTAATTTTTTTATTTATTTTCCACCTAAATCCATTCTCTAACATATGTGAGTTCTTTTTCTCACATAAGTAATCTTCGTATTTACCAAGTAACACCTCGAAAAATAGAACACCTTAAAAATGCATAGCATGTTCGTAACAAGAGACTTAATATCACCCAAGAATATACTGTAAAACGCGTGTAATGGTTTGCATTATTCCTAGAAGAAAAGGCGACCATAATCCCGCATTTGAGCGGCGCCTTTGTCCTTTGATCTTCGCTGCTGGTACTCAGAGTCACAAAGGCGCGTAATATGCGAGAGCGGAGATAGATAGATAGAGAGATAGAGAGATAGAGAGATAGAGAGATAGAGAGATAGAGAGATAGAGAGATAGAGAGAGAGAGAGAGAGAGAGAGAGAGAGAGAGAGAGAGAGAGAGAGAAAATTGTAGTGTTTTTCTGTTGTAAACTAAACGTCATTGATTCAAATAATCAATATTTATATCATGTCTCCTTTCCACATTCTTTCACATTAATATCGTTATTTTGCTTTTGATTCAATACATTTATAAAAACATTACAGACACTTCATTGATCAAAGTTGCCTTAAAACTGTATTGGAAAAGTTTGAAACTTTCGTAGGTCCGAAACTTAAAATCTTAGCCTGAAAGTGTCGCAAGAAAACTTTTCCAATTACTCTTCTTTATTGTTCACGTCATGAATTTATGTTTTCTTTTCCATTTACCAAAATGCAAAATATATCTACCTAAAACGGCTTATCTTATTACATATTAAGCAGAAATATGTTGCATTACTCGCATTCATTGTCTTTATGTTTACGTATAATGAAAGTAAATTGACAATTTAAAGTCTCTATAATGCACGGAAAAATTACACCGAAGTCAGTTTCACTGCTGAAGAACGTAACGGATATTTAAAATGAAATACTTAAATATTTATTTAAAAAATATATACTTTAAGCAATTACTATCAGTAACTCTTTTACATAGTCTTGTCACTCGTATGGCAAAAATTAATTTGAAGTACTTAAGTTAAGGATATGAATTAAACGAAAGAATTTTAGATTTTAATTTCATGTTTCAAACAAATCTTTTTACTCCTTATTATAAGTATTATGGAGATCAAAAAATATGTTTTTAGAAGTTAATACACATGTAAAATGACAAAATAAGGTACACATTTAATGGGGTGCCTGGTGTTGATCGGGGAGATCACGGAAAACTATCGATTAGACCAGCCGACCGCTAAGATTCTCCTAGTGTTCTCCTAGCTAGTGTCGAAATATCTGCCAGCGTCGTGACACGAACTCTAGGTCCTCCCAGTCAGATGCATTACGGTGACATCAATTGATATCCTGAGACATCTGTATCTTTCAAGAGAATACCGCATTATAATATTATCATAGTAATGTTACTACTGCAAGTGAATATCATACTAACGTTAGTACTGCAGTAAATGTTTGAATGTCGATCTAAAATATCCATTTATATCTTTGAAATACGTTAGCCAATAATATTCCCAATACTGATTTTTGATGATATACAACATGCAACTTCCATTCCCAATCGTTGAAGATGACCATTATTTCAACGAATAATCTTGTTAAAAAGGAAACACAGTTATTAATCATTCAGTGATAAGTGATTTGAAGAGGTGAAAAAATTCCAATTACATAACTTTAAAAGTCAAGACCTTACAAACATTGACTAGTACAAGTATTTATTTTGTAATATTAGGTAGCAATTTTATCAGAGTTTGGCACAAATCTTGTAACAGCAGTACTAGTTTTTGCTTAAAAACTTTGTGTCCCACCTAAATCAGACCTGAATAGATCTACCCCATAAATTTACCAAATTTTATTAATGTATGCTACTTTTTTGACGAGATACGGTGAATATAAAAATAAATGCTGAGCCTACTATCCTTAAAATATCGAAAACAAAATTTATTTCATGTTAGGTGGACTTTCGGTCATTTATGCAATTAAATCAGACCTAACACTGGAACTTTAATGTTTGCGTACTGTAATGAATTCTCAAGTAAACTTATGGTAGTATAAGTGTGATTCCCTGGCTTATTTTATAAATATATTGTAACATTTCTCGTGGGGAATTAAACTCACACTCACTCGTATGATATAAACAACAACTTTTATTCGTAATCAATAATACACTAAAACTACTTGATCTATATACAGGTATATTACACAGTCCTTGTGTTCTTCACTTAATTATTTTTTCCTTTACACACGCTCCGTTCTTTTGATGTATTTATTTACACTAGATCCACTTATTCTACAGTGTCACACAGTCCGCTACAACCGTCACGTTCCACTGGCGCTGACCACAGTTTCTGCGCAGACCCACAGTTTTCTGCCGCGACACAATTCCCTGGCGCAAACCACAATTCCCTGCGCAGACCACAATTCCTGCGCAGACCACAATTCCCTGCGCAGACCACAATTCCCGCGCCAGACCACAATTCCCTGCGCAGGACCACAATTCCCTGCGCAGACCACAATTCCCTGCGCAGACCACAATTCCCTGCGCAGACCACAATTCCCTGCGTTCAGGGCAATGACATACAATGTAGGCTTTCACGGCCGGTTTTTACATAATAATTAGTTGTTTCCGGGTTTGTAGGTCGTGGTTCAACGGAGACTGGTCCATACGTTTCGCCTGCAACTGGGCATGCATCATCAGTGGCTTTGCTGGCGGGGGCGAAGGGTCCTTCTTGGCAGCACCGCGTTGACTGACGCTCCCGCGGCTTTGGGACCCGTATTTACTGTGCCGGGAGAGGTTCGCGCGTTCGCGCCTGACTGGGTCGCGTCAGCGGCGCTCGCGCATGATTGGTCACGTCAGCGGTACTGGATGGCTGCCGAGTTTTGGTGTTACGGAGTGCTGGGTACCATGTACTGCTTTTTGGGTTTGTAAATCTCGATGGCTTTTTTGTGGAGCCTCTTGTAGTAGTAAGTGGTGGTGGAGAGAAAATCTGTCGCTTCAAAGCGTCCCGACCGCGCGTGATCGGCAACTGTTGATTTATCTGTATATTCTAGACGTAAGTTCGTTTTGTGTTTTTTCATACGAGTATTGAAACTTCTCCCTTTAGTACCTAAGTATACGGAACCGCTAAAGTAAGGAATTCTATATTCTCCAGCTAGAGACAAGTGATCTTGGGAATCTTTGGCTGAGCGTAATATGTTTCGGAGTTGTTGGGTTGGTATAAAGATTGTTCTAGACCAAACCTCTGTCCTCCATCCATTCACCGACGAGATAGCTGTACTTGTAGAGATTCGTTGTATTTGAATGGATGGTGTCCGTTGAATTTGTCTAAAACTCTGCCTAAAATTCCTAAACTTCTGAGAAACTAATTTGCGTTTACGGGGTGCGTTCTTGTAAATGCAAAGCTGCGGCCTCTGGCGATGACTGGTGAATAGGCGGCCTTTCCGAGAAGGCCACGGCAAAAGGAAAACTCAGGGCGGGAGCGGCCATGGGGCGGTGGCGGCGAAGGACGGCTCGATGTATTGTTACAATATTAGCTATTATAATAATTCGTTTGAATTCTTGCATACAAGTTTTAAAAGCTTGATAATTTGTTTCCTTTCTATTTTAAAATCTTCAGTGCACTGGATCCACTTCTACCTATAAAAACTGTCTAGATGTCTTTGGAGTATCAGGTAATGGTATATTGAGAATCTTACAAAGCCATGAAGTCAGGTATATGGCAACGCAAAAGTTTTTACATTACTCCTATTGAAATTGCAGACTCGACTTCTACCTCGTTTCGTCATTCCGAAGACATCTCAAGTCGTAAATGTTTCTGAATACCCTCCGTCCTTCGAACGTAAAGTATTGCTCCAAAATGTGATCTGCCTCGCAATAGTTATTTACGTTATTTCCCGTAGCAGCTTTTATCGCTAGCCTAACACGCTAACACTAACACTTACATGCACTACATTAATACAGATGTTGGGAAATAGTCGGAATCTGAGGTCTTGTCCCGGCTGGGGCTGTTCCCGCTGGAAGTGATTCCGGGAACGACATAATTTCACAAGCCGTGTAGATCGGCTCTGAATCTCACGTTACATCAAGTTAAGAACGCTTCCTCCTCTTGCGATATGAATAATACAATTACAGAAAAAACAACTATAGTAGTTGACAGGACGCCTCCTCCTCCCGGGCTATGAATACTACAACCATTAGTCCCGCACTATACTTACGAAACAAATAACAAAAAGTAGTTGGCACACCCAGAAACACTGAATGTTAACTCAGCCACAAACTCTTGGAGCACTAGTGTGCGCTTCAGGAGACTACACGCGCTCGCTCGTGCGCAGCGGATCCTTCGGCACTGGGCGAGCGCTAGCGCCTCCGGCTCCTCCTCGAGAGCGGCGCTGCCCAACGAAGCGGTGCGCCTGCCAACGCGACCGGCAGAAGGTGCGGCGCCCTCCGCCTTGACAAGCGCCTCCCTACCCGCTCGCCGCTTCGCAGCGTCCGGCAACTTCTCGGCTCTGAGCTCTCGGATCGGGGAGCGCCCGGCGCGAAAAACGGGAAATGATCTGACAACGTTCGCGGCTCAACTCGAGTGGACTTTCCAAGCGAACGCTCAGTGACTTGGTGTCGTGTTTGACAATGGCAACGCGTTCCTAAAGTGGAGAAGATTGGAAGGGTTACAGCTTCTTTTTCTAAGAACATCTCTAAATGTCAGACAAAGGGAAATGTGATAGAAACAAATAAGTGCTGAACATTTTTTTTCGGGAAAGGTGTCCGAATACACCGGCATGAGTAAACACGAATATTGATAAGAAAGTGTTTTCAAATCTGATGCTAAATCGCAAAAATATAGGTGACTGTGCCACACGTACCCAATATATTATTTAACTCAAGAACTGTACACTGTCCATATCTTGTTCAATTCTAGCTTGTGATGTAATTTTGTAATGAAATGGGCATCACAATAATGTTAATTCAGTAATACTACTACACACTCTACATGAGCACTATTAAACGTTCCTTAGTTGATCATTATTTACGCTACGGCCGTTCGAGAAAAAAATACATCGAATTTAAAAGCAATGTCTACAACACCTCATTGACCATTAACTTATTAACGCTAACTAGTTAATATTTGCAGCTCGTGGCTAGCTCTTGGTCAGCGTGCTCGCTTTCCACTACGCGGCCCCAGGTTCGATTCCCTGTCAAGCCAAGAATATAGTGTGTGTTTTCCTTGCTCCCAGTACATGTTGCTGTGTGACGATGACAAAATTCATTTCTCACGTTGATACAGACCGGAATACGCCGTGGGAATGTCTACCATACGTACCCCCTTCACCCATCGCCGCCAGGCAGGGACGTATCATCCCTGCATTTCTCTTGCCGTCATAGCTTTTTGCATTCCCTGCTGCCATGAAAGTCTGGGTCTTCCTCTCTTTTGTCTTTCTGTCGGCACCCATTTCAGGACTCGTTTTGGTCATCTTTCGTCTGTCATTCGCATAACATGACCGTACCAGACGATTTGTTTTTTTCTTTATTTCGTCAAGGATAGAGTTCTTTACATCCATTTTCTTTCATATTTCGTCGTTCCTGATTCTGTCTTCTATAACAGCAACTTCTACACCAGTAGTCCATTTCAAGGGCCAGCAGCTTCCCTTTTGTTCTTTTATCGATCTCCCAAACTTCTGATCCGTATGTTGTAACACTCTTAACTAGCGAGGAGTAAAGACGTCTTTTAGTAGTGTTAGTGATGTTTTTGTTCCATAAGACAGAGTTTATACTTCGTGTCACGTTTCTCCCAAAGATTATTCGTCTCTCAATTTTGTCATGGCTATTTCCCTTATTGTTAAAAAGTACACCAAGGTATTTATATTTGTATACCCCTTTCATTTTTTCTCCATTTTCCACAAGAAGATCTTCTATTTCATTTTTACCTACTGCCAGGTATTCAGATTTGTCCATGTTAATATAAAGTCCTGCTTTTAAAAAGTGTTCATTGAGTTTGCGGATCATGCAACTCAAATCGTCTGCATCTCCTGAAATTACTACCTGGTCATCGGCAAAATATAACGTAAACAATTTATCCTCTCCGATCGTCATTCCCATTACTCTGCATTGTTTCTCCCATTGCTGTAAAATTTGATGCAGATATATTTTAAACAGTGTTGGAGAAAGACAGCAATCCTGACGAAGACCTTTGCTGGCTGGGATTGAATCCGAGAGCCTTCTGTAGATCTTAATCTGAGTGGTATTCTTCTTATATAGATCCTGTGTGGCTCCAATTAAGTTTTCACTGATTTGAAGTCCATCCATTTCTTCCCATACTCTAGCAACCGGTACATTGTCATACACCTTCTGAAGAGAAACCCCCATACAATTAATCTTGACTCATTTGTATTTAAACATTATAGTGTCTTGAATTCAATCTTAGTCTTAAATGAAAATTTACCTATTTTGGCAATGCATTCATTACGTGTGCACAATCGATCATTTACATTAATGCAATCCCTTACCATCACTTTCGTCTGGGGAGGAATCTCCTAGCATATGCCCCTGTGCTCGGAGGCGGCAAGAGGGGCAGGGGTCGACGAGTTGCGGGAGGCTCAGGCGAAATCTCTATACATCCCTCATTCGCGCACCTCTGCCTACCTGATGTGACGCCATGAACGATATTCCGATGGAGCAATGGTAGAACGAGAGGAAGGAAAGAGGAGATTTCTGAGATACCTCTGTGGCGTCGTTAACATGAGGGCCAGAACCGTTAGGTCGGTGAAAGTGCGCTGCGGGGGAGGAAGGCGGGGCCCGGTTTAAAATTTGGCGTCAACCAATGTGACTGGTAATTGTCACGAGTCGGAAGTCGAGTACAAGCTCGCATCACGCCGAGGCTTTTATTTATTCTGCGTAAACGCAGGGTACTGGAAGTGAAAAAGGTTGCCGAAGTGTTTAAACTTTATTGCATTATTATTGTAACTTGTCTAAACCCTTTTAATATAACTATTTTATTTTGTTATTCTGAATTTATTCTCATTTCATCTACGTAACGAACACAGCCTTTGTTCGAGACCATCCTTGTTGCAGCACAGATTTCACATGGATCGACATGATCCCAGCCCCCCGAGTTGAAAAGTGGGCGAGCGGTGCAGCGTCCTCCACGCGTGGCCAGGGCTCAGTGTTATTCGATTACGGCAGCTTAGGGACAGCAATGCTTGTTGAAACAAAAACATCCCTACCGCCATTCTTTCTTAACGTCCCTGTTAAAAACATCAACTATTCAATTGCTATGATATAGCAAGTATATGAATGTTGTTGGACGTGCAGTGGCGGTATCTTTTTCCATCTGGATGAACGAGATCCGCCGCCGACCTCCTCCGGCTTGCGGTTGTTCCCGCAACCAATACTCTCGCCACACTTCAACAGGAACAATATTGGTAACGTATTTTTCATCTCTACGTGGTGAATTGAAACTAATTCATATAATAAACAATATAGATAATTTTATGATCGTGAAGCAGATCATACAGTCAAAATATACTTTGGTGCTTATTTACAAATATATAACTTATATTATTTTTCTTTTACAAACACGATTAACGTATCGTCTCTTTGATGATTTATTATACACAGTTTCTCTCTTTCTCTAGCAAATCTATCCCGCCACGCAGTCGATGCTCTGTTCACGGTCAACTGCACTTGGACGCGCAATTCACACTGCGCAGACCACACTTCACAGCGCAACAGGGTCCACTCTTGCACATGCTTGTTTTTACCGAGCGGATGCCCAATTCAACAGCTCAGCTTCACTGCAGACTTCAGAACGCTGAATGCTGTTTCCCCACTGACACTGCTTACCGCGCAGTGCAGACAATTAAGCATCAGACCTCACTAGACAGACTTCAAAGACTGCTGACTTGATATTCAAGAACCCGCCTGAACACTTCTTCACCTGCAATGCACGATGTACACAAGCAGCAGCTTCCGACTTTCGGACACACTGGACGGCAACTGACTGCATTCTCTACCACTCAACTCTACTCACTTCTTCTACTAACTTTTCTACTAATGGGTACTTCACCTGATCGCGGCCGCGGCAGCGGCGGCATTTATACTGCCCGGCAGGCTTGTCTACAGGTACCCGGCAATATTCTCGGCGTTTTCTCGGCTTAGCGGATAGTCCCTGGAACTCGGTCTAGTTCGGGGGAGGGGAG
>BOPP01000139.1:524881-537381 GCA_017312745.1 Gryllus bimaculatus
GCCCCCACCCCTCCCCCTCCCCATCCACCGGCGTTGCCTTCTCCGGCGAATTGCTTGCGCCGCACAGTGGGCGGACGTTTCGCACAGAATATATACTCAATATTCACATTTAATTACATGAAACCAACAATAACGTACAAAACAATAGTGTTAAAACGCAATTTGTCGTAATTAACAAACGTAAATTGCCGTCAATCATTTTATAAATATGCTTAGTCACGCTTATTTTCGCAAAAACTTTATTAACCTCATTACAATAATTGTGGATATTCGTCGTCAATTCTCAAATTCGCGTTATGACTGCAAAAGTGCTGTAGTTCTTTGGGAGAAACACCGTTTGAAGATGTATATGTTCAAAGTCTATTTCAACAATAACTAAATACCATTTATTGCAATACAAAATAGTGTATTTCCTATTGATGTATCCGTTTTACGAGGAAAATATAGTGCAAAAAAATGTTATAGAAAAGAGGATACTTATTTTAATGTTAACATTACCGTGTCTTTGAAACATGCTCGAAAGCTAGTTCATTTACTAGTATAAATACCATATACAAAAACACACATTCACTTACTATTATAAATACCATCTATAGGCGAATGCCGGAGTAGCATCCTAGACCATAGGCGGGAAATTGTGCGCGATTCTTCCTTCCCTAACCTGTAATAATTCTTCATCCTAGGAGTTCAGCGATCAGGAAACCTCAAATTGCCCATAGCGCAAAGATCGAGAAAAACCTCCCACCAGTGACGGAGATACACAAAGGCAAACTAAGTAATGCACAGCCAGACAAAAGTTGGCAATTATTACACGAGTTTACTTTAAGCGAATACACACATTATTACGTTACACATCATTTTATTAATATAAAGTTATCTAAGTCTTTTACCGGAAGCGGTGGCTCAAGACATCAGCTAATGTCACTGCAGTGCCTCTGACCGGAAGGTACTAGGTTCGCGTCCCGACGATGGCAGGATTTTATACACTAGCTAGGTCGAATTCAGTCGCTCACTGGAGTAGAATCCTAACGGCTGGCTGTTCTGATCGGTAATTTTTCGTGGTTTCTCCAATCAACACCAGGCGAATAATGGAGCATTACCCTAACAAACGAGCCCCGGAAAGCGCGTGATGTTTCCTTCGCCTTGCTTGTCCTCACCCTTTACATACACACTTTAAAGCAATAAACTATGGTACATTTCCAGAGACCGGTTGGGAATTTACAGTTTGTTCCGGCTGCGCCGGAATCCCGCTGGTCGGTGATACCTGGTTTGGAAAAACCCTGCTAACCGACATTAGGCCGACACCGGATATCAGCATCCAACTGGGAAACATAATCCGCCACCTCCCGTTAAAAAAATCACTACATTTACGAGACTACTGACCTTAGCCCTTGATGCGCGCGGAATCACTAATCAATCAATCAAAATCAATGTTCCACACTAAGGGCACCATCACTCTCGAATGAGGATGAGCGCGATTCCGGACGCTGGCCCCGAGAGCCGCGCGGGCGCACTGGCGGCCGGCCCGCCTCCGCCGACGGCCTCCGATTCTCTCCATAATGGGCGGCGCGGGCGAGTAGGCCCTGATTGGGCAGGAGGAGCGGCAGGCGCAGCCGGAGCGCTCCGAGGTGGGGAGGGCGAGGCGTCTGGCCGCGCGGGTGCATGGAGTGGGGGCGAGAGAGCGTCCGCCGCCCCGGAAGGGGAGGGGAAGAGAGCGTGAACGCGCGCCGAAGCCAAGTGAACGTGGCGGAGGCAGGTGTTTGGAAGGGACGGTGGGTAGAAGCCCTAACAGACGAATCTTGGGATGAAACTTTTCTCATGATGGTTGCTCATGATGTCGGCTGATTTGATTTAATAAATATAAACGTATAAAGTTTCAAGTCTTGACTCAGTAACATCTTCTGTTTCTTTAATTAATACATCAGAAAACCTACTGTTACAGTGGCTTGACTTCGCCTTGTCGTTCATTTTCATATACCAATAACCCTTGACGTTTTATGTCAGAGACCAATTAAAACATTCATTGGCTGTTGAGTTACCAGGGGGTATTAGTTTGCTGAAAGCGTCGAAATGTGATTCCACACATCTTAAAGGTGCGCTCTGGACGCATGTGTGGCGTCGTTAACACGAGGGCCAGAACCGTTAGGTTGGTGAAAGTACGCTGCGGGGGAGGAAGGTGTTAAGCCTGAACATCCGGGAGTTTGCGCTCGGGCGGTTGACTCAGGTAGTGCCGCAGAGCCAAAAATACCGGAGGCTGTAAACTCCGAGGATGCTGCCGGCGAGCCTCGTTTACGGAAGCAGGCAGGCAACCTGAGAATTCTGTGTGTGGGCGTAAACCAAAGGCTGGCCTGCGAGCCTCGCGCCAGTGCGAGTCTATCTATGGAACAGTGGTGGGGGTGTCAGCCTCAACTATTTAACGCGGCGCCATCTGCGCCCGCGTTCTCATTCAGTTTGCATCGGGTAGCTTGTACGTGTATGTACAAGGAGGGTGTAGGAGTGAGGGCGAGATGTCCGGAGAGTAAGGGCCAGACAATCTCACGTGCTGTAGGCACACGGTCGCCACGACCGGGTTAACTTTTGGCGTCAGGCCATGTGACGGTAATTGTCACGGGACAGAGGTCCGACGGCGCGCATCACGCGTGGCTTGTATTTTCTGCGGTAAAGCAGTGTTCCGAAAGGAAAAGGTTGCCGGAGTGTTTTAATATTAGCAATTCATTGTAACTTGTACATAATCTTCGAATATATTATTTTTATTTTGTTATTGAAATTTATTTCTTATTTCACTACGTCACACATGTCCCTCCCTTTTCCCACCAGAAAGAACTACCGAGTTTGGCCGGATATTAGCCCGCGAACTTGAGTTCCTGATCAGGCGTATTTCCCCGCGAGCACCAGAGACGTCTTCGAGTTTCGTATTGCAGTTACATGAATTGTTCTGTCCGAAGGTCACCGGTTTACGAAACGGTGAATCCGCTAGTCGTCCACTGTTGGAACAGGGGTTCAAATAATAGAGGATCCGTGGGGAATTTTGTGGTGCAGAATGTGGATTCTCGATAAAAAAGTTTATGAGTTCTCCCATTTTCCCTCATACCTCCCTCTCATTATACTGTTGATTTATCATCATTCATCTGACAGTATCACCTAATATACAAATCATTCATACATTCCAAGTATCGCAATAAGGATTAGGAACCAGTATCTTATAAAGTCCTGAATTAAAATAACTCTGACTGAGATGATCCGAGGTCCGATTTGGCTGAAACTGTAGTGCACAATTGATAAGTTCGTGAACACCTACCGTCGTTCATGAGTTCACTAGGACGGCGCCGACGTCACGCAGCCTCACTAGCGATGTCGTGGACGGTCCATGACAGCCAGTGGTGCCCCTGTTTAAAAACATCAGTTTTACAGTGTAGTATTATTACGTGAACATACTCAACAAACTTTCTTCTTAATTGTTCCATCGAAATGTATATACCCCTGTTTTGTATATGAATAAGGAAAAGACTGACAGCGAGGTCGCGCCTCTTGTTTTCACTGTGAGGTCAGTTTCTAGGTGTATTAATAGAAATCTGCCTGAATAGCAGTCATAATCTTGGGAATTACAATGCAAGATATACAATGTGAAAGGTAACAAATTGTTCTTGAAATCTATATTTTATGAAATTGGTGGTTGAAATCCAAAACAAGTAATCTATCTTAAATAGAGGAAAATGACAGCGGTTATTGAAGAACAAAATGGTTTCAAAATATGATGCCGTGAATAAACAGTAAACTCGCGTAAATCTAATACGACAGTGGTATGCATAAGGAAAATCAGCAAAAAAGAGAGTAAATAAATATTCTTTTAAATTATTTCAGGGATGGTTTTGAAGAACATACGAGTTTAAAATGAAATAAATGTTTTAAAGACATTTGTGCTTCAAACGTTTGCCAGCGTTTTGTAAAAGCGACGGTGAATCCATATGAATCGTTAAGAGTAAAATAGTATAGGGAAAAGGAATAAATATAATAAAAGTAAAAATAAAATAAATTGTATATAAATAAATGAATACGCAAAATAAACGTGGGGCATGATCTTAAATTATGAGTACATTAGAAAATTAATGGGTTTAGCATTGATGTGATAAGATTCATGTCGAAAATTATTTATCCTACTCAGAAAGAAACAAGTAGTTACAAATATACGTATTTCAAACATCCAGCAGAAAAACATATTTCTGCCCCCTAATACTACACCTAATAAAATCAAAGAAATTGTACTAATTACCTATAATATCTTTAATTTATTTTAAGTTTGTTTTAAACTGTAGTTCATGATTCACGACTTTGAGGCCCCTTGTTTCTCGGATGTCCGTCTGCTTTTGTTATGCTTCTGTTTTGTTTAAAGAGTTTCTTACCAAGTCACATAACCATTCTGGAATCCAGACTTCATAATCATCCTTCATTTTATAATAAGTATTTATCTCAGAATTTGAACTTATGCTGATTGTAGCACCCTGTTAGATATTTTATCCCTAACCAATGGTTTCTGTGATCATATCTACAGATTATTTTCACCCTCGACAATTTATCATTTGCGTTCGACAACATTCGTTGCATTGTACTTTCCTGTATTCTTGGCTTTGCGTTTTGAGGGAAACACCGTTTCTTCCGTGCTAAGTTGTTCACGAATCCAGCAATTCACTTTGTTTTTCACTATTGGAGTTCAATTTCTCTCTGTAATTTTGCTTTACTCGTACAACTGAATTATTTACATAAATGTCCTTTCTTTCGGGGCTGTCGCCCGCAAAGCGCGCTCTTGAGAGCATTCGGCGGAGGAGGGTGGGAGTGCTGCCTGCAGCTGCAGACGAGCGGCAAGCACTGCTGTGGGCTCTCGGGGGCGGCGGCAGGGGCGGGGATTCACCGCGCAGCATCCCCCTGGACGCACAGCCCACGGGGATGAAAAAACAATCAACAGAGGGTAATTTAATATCCATTCTGCTGGTAACGCTCCGGTATAGAAACAGTAATGCATAGCATCAGCAGCAAATGTGTTTAATAGACGTTATTCGGGTACGGACGACAATGCATAGCTGGCAATAGCGCGAAGGGAGCGGCAGGCGAGAGATTTTAGTTTGTTCCCAAAACCATTTTCGGATAAAACAAACAGCGAGTGCAGTTAACAGAATTAACTGATAACACAAATGGGTCCGGTAGCGGCGAGTGGACAGGAGGGCTTCGGTATTTGTGCAGCAGTATGGACTTTCTGCGCGCGGGCCGTCGGGGGAGCGGGGGCGTGGGTTTTCTCAGGAAGAGCGCACGGCAGAGAGCACGTCGAATGCGCAGGGATGCCCAAAGCACCATCGCTCTTTCTGGCTACCGTTCCTGAAGGCACGGCTTCCGCTTCTGGGTGTTAAACACCTGTTCTCATGGTGCTGAACATTCATAGTGGACATTTACTAGTGTTCGTTAGGAAACCGATTCCTTTACTGTTTACAAATACTACGTATTCTCAAATAGGTAGGAATCAGTCATTTCTATTTGTGCTGCTCCCCTAAGTGTTCTTCATTCAGTTCTTTCTCAACCAGTTTCGATTATGATATAATAATATAATGCAATCGTTCAATGACAAATTTGAAAGAACAGAAGCTATTTTGGACGGCGTTCGAGCAAAAAATATACAAAATGTACAATATGTTAGTTAAATGGAACGTTGTCGTGTTTGGTTATTTAAAAATGCGTATCGTTCAAGGAATGTCTATGAATTATTTGTCTTTATGACACAATTTCAAATAAGCAATCATTCCTACCTTATGAATATCGTTATTTTTTAAGTTAGCTATATATCCAACACAAAGTAATATATGCCTTTGAAACGCTCTTAAAACCGAAGAGATATATTTTGTGCGCTGGTAATAATGTCAACTCACGAAGAGCAATGGTGCATCTATTCTAAAACGATAATTATATGCTCCGTTCAGCTTTTAAATATGACGTATAAAAGCGTGGTCGTCTCTATACAAATTATTTTTTTCCTGAATATCATTTCATCTTAATATTAGACATGCTGTAAAACTGTACTGGAATCGATGATGTGGTTGCATTTAAATACACAACTATTCTTGATTAACTAATTGTAAACATCTATCATTAACTATTCTTCAATAGGTGTCCATGGACAACTCATAAAAAAAGTTTCCAGGCACAATTTTAAATTAATTGCCTCCAAATAATTATATTTGGGGAAACAACTCTTTAAAATGGAAAATACGAGATAACATTCAGATAGCGTTTTGAGTAGTAATCGAGGAGTTCCTTAGCGTTAATAGGGATAATGAGATAATGTGGCAAACAAAGTATTTTTTAAATAACACTATAATATTTATATTTTATTAAAATCATTGTGATTAAAAATATTTTTCAGGGAGTTTAAAAAACATTTAAATAGCAAAATGCATTTTTTTCTGCACGCGAGTACGATCTTTTTTATTGGAATATGAAAAGAAATGCATCCATATATCATAATATTTTGTTTAAATAAAGGAGTAAATGTTTTTAATTCTACACTAAACGATGTACATTTTTTGTTTTTCTTCAGAAATATGTTTTATTATTAGCAATTATTCTATTCTTATACTTGTATTAGATAATCTTACCAGAATGGTAATTACAAAATGTAATGTATGCTTAGTATACGATGGATAACATCGATTTTAAACAAAATCAATATTGTATTATATTCAATCGATTGTACAATAATTGTATATTGAATAAAGTGAATGTGTGTATGTGTTAGTGAACCCTTCAGCAGTCGACATTAAATATAGGTTAGTTTTCGCACCAAGAAGGCGATATCATATTTGCTTGCACTTCCATACTTGTGTTACTGAAAATATACGCAACGCGTAATAGGGCTGCGACATTGTTGCTAGATATTAGTGCTAAGCTGAAAGGCAAACAAATACCGGTACAACTACGGGTGATCAGACAGTAATTCATTTAAATTCATTAAGTAATTTTTCTCAGAGGAATCTTAAAATATCCTTACTAATGCTTCAAAACAAGTGTGCAAAATACTCAAATGCTCATCGACTAAACAACACTGCTTTAGTTTGGAAAACTATACTAAAGAAGGTGATTCTACAAGTATACAGTACATATTAACATAAAAACACGGCTGGTGGTGGTGGTTTTCCGTACGGTATGAGAAAACCTCAGCCTGTCACGTCTGTGGCCTGTGAGAGAACCCTTAATGCATGCCAGAACACAATTAAATCCTCGTCGCAATCCTATCCTGGGATATTCCTACATTCGTTTTGTCAGGAAACCACACAGATGAGGGATATATATGAAGGAGACTGTTTTGCATCGAACTTGGAAGTAAAAAAAAAAACAGTTGGTAGCGTTAGGCACTCAAGTGGTGTCTCGCTTGAAAATGTCCCAACAATGCAACCCACGTCAGATCAATACACACGAGCGCAAAGACTGAGCATTATAAACAACAAAAATAACTGCACAACAACTTTAATATACATTCAGGTTCGTTGTAGAATCATCACGAGGCTAGGCCGATTAAGACGCAACACTCGTGAAGTACGAGAGCGAAACTTTCATTCTCTACGCGAGATTTGCCACTATGAATTTTCTGGCTAATCTACTTTCACATCTTCCTAAAACGAAGACTCACATTTTTATTTATTCACATTTATTTCATTTATAGGAAGATTATTCCAATTTTAATTATTTATTCAAACTTTACTTAAAGAAGTTTATAAACATAATACATTTCACGTATTCCAATATCATGTTCATAAAATTGAAATAATTTTAGCGTATTAAACAGATATTTGTCTGAAACATTAAAGACTGAAACTTAAATGTTGTAGGGAAAACAGGACTTTCGATCAGTTTAAATCGCAAATCGCATGCATTCACACCGGCTGTCCCAAGTTGAAGATTTGTGGCATGTGGAAATTTCTGTCCACGCGCTGTGGACGCGTTATTTGTTTTCAGCGTGCCAATTGCCATGATCAGCAGTCCCGTACGCATTGTGTATGTTCCGAGGTATTCATCTTCTTCCCCATTGAAACGTGAGATCCGGCGCCGACCTACATGCCGCTCAGCCTACGGAGTTTCGCTCTCCACAAATATTTCCCAGCGGAGCACAGACAAAGCCGCTCTGACGTCCCGACTACTATCCCGTTGTGTGTGGCAACGAAGTGCGTGTATGTCTGTGGAAGGGGGGAGAATAGGGTAAGGATGTAGAAGGCAGTTTGCGCGCCGCCTGTGCTTCGTTTCTTAAGGTTCTCCGAAATTTTCCTGGAGAACTTATTTTCGGAGAAACCACAGAAAACCACCGCTAGAACTCTTCTTCAGAAAGTACAAGAGTTTGTCCCAGTGATGCAGCTGGTATCAAAATACGTAACCGGGCCGTTGCCCCCGCCCCGCGAGTCCACCCCCCCCCCCCGCGGACGACGTGACGCGATGACGTGGCCAACCGGTGCGACCATACTCTTTCGACCATTTTCCGCCGTTCCCTTCCACAAAAATGGCATCTTCCAGTGTCTATCCTGTTTCAGTTTTCATTTTCTACCCTTCCGCCCCACTCCCCCTCCCCTACCCCAGCTGGTCACCCGCCATCGCCCCCCTTTCCCTCTCCGCCAATCACGAGACACCCGCCCTCCTCCTATTGGCCGCCGCTGGATCCTGTCGGCCCACGCGCCTTTCATAGTCAAGAATACAAAATACGTAACCGTTAGGATTCGTAACCGAGATCCCCGTAGGGCGACAATGCCAGAGAGGCAATGCAGTTATACAGCAGGTCAGAAAACAATTCGAGAGAACTCGTTTCGCTTCCGGAAGGGGCCCTGCCGGTTTTTCCCCGTACGACTTGGACATGCTTGAAACGAGCGGTGACTGCGACCCTCGCACGTGGCTCTCCGTTCCACTTCGCGACGCGACGCGGCGCTCCCGCGGTATGCACATGCGGCCTTCATTCATTATAGTTAAACAATGATGAGGTGAATCAAACCGAGGGCCGTCTCTTTAACAGCTCCCTGCAATACCGTTCCCGTTTTGTTGTTTCCACCAAATGACGATCATATTGAAATCATCTTCCCTTTATAACATCCGTACAGCTATTCCAATTCAAAAATTATTGTCGGCTTGCGACTACGCAAGCATTTAATTGTAGTCAAAACTTCTCCCTGTGTAACATTTGTAAGTGTGTTGGCGCTGTCATCAGATTTTCTCACTTATCGCCTGCGTAGTGTTGTTAACAAACCGCTCTTCAAGCATATCGGATAAGAATTCTGCCTTGGCTTGATCTGAGAAGAGGTATGTGCGTTAAAGCAGGTAAGAGAAGAGCAGGGTTTGGAGGAATGTTTGTTTTAGAGGCAATAGCGTCGCCTACTACACTATGATATCCTGTTTTTACCTTGAGACACTTTGCGCGTGTCTTTCAAACCTCCTTTCTTCTCTGTAGTGAAATATAATAGATTATTCTCCTGTATTATATATATATATTATATATATATATTATATATATATATATATATATTCTAACATACCCCACCCACATCTCCAACTTACCACCTTCACAGTAGCAGGCATGAACCGTAAGCAGGTTGCAAGATTTTGCTCGTGAAGCGAGCTTTTAAAAATCTAGGGAAGCAGGATCTTCAGGGTGCGAGAAAGTTGAACCCTTGACACAATAAAACCACACAGATTGCACACAAACGAACGTTATAATTTACATAAAACCTTTTAGTGGCATAAGTTAATGACAAACCAAGAATATAGAATGCACACTTTTACAAAGAATTAAGTCAAACACAATAGTAACCTTTACCAACACACTCATGTGAATGAACACATAATTTACTTCAAGATTGGATACTCTGACGTAATTACCCTAAACTACACTGGCGAATTCCCTTGGGAAAATAATTATATCTTAAATTTGTTGCTATCCTAATAACAATTTCACATGAAATCAAAAATTCAATTACAATCTCCCCGTCTTCAAGATATTACAGTAAAGAAACAAATGGTGTGCAGTGTGCACTACTGTATTTACAATTTGAACCTCGTGTCTGAAAATAGCGAAATAATAAATGTCCCCTAAGTAGAATGTTTTAGGCAGGCAATATCACATCAAAAACGTCTTCTACTATAAAACTGTAATTTGTTGCCACCCGGCCCTCAAATTCTTAACAGCTTTCCCTATACTAGTTTTCCCTGCGACGTGAACTTGACCTATTTTCTGCGGATCCTAACTGTTACCTCGTGGACTTCCTAAATTTGGCCTTGCATGCTCCTTGCGCTGGTCCTGCGTACGCCGCTCGGTCTCCCAACCTCTGCGTTTGTAAGAGAGACGGGATTCGCCTCTGCCGTCTGTTTGTTGCCTTTTCTCCGTTCTTCTCCCGTTGTCGATCCGTTCTTCTTCCTCGTGCGCCCAAGTCTCGGCCTCTTCTTCTTCTTTCCTCGTCTGCTTACCGGCGCTCTGACTATGCCCACGCGTGCGAAAAATGTCCCTTGCACGTTTACCGAATACTCGTGCAAGTTCCTCGCTTCGTTGCTACTTTTACCAACTTTTAACGGTTTACCCTCACAACGGCGTAACATTACTTCCGTGTCGTTAATTAAAGAAACACTACTTTAATCTGCACTATCTCGCGTTACGACTAGCTAGAACGTCTGTTCGACGCCGAATACTCCTACCTAGTAGTCGTTGCAGCGGCAAACAATATCTAATGTTTAATGAAAATGCTGACTCGTCGAACGGTGATCAAAAGAGCAGCTGCTTACTCGACGCGTGGTGACAAGAAAAAGAGAGGTTCCGCTTGCGGGTTTGCGTATTTATGGCGCGGTGCCTGGGGAAATACTTCGTGATGAGGGCTGCTTCCCCTCTCAACCCTTCACAAAGAAAACATAGCTCGCTAGTTCGCATTCGTTTAGTACGGGCAACGGATACCAGGCCGCGCGTTTAAGTACCTCTGCCGTACACGCCTGTTATCCTCGCTTCTTCCGTAGTGTTCACACATGAGACGGTGATGTTATGGGGTTGCACAATCCCATAACGCCACAATATATATATATATATATATATATATATATATATATGTGACCACCGGACCATCTGTTTTTCTTCTCTAAAGGGAAAAACTTGGCACATACCTCAGACATTGTTTATACATGTAATGTGTATGTAACCTAAATGATTACCTCTTTCCTCACAAATCGCACATTTGTGGTAAATATGAACAAAGCGCGGTGACGGTGTAACGGTTAGCGTATCGGACTATTGTACCCAAGTTGGCGGGTTCAAACCCGATCGAAGCCGTGGATTTTTAAGGGCGAAAAAATCCTTCGTACGCCTTCCTTCGGAGGGGAAGTAAAGCCGGCTGTCCCATGTTAGTAGATTTACTTGCATGTAAAAGATCCTCAAGCCTAAATGACGTCTCTGAGCTAAATTCGAATCACCTGTTTCTCGCCCAAGAAATAACTTATTTCTCTGCTAGTTAGTGAAAGGAGCGTAGCGAAATTGGTGAAACAAATCGTGGACAAACCAGACGTAAGGGCAGGTCTCATGGCCTAAGTCTCGCCACGTAAAATAAGGCATTAAGTCAATTTAATTCAAAGGGCGATCCTTAAAGTGGAGGATTGCGTCCTCTCTCCACTATCTTGTGGAGAGAGAGAGGGCTCTTGTTGTATTTAACTGACATCCCGTATATATCAAGAATACGGCTCTTCCTTTAAGCTGATGACACAGCCGTCCTAGCAAGAGGAATAAACCTTAGATCACAAACTCAAAATACTTCAAAAACAGATGATCCTGACGCTGAAGTGGATAGAACAAAACCACTTGTTTTTTTCAGCGGAAATCTGTTACACCCGCCGCAAAGTCAAATACACTAAACGTTTTACACTACCAAAACAAATTACACTTGGTACACAAAATCAAACATGGGCACCTAAGACAACCTACGTAGGTGTCACTTTTGATCGAAGGATGCGCTGGCATTTAAATGTTAGGCAAATTCGATCAAAATTTCAACAAAGAGTTCGACTCCTACAACTTCTTTTGAGGGAACCTACACTCCCCTTGGAACTTTGCTTGGCAATCTATAAAATGCGTTGCCGAAGTGTGGCCACCTATGCTGCGGCAACGTGGTGGACCACAGCCCAGAAGTACAAAGATATACTTTTTTGTTTTTTAAGGTCGCATCAACTACAGGGTGCGCCAGTGAAACTTACTTATTTGAAAAAATTCTCGCGCGGTGAGTTGGGCGGTTAGAGGGGCGAGAGGGGGCGCATCTGGAGAGGGAAGTTCCCAAGTTTTTTTCTCCTTCCAGTCAGTTGCCATCATGCTGTGGACTAGAGAGCAGCGGGCCTTCGCAGTCGAGAGCTTCTTTTCTAACGGTCGCTCACTTGTTGCTACGCAACGTGCCTTCCGCGCTCGCTTTGAAATTGCTCCTCACAGACTCGTTCCTGGCCGTAATTCGATTCTGTCGTGA